>OX422210.1:131188218-131553218 GCA_949130495.1 Sambucus nigra
AAATTTATCTTTAGAGGATCAACTGGCTGCGATGAAGTCTGCTCTGAATAATAAAGATGCTCTTATCAAGAACTTTCTCGAGCAAGTAGATAGATTAACTTTCCAATTCCATAAACAGCCTCGGGAGTTCTGGAATGCAGGCTATAATGAAGCTCTTTATCATTTGGATGCTCGTATTGAAAATGCTAACAACGAAGGTTATAAGCAGGGATGGTTGAACGCCCTGGGTGTATTAAAATTGGAACAAGGTCATTATTTATGGGATTATCATACTCCTGGATTGCTAGACTTGCCTGTTCCTCCCTATAAATTGGATATGGCATGGATTCCTGCTCGCTCCATTCCTCGGAGTTTGATCTCTAAATATCTTGGTGATTATAACCTTCATTCTCAAGTTGAAGTATCTCGTCCTGAGCACCTGTTGGACACTCCTACAATAATGAATGTCAGAATGCTGCAGGACATGAACTTTATTAATTCTCCTCTTTGTCTAGAGGATCCTCCTGCTGGCGAGGAACCTGTCTCAAAGGACAAAGGAAAGAAACCAATAGAATAGGAATCTTTAATGTAATAGTTAGCACATACATGTAACATGTAATACATTTTTATCTTAATGAAAGAATTTCATTTTCTGTTTTGCCAATAGCTATTTTTCTGTTTGCAAATTATATGGTTCATCAACCAAATTTATAATGAGCATAAATTGTTCAAAATTGTTTCCAACCAACCAAGGTGGATAAATAATGTTTGTCGACCAACCACAGTTGATGGGTTTCTATTCCCAACCAACCATACTTGGTTCAATTTTCAAATATAAACATGTGTCCGACCAACTAAGGTCAATACTTTTATCCTCGTCGACCAACTACAGTTAGTGGGTTTTTATCCCCGACCAACCATACTTGGTACAGTTTGGAATATTTTGTTCTTTAAAGAACTTTTTTGTAATAATATCACCTCCCGACAAACATAAGCTGTAATGCGAGAGTATATAAAGTCTTACCAACCGTAGTTGATCATGCTGGTCTACACCTCCTAATCAAAGGAGTAGTAGGGTTCTTTCGAACTTTTTGGCTCCTTGGAGCATGTCCTCCTAACCAAAGGAGGTTGGCTACTTATAGCACTTTTGCTCCGTAGAGCGCTCCGTAGAGCTTATCCTCCTAACCAAAGGAGGTTGGCTACTTATAGCACTTTTGCTCCGTAGAGCGCTCCGGAGAGCTTATCCTCCTAACCAAAGGAGGTTGGCTACTTATAGCACTTTTGCTCCGTAGAGCGCTCCGGAGAGCTTATCCTCCTAACCAAAGGAGGTTGGCTACTTATAGCACTTTTGCTCCGTAGAGCGCTCCGTAGAGCTTGACTCCGTAGAGCATGGCTCCGTAGAGCATGACTCCGTAGAGCAGTCTTCTTCTTGTCAAGTAGTGTAGTGTTCAACGCTAGTATTCCCCGAAAAACTTTCAACAGAAAGAAAATGGTGAACCATCCTCGTTTTATTCATAATGAAGGAAATGCTTTACATTTTACATTACTGATAATACTTTCGCAGGTGTTCAGCATTCCATGCATTCTGAAATTCTTCTCCTTCTAGAGTTGCTATTCTGTAGGTTCCAGGTCGAACAACCTCTGTAACTCGGTAAGGTCCATGCCAGTTTGCTTCCAGTTTATTCTGTTTCTGAATGACTTTCTTCAGCACATAATCACCCTCCTTCAAATCGCATTTCTTCACCCTTTTGTTGTAGAACAGAGCTGTTCGTTGTTGATAAGCAGCATTCCTAATGGCTGCCTCTTCTCTTACTTCTTCGAGCATGTCCAAATCCATTCTTCTCATCAAGTCACTGATCGGAGAGTTGAAATTCAGCACTCTATGCGTTGGGAGGCCCAATTCGGCCGGTATCACAGCCTCACTTCCAAATGCTAGCATATATGGTGATTCTCCAGTTGCTGCTCGGGGAGTTGTTCGGTAGGCCCATAATACCGATTGGAGCTCATTAATCCAATTTGCTTTAGCTTCACTTAGCCTCTTTTTCAACCCATTCAGTAATGTTCTGTTCGTCACTTCAGTCTGTCCATTGCTTTGGGGATGGCCTGGTGCTGAATGAAACTTCAAAACGTTCGACTGATGACAATAGGCAGCAAATTCTTCATTATCAAATTGTGTTCCATGATCTGTGATGAAAGCATGAGGGAGACCATATCGACAAATGATATTCTTCCATACAAACTGGTATACTTTCTCGTACGTCATATTGATAAGAGGCTCAGCTTCCACCCACTTAGTAAAATAGTCCACTGCAACTACGAGATACTTGAATCTTCCTCGGGTGGTCGGCAATGGTCCAACCAAATCAATTCCCCACATGGCAAATGGCCAAGGGGAAGTTATTGGTGTTAGCAATGCTTGTGGAGTTCGTCGGATGGAGGAAAAACGTTGGCACTTGTCACATTTCTTGGCATAGGCTATACAATCAGCCCTCATTGTTGGCCAGTAATATCCCTGTGTCATCACTCTTTGTAAAAGTGTTCGACCTGCTACATGAGCTCCACAAGATCCTTCATGGATTTCTTCAATCAATTCTTTCACCTCGGTGGGATGTACACATCTCTGCAAACCTGCCATAATTCCTCGTCTATACAAAATACCATTAGTTAATACATACCGAGCAGCTTTATACTTCAGCTTCTTGGCAGCGAGTTTGTCCTCCGGCAATTCACCCTCTTCAACATATTTCCTGATTGGATCCATCCAAGATGGTCCTAAATCAAGGGTAATCACATTCGTTGTCAGATCTTCATCTATGCTCCGACCTTCTAATACTTCAATCGGTATGGTTCTTCGCATCTCGGTACGAGTAGCTGATGCTAGTCGGGCCAGTGCGTCTGCTTGTACATTCTCCATCCTCGGTATTCTCACCAATTGAATGGCCTCAAATTCTGTCAACAATTTCATCACCTTTGCATGATATTTGATCATTAAATCTCCTTTAACCGCATACATTCCCATCATCTGATACACAATTAATTGAGAATCACTGAATACCATCACTTGTTGTGCTTCCATGGTCTTTGCTAGATTAAGACCTGCTATCATGGCCTCATACTCCGCTTCATTGTTAGAGGCTTTGAATTGGAATCGCAAAGCATATTCCATGTCAATCTCGTCTGGAGTGATCAAAACAATTCCTGCTCCACAACCAGCTGTGCAGGATGATCCGTCTACATATAATCTCCATGTAGGTATTTCGTCTTCAAATTTCTTATCCGTCAGAGTTCCTCGATAAAATATCTGCTGTTTTCTTCCATCATCCCCCGGTATCTTTCGCTCCTCGTCAGTCATCTGCTCGTACTCTTTTACCAACCGTGGCTGGTCTGAGTTTGAATATAATGATTTCTCTACATCCACAAGTCCTTTTACCAACCTTGGCTGGTTTGGACATATTTCTGCTGATCCTGTATCGTCCACAGGTAGGTCAGCAAATGTTTCTGTTGATCCTGTATCGTCCACAGGTAGATCAGCAGGCACCTTTTGCTCCTCGGGGGTATCAGGGTACGTGAACTCTGCTATAAAATCTGCTACAGCTTGCCCCTTGAATGATGATCTGGGCTCATACACAATATCATATTCACCAAGTTCTACTGCCCAGTACATCAGTCTCCCTGATTTTTCTGGTTTATGGAGGGCTTGTCTCAATGGCATATCAGTATAAACAATGATGGTATGGGCTTGGAAATATGGCCTCATTCTTCTACTTGCTTCAATTAGTGCCAATGCCAATTTTTCTAACTTTGGGTACCTGATTTCTGCACCTCGGAAAGCCTTACTTGTGTAATAAATTGGCTTTTGGACTCCATTCTCCAATCTGATCAACGCTGAACTGACTGCGTTCTCTGATACTGCCAAATACAAATACAACTTTTCTCCTGTTATTGGTCTTGACAACAGTGGGGGTGCTCCCAAATATTTCTTCAAGTCTTGAAAAGCTTTTTCACATTCCTCATTCCATTCAAAGGTTTTTCGAAGTGTTTTGAAGAATGGTATGCATTTATCAGTTGCTCGAGATACAAATCTGTTGAGCGCTGCAACTCGTCCGGTAAGACTCTGCACTTCTTTCTTCGTCGTCGGAGATCGCAGCCCTAGAAGAGCTTTGATCTTATCTGGATTTGCCTCAATACCTCGCTGGCTGACGATGTATCCGAGGAACATTCCTTCTCGTACTCCAAAGGTGCACTTCGTCGGGTTAAGCTTCATTTGGTATTTATCCAATTGATCAAAAGTTTGACTCAAGTCAACCAAATGATCAGCAGCTTTCTTGCTTTTAGTGAGCATGTCATCGACATAGACCTCCATGTTGCGGCTGATTTGTTCAGTAAAAACCTTGTTCATCAACCGCTGATATGTTGCACCTGCATTTTTTAAACCAAAAGGCATAACATTATAACAATAAGTTCCCCTAGGGGTAATAAAAGAAGTACTTTCCCTGTCTTCAGGTTTCATTTTGATCTGGTTGTAGCCAGAGTAAGCATCCATGAAGCTGAGTAGCTCGTGTCCCGAGGTAGCATCCACTAGTTGATCAATTCTGGGCAATGGAAAATGATCTTTTGGACATGCCTTGTTGAGATCAGTAAAATCAACACACATTCTCCATTTGTTGTTTTTCTTCTTTACCATTACCACATTTGCCAACCAATCTGGATATTTTACATCTTCAATGAATTGAGCTTTCTGGAGTTTCTCGACTTCCTCTTGTATGGCTTGATTCTTCTCGGGACTAAACACCCTTCTTCTCTGCTTTACAGGTTTAATCTCCTTATTCACATTGAGTTCATGACATAAGAAGTTTGGATCTATTCCTGGCATGTCTTCATGACTCCAAGCAAAAGTACTTTTCCTATTCTTCAAGAAAGTTATCAACTCCTCTTTTATCGACATATCCAACGATGAACCTATCTGGGTTATTCGTTCAGGATGCTCGTCGTCCAGAATAACATTTTCTGTAGATTCCATCACCTGTCCTTTTACAAGTTGAGATTCATCCCTGGGATCAAGAGTTTCAATTTCGGTACCTTCCTCCACCTGGTAAGTAGTAGTCTTTTTCATCGATCCTTCTAGTTCTTCTTGTTCGGCCGACGAATAATAGCATTCCCGAGCTACTTTTTGATCACCTTTCACCACTCCAACTCCGAAATTTGTTGGGAATTTCAAACATTGATGTACTGTTGAAGGAACGGCTTCGAACTTCTTCAATCCAACTCTTCCCATGATGATGTTGTAGGCCGATTGCACATTCTTATCCATCACAAAGAATCGTATTCTTTCTGTTCGACAAACAGGCCAGGTTCCAATGAATATATCCAACTTGATCGTCCCAAGTGGAAAAACTTTCTCGCCAGCAAAACCCAGAAGGGGTCTGTGATAAGGTTCCAATTGAGATAATTTTAAATTCAGGCTATCAAAGCATGAATAGTACATGATGTCTGCCGAACTACCATTATCTACCAACACCCTTGAAATGATCACGTCCTTCATTCTCATTTTGATCACCAAAGGATCATCATGAGGGTAAAGAACACCTGCCAGGTCATTTTTTGAAAAACCAATTACTAGCTTCTCTTTGTTGACCTTCCTCGGACGATCATCCTCGGCCAGGTTTATTCGCTGAATATATGAGCAAGCTTGAGCCTCTCCGAGATAAGCTTTTCTTTCTGCAGTAAGGTCTCCTCCTCCTGCATCTCTTTCTAATTCTGTCCTCATTTGTCCTCTCACCTCTACGATCTACATACTTTGATAATTTTCCTCTTCGAATGAGTGTTTCAATCTCGTTCTGAAGGGCTATACAATTTTTGGTCATATGGCCATGATCTTTGTGAAACTCGCAATATTTGGTCTTATTCCTCATGTCTGGATCTGTCTTCAGTTTCTCTGGCCATTTGATTTCCTCGTTATTCCTGATCTCTTCTAAAACATGATTAATACCCATTTTCAATGGAGTATAATTATCATACTTCTTTAGGGCTTCCAACTTTATCCTGTTATTCCTGGAATATTTGTCACCACCATTACCTTTCTGATCTTTCTTCTTAGAGTTGTCGACCTCCACTTTAACTTCTTTATCCATATTTTTCTTCGCAGTCATAGCCTCCTCGGCATTCATGATTTTGGCCGCCTTGGCCATCAATTCCGACATATTTTTAGGCGGATCTTTGGCCAGAGTATAGTATAGCTTGTTGGGCAGCAAACCACTCATCAAAGCAGTGATTGCTGTCTTTTCTTCATAATCTATGACTTCCAACTTCTCGTTATTGAAACGAGTTATGTAATCTCTAGTACTTTCTCCTGATTTTTGTCTAACACTTAGTAAATGCGCTACTCGCTTTACTGGTTTTGCTCCAAAACAAAAATTACCAATAAACAGCTCGGCTAACTGAACAAAAGTTGAAATCTTACCCCGAGGAAGATTATTGTACCATATCTGTGCAGATCCGGTAAGAGTTCCCGAAAATGCTCTACACCTCATCTCGTCGGGGACAGCATAGATATCTGCAGCAGCTTGGTACTGTTCTATATGAAGTACAGGATCTGTCTTTCCATCGTACTTGGGGGTCACTACAGGTGCTTTGAATTTCGACGGTGTAGGGAAATCCACAATGGCTTGCACAAAAGGTGTCCCTTGAACAAAAGTTCTTTGTAAGGGGTTCCTTGCCTTAGCCATTTCTCCCAGTCTATCCTCCAATCGCTGAATGGAACCTTTCCATGCTTCATTTCCTTCCTCGGGCCGCTTAGTCCGAGCAACTGATTGCTCTGACGTAGCTTCCTGAGATTTATCTCGACGAGTAATTGGTCGTGATTGCGCAGATCCTTCTCTTAATCCTGATGGCGGTCGAAAACTTCTTGATGGAGCCCTAGGTGGATTCATGTTCCTCCTTGGTCCTAACCGAATGAAAGGAGATACTCTACTTAACCTCTCCAAAGCGCTAGTTCTCTCCGGAGAGAGAGTGATACGTTGATCTGTATCCGAAGCCCGTATTGATGAAGTTCGCCCAGGTTGATAAGAAGAATCATTGGATTCCCCATTGCGATATGACCCAATACGTCTGGATCGTGATTGCCCATGATCAGTCCTTTGCCCTGAATGAGTAGGTACACCGCCTTGAAGAGTTTGAAGGAGTTGCCTCATAGATTCTTGCATGGCGGTTTGTCCCTGAGCCAGATTCATCATAATTCCGGCCAGATCTGGAGATGCAGATGAATTTGGAAGATTTCCAGTATTTCCAGCATTTCGATTACTGGATTCTGGATTATCTGCCATTGGTGACAAATGATTTTTATGAAAAACGATAACAACAGTCGTTTCCCACAGACGGCGCCAATCTGTTGATGTAAAAAACTAGATCACTCTAATTCTTCAATCACAGATAAATAAATAAGACAAAGATTTTTAAAGTGGTTCGGCTAGGAATAAAGCCTACGTCCACTGTTATGTTATTGCTGAGTGTTTGTAGAATTCTTGATTACAAGTTCTCTCAAGAAATTCCGGTCCCCTTGAATGGGATTGATACAAGGTATTTATAGCCTCAAGGCTGTACATGAAAGGTCCACTACATTAAATGATATACATATGAATGGGTAATACATTTAATGCGGCGTGTGCATCAAGAATCTAATGAATAGTTGAACAGTTGTCCGTCTGATAATTGATGACACGGCCGAGGTGCAGTTCGGACCGCCTTAGTTGCTCGTCGATCAAGAGTTCCTCGGAGTGCTTAGAGTATCTCGGGATGAAAGAGTTCCTCGGATGGAGTTCCTCGGCATGATAGAGCTCCTCGGTGTATTCTCGTTGCTCGGTACCAACCATGGTTGTTCAGTAAATGATCTTCCTCGCTGTTATTGTGCCACGTAGATTGACACGTGTCTTCATACTATTCGTCCACATCAGCATATTAATTTTGGTATCAACAGTCCGTTTGATTGAAAATGGGCAAAAGAGTGGGCATGACAAAATTTGCCTAGGTAAATTATGCCTAGACAAATTTTACCTATTTTTTTTCACATGAGGCTATCAAACAACCATTTGGCGAAATTAAAGTCAATCCAATTAGTGTATTTAAAAACAGTTTTTATATTATATTCAAAAATGTTAAAAACAGTTTTTACAATATTTTTATATAACAATTTTTAAAAAAAATTGTAAAATATTTTCTAAACAATTTTTTATAATATTAAAAACAGTTTTTAAAATATTACAAAACAATTTTTAAATATTCACAACAGTTTTTTTAACTATTTAAAATAGTTTTTAAAATTATTTTTTAAAACTTTAAAACTGTTTTTATATTATATTCAAAACAGTTTTTAAAAATGTTAAAAATAGTTTTTACAATAATTTTATATTACGATTTTTAAAAAAATTTGTAGAACATTTTCTTAACAATTTTTTATAATATTAAAAACAGTTTTTAAAACATTAAAAACAGTTTTTAAAACATTACAAAACAGTTTTTTTAACTATTTAAAGAAGTTTTTAAAATTGTTTTTTAAAACATTAAAACTGTTTTTATATTATATTCAAAACAGTTTTTAAAAATGTTAAAAATAGTTTTTACAATATTTTTATATTACGTTTTTTAAAAAAATTGTAAAACATTTTCTTAACAATTTTTTTATAATATTAAAAACAGTTTTTTTTAACTATTTAAAACAGTTTTTAAAATTGTTTTTTAAAACTTTAAAACAGTTTTTATAATATATTCAAAACAGTTTTTAAAAATGTTAAAAACAGTTTTTACAATATTTTTATATTTCGGTTTTAAGAAAAAATTGTAAAACATTTTCTTAACAATTTTTTATAATATTAGAAAGAGTTTTTAAATATTCCTAACGTTTTTTTAATTATTTAAAACAGTTTTTAAATTGTTTTTTAAAATATTAAAAGTGTTTAAAAAGTTAGCAAATTTGTTGACAAATATTTCCCACTCAAATAGGTAAGCAAAATTTGCCTTGACATTATGCATAGGAGGTGTTGTACATTGGCAAATAACTTGTAGACAAACTTTTGTACCAAACACACCAAATTGTAGGCAAATACCCCATTTGCCAACTTATTTGCCATTTGTCATGGCAAATAAGCCCAACCAAACGGACCCTTAGATCTGAATTCAGTACATCTGAATTCAATCGTGTGATGGGTATTCTACTATATTAAAATAGCACATCTGATACTAGTCAAAGAGAAAACAACAAATTAAGCACCTAATTTTCAAATGACTTGGACTGACCATAACAAAGTGCCCTGTTGTAACAGAGTGCCTGTTGTATATTGTAGGCAATAAAAAATTTCAGTGCAATAACATTTTATAAACAATTCAATGCACTAGCATCTCATAAAAAATTTCAAGGCCTTTTGAAGATGTAACATTCCAGTGCAAGAACATTTCGGTTACCCATTCATTAAAACCCTCAAAATGCTACCTGTACCGGACTTCAAAAATTTCAAAAATTTCAAGTTACAACTTAAACAAAGAAATGCAGAGAGAGAGATTTACAAACATGCGGAGAGGCGCCGGCACAAGTTCAAGAGAGGCAGCGTCGTGGGAGGCAGGATGATGAGGCGTCATCGTGGGTGGGAGATGAGGAGGCGTCGTCGGTTGAGATGAGGGAGGGAGTGATTTTGAGATGAGGTGAGCAGGGGCGGACGAAATAATAGGCTTAGGGTTAGTAAAGAAAGTTATGCCCCCTCTTATACCTTATATATATTTATTATAATATATACATATATACATATATATTTGATTATATATTAATAATACGGCTATCCCCCGTGGGGACCCGAGTCTATATCCGAAACTGATCCGAAATTTTTCGGAGATTTTTTTAACTCCCCGAAACTGCCCCGATCCCCGAAACTTAATCCCCAAATCCTACCCGATAAGGTCGGGTATTCGCCTGAGCCCGAATTTTCGGAGAAAAATGCCATCCCTAATACTGCCCTGTCGTGTAATCCACCTGAACTAGCAAGAATTGGGCTATCTTGGTCAACGGATTCACAATCGTGACCCCGTTGTGATGTCGGTAACCCCGTGATGAAATCCATTGAAATACTCTTCCACTTCCACATCAGAATCTCCAATTGCTGCAAAACCCCGGTTCATCACTTATGATCAACCTTCACCATCTGGCAATTGGTGCACCTGGAGACAAACTCTTCTATGTCTCATCAAGACCCATGCGTCTCTTCCATAACCACGCGTCGTAGGTCCTCATTGTCTGGGACCATCAACCCCCCATTGAAGCGTAAGCCACCCTCAGAACTATCCGAGTAAGACTCCACTCCACCCGTCAATAACTATCAAATCCTCTCCTTATAAGACGGATCCTCTACCTGTGCCTTCACAACCCTTAAAACGATTTCGGGTATGATAGTCAACACTGCTACTCGGACTACCTCCTCCTCCAGAAGGAGTTCATGCCACTTCGTCTTTCACATTATTGCTAACTGCCTTATAGGCATTCTGCTTAATGCATCTGCCATCGTGTTAGCTTTTCTTGGATGATATTGAATATCTAACTGACTAGGGCCCCCGTACACCCTATATCACGTGCGCACACACATAAAGTTTACCAATGCAACTCGCATACATCCAAAATCAACGATACATACTATGTATGACCATACCATAAAGGTATACCTAATTACCCTAGTAATCGCGACTCAACTCTTTTTGAGATTGCCCTACTTATTCAACCAGTGGTGCAAACATTCCTGAGTGCTCTCGACGTTGTACTCCGGGGCTTCGTTGGCCTTAAGTCATGTAATAGCTCACTGCTCGATGTATTATATCTTCACACTTGTAATGCCTAATGTATTCAACCAATGTCCCAGAGCTCAAATGTCTCTCAACTCTCAGCTTTTACTAAGCTTTATGTGTGGCACGTCTCGCAAGAGAAATCCAAACAAGGAACCCTACCGATACACTATCGCCTAGCTCAATCGGTTATCGAGATTCGCTGGCCCAAGACACAGTACTGGAACACCCAAAAACCCTGACCTAAAAATGGCTAAATTTGATCCCTCAGCTCTCGCATATTTACCTCATATAATAATAGCTAATTACTTAACATATATCATTAGAAATGAGCTAATCTAAAATAAAGGATAAAATCAACATTCAAAATAAAATTCCTTTCTTCGTCGGCCTTCTATTTACGCCACTCTTTCCCTTTTGAGAAAATTCGTCCTCGAGCGCGATTACATGGACTTCCATCCCTAAAGCGAGATGACCACCACCACCATGTTCCCCCTCTTTAAGAAGAAGCCTTTCGAGAAACGTTTCTTGTATCCATTAGCAAAAAGATATGCGCAAGTTCTCCCGAAACCAAACCAAGGTTGAGGAACATGAAACCTTCCCTAGAACTTAGCACTAGGAGGGCTTGAACACACATACAATCCTGAATGCGGGTCATACCACATCTCATACAGATTGTATACAACAAACTTGATAACTCACGACGCCGATCCACCAACTCAACACGGGACTCAAACTCATCCCGTATCGGATCGACATACGAATGCCACGCCGCGACCGAAAGAGGCTTTTTCACGCACACTTTTCCTCAACCGGCTCAAAACAACCAAACCCACTTCACGTTCCTCATCATAAATCAGGGGTCCATCGTCCATGCACACCAAATCATCCACATAAAGGGAAAAAATCTAACTCGGAATCAACAAAAGCACAATTGAATTCCCAAATTTCTTAAAAGATATAAAAAAGCGACAACCTCGACCTCGACATCTCTGAATTTGGTACAAGTAATCCAGCACCCTCATAAAAAATACGAAATTAATCATCCAAAAATACTGAACATACACCCCACATCTAGCGGGGTTCGGCGATGGCTGCATGGATTTTACCCAAGAAAATCCGTAAATCGATTCTACAACCTCATACTTAAACTTCCAATAAAAAGCCTCTTCATCATATTCTTTTACTTTTCGAACGCATTCAACGCATTGGAAACTGTAAATCTCATACAAATATGTAACAACCCTATATTTTAACGTTAACATTGGGGTCAATCACTTCCTAATATTAAAATATACAACTTGTCAAAACAATTTAAATATCATTCTTAGCATGTATGGAAACAAAAGAAACATGTGACAAGATAAGAATACGATATGATAAACCTCAAATACTTAATTCATATATGCATTGTCAATTAAAACAATATAAGAGATATCGCTATAACTATGTCCACAAGTCTCAACTAAAATGTATCACTACACAATCCCACTACACGAACTCAACTCAAACTGAAATATGAAATATACATGTCAAACTGTCATGTCAATATAAAAGGAAATTAACTCCATAATACTCAACTCACAACGAAAAATGAAAGATAGTACATCATCGAGATGAACCTACATCAACGCTTCTCGCTCCTGATGATGATGACTGATGATGATTGGGATAGAGAGTATGGATGGTCTGTGTTAGCTGGATGAGAATCTACTCGCGTGGACCAGCCTTAGCACTTGAAAAATTTCTATGAATATAAACGGGTCAAAACCTAACAATTTATCAAAGCTACGCAACTCAAAAGCAGTTATATATACAAGTGATAAGTCCATAGTTCTCTATCCTCCTACGATAATCAACCTGTGATACCCCGCCCAATTAAATATCCGTTGATCAGTTCTTTATCTTAACAAACAAGACTTCCATTTGGTTCATTCTTAGCATCACTGTCGAAAAATTTATTAATTACTAATCACCTATAAGTTAATTAATTGAGTGGTGCCAAATTTTATCTTTCTTTAGCATGCGGAATAAAAATAACTTTAAACCATTCACACAATAGTATAGGGGTGTGAACAACCAAGTAATATAAATGAGTGCCGAATAAACCATAGGCTCCAAAACAAATCCAAATAAATAAATACAAGTACAAATCTGAAATGAATAAGACTGAATAATGTAACTATGGGGGCAACACGCCCAAAATAAAGTACTGAGATCAACATCCTAATCTAAGAATAAATAACGGAGGCGTCTAGTCCAAATCCTACATGCACCCACATATGCTGCAGCTACGATTGAGGAAGGGTCGAGAGAGTTCTTAGGGTTTCTTTATGAAGAAGATAAAAGAGAAAAACAACGCTGGAATTTCGAGATTTATTCGAATTATTCAGTAACTTGATTTCTAATAATGAGGTTAATTTTTTATTTGTTATTTTGTGTGCCATTCTAGTATTTTTCGGTGTAGTTGCTATATCTGCACAATTCCCCCTTCATGTAGGGTTACTTGATGACATGGAAGGGCCTACTTAAATAAAGAAAAGCATACTCCCTCTCCCATGAGCCGCCTGCGGTCAGGTGCTGCACCTCCTGACAATGGTGGCAAGCTCGCGGTCGTGGGTCTAGGCGTGGGTTGGTAAAGGGTTTGGGCGGCTAAATACAATTCTAAATGTTCAAAATTCAAACCCTAGCTTAACTCCCAAGTAATGCACAAAGACTAACCTACCCTCAGACATTTCCCAAATTTCCCCATCCGTCTAATTCAAATACAATGTACTAAAATTAAGCTTTGAACCCAAAATTTACAAATATTAAAACACAAATCTTTAACAACTTACCAATTTAACTTTATAATTCCGTTTTAATTCCCCCCAACTTTCAATTCTCATAAATTGACTTTAAATTCTCAAATTAAATTATATAGTTAATCCGGATTCTCATTTAATTAATTAAATCTCTCCTAATTAATTAATTATTAATTCCCCTAAAATTACATGGTATTACAAATAGGGGCATATACCAAATAGTCCCTCGAACTTTTTTTAATACACGTTTAGTCCAAGCCTTTTTATTTTGCACCAAAAAGTCCTACCATGCCGCTGGCGCGAACCTTTAAAGATAAGAGAATAAGGGACTTTTTGGTACGAAATAAAAGGCTTGGACTAAATGTGTATTAAAAAATGTTTGAGGGACTTTTTGGTATTTGATCCTTACAAATATTCCCGAGGCTTGTTATTCCAATAGTCAGCTTCCTTTTCCCCCGCCTCAATCTTATCCACAATTCTTCAACGGTTTGCCTAAAATATTCCTCCATGTTACGGTATCCTTGTTCATATTGGAAAGTTGGTCATTAACTGAGGGTGTGCATGGGCGGTTTGGTTCGGTTCCATAGCTAAACCGGAATCAAAACCAATGTAGGTCAATTTCATGATTTTAGAACTAAAACCAAACATGTGGAATCGAACAAACCTAACCCATCGGTTCTCGGTTTGGTTCGGTTCAGGTCGGTTCTTATATTTTTAACTCACATTTTAATTTAAATAATTTAATTGTCATAAAAGAGTTGTATGTTTTTTAAAATTGTCTAAGAAAAGTAAGAATAACAAAAAGAAAAATGGCAAAATGATCATTATTAAAGTTAAAAGAACAAACTTATAAAAAATGATTGAGTATCATACACAGTATAAACTATAGACAAGAAGCTAATTGGGAGTAAAATAGTAAGAATCTTGTATGATGTCAATTTATAAATACTTGAAATGCAACTTTAACATGTCAAGAATGTGGAAGGAGATAAAAATGACATAAGTAAATGCACCAAATATGTATTTTAAGGGTTAAATAGCTATTTTTATGTTCAGTTCTATCATCGGTTTGGGTCCCAGTTCGGTTCTCAATTATATGATTCTCTTGGAACCAGAACCAGAATTAGAATCAAAACTAGAACCAAAACCCGAATCAGAAACTACTTGGTTCCACAATTTTTAGAGCCAAAACCAAACCAAAAGTAACCTAACCCAACCCGCGAAGGGTGGTTTGGTTCGGTTCTTCGAGTTGATGGTTGCAATGAACACTCCTAGAGCTAATGGTCAGAGAATATGTTAGGGCTAGTGGAGGGGATGTATGGGAACTTCCCAAACTTAAATGAAAAGTTTATGGGGTTGAAATATAATTTTTAGAACTTGAAGGCAGTGGTTTGTAACTTGTGTGAAAACCTGAGGGATTAAGGTGGTAATTACCAAAAATAACTTGTTTCCGACTAATAAACCCTTGACACACGCTCCTTTATATGCCCGTTTGCTGCTGGGGCTGTCTGGACCTTCGTTGGGGATCGCTTGTCGATGGGTGGTCGAAGCTCGCGATGTCAGATCAGGCTTTCTTTCCCTTTGTGACAGACTCATGAAAGTAATTGTTGGCATCAGATCTGCACTATGTTTGTTTGTGGTACCATCAGAAACACTTGTTGGATATCGGTGACCATCTTCTGCCGCCATAGATGGTGGGGAAGGATGGAATCTTCAGTTTGGAAGAGAGATGACGGAGGCTGGGACTTGGGTTTTGTGCGGAGCGAAGGTTGGGTTGTCTGAAACCCGATCAGTTTTGCCTGAGGTAAGAAAGGTCCTGGTTGAATCTCCGGAGTGGGGAAGCGACCACCAAACATTGGCTTTGATCGAGGGACGGTGAGACAGCATGGACGGTCAATGAGGACTGGGGTTCATGAGATCCTTTGACGGCGGTGGGTAGCACAACACAATCTGTGCTACTCCAACCAGAGTCTCAACATCCCACTCGCCAATCACCATGATACTGGATGGACAAATTACTCAAGAACACATACGGTAACACACAACAAGACCAATGTGACGTAATCTCACGAAAGTGTACACCAACACAAACACAATCATGCTTACACTCTAATAATCAAATGCAAATCTCTCAAGCTCAATCATTCTCATTTATAATCAAATTCAAAGTTGAGTGATTAAAAGAAGATGCCTTATTTATAGGCTAATATCAACCCTAGTCCTAGATAGTCAAGGAAACTAAAATTAAGGAAATAAGAAAAGAATAGGAAATTAAGAGATATTTACCAAATATAATTATAACTAATTACTTAATATATATCCCTAAAAGATAGCTAATCTAAGATAAGAGATCAAATCTAAATTCGATGCCCATTTATTAATGGCATACCTTCAGGGAGTCCAGTGGGCAGGAGCTGCCATTGTTATCGCCATTGGATAGTAACCTACTTTCTCGTGATTAAGAGGAGACCCTTCCATTGGTGTCTTAATCTCGCCTTTCTTAAAGTTCCTTCGGATCACGTCCCTGTTCTGTTGGAGTGTGGTGGTGTGAGATGGGGTTGAACTCTGTTCATATTTGAAATCATATGGTTGAAAGAGAATCTGGGGATAGGGTCAGTAATTGGTGGCAAGGGAGTGATGGGTTTGAATTAGTTGAGAAGTAAGAAGTTAAACTTCTGAAGAAAGACATCAAGAAGTGGAATAAGAAGATATTTGGAAATATTGGCACAATGTTTTACTAGGAAGCTGAAGGAGATTAAGGTGCTTGATGAGGAGAGGGAAGGTGACCCAAATGTGAGTGGATTTAGAGGGAGGATAAGAAGAGGCAGGTAGGTAGAAAAATGTTAGAGGAGGAGGAGATTAGTTGGTGTTGGAAATCTCGTGGTTTGATCGTGGGAAGGGGATATGAATACAAAGTGCTTTCACAGGTTGCCGAACTCACACTGCAGGTATACCATATAGGTAAGGCTATGGCTGGGGAGTCTCGATTTTTTCACAGAATTTTCATGAAGTTGGATTTGATGGTGGTAGTGGATGGACTCATATGGTGGTGTTGAAATTTTAGAGTTTGGTGAAAAGTTAGGGTTTTGATTTGGGGAAGAAGCGATTTTTTTTAAGTCATATGTGGGTAGTTTTGGTCAAAAAAATATTTAAGGGGTTAAGTTCAATTAGCAAATAATAATTTTCTAACAGGTGTGTAATGGTGTTTAAAATTTTTTTTTGGGGGGGGGGGGGGGTAAGTAAAAAAGATTAGCGAAGTGGGGGTTATGTCAAATAAGACATTATAAAGTGGGGGTTGGTTAAGTAAAAAAAGTTCATAAATAAATAGATATTTGATCCTTAGAATGCATGTCTATCTCATTGATTTACAAAGTACATCATACTTTTTTCCTCCTTCTGATATGTTAAAATTGCATTCTAGTGTTAATAATCAACATCATACCACACTGCTACTATCTGCTCTTTGGAAGCGATTTTCAATATTTGAAAGTTTGTATCATACTATCTGATCTCTTACAAGTTTCTTTATATATTAGGAATGATTATTTTATTAGTTTCTGGTCTTTTTCATCTTTTCAACCAATTATTCAGTTGATTTTGAGTTATGAAAAAATTTGTGGAATCATGAACTGAACTGAACCAACCCATGAACCGATGGGATGGGTTGTTTCGGTTTTACATATTTTTAGATCCGGTTTTGGTTCCAAATTGTATAACTAACCTACATTGGTTTGGTTAGTTATGAAACCAATCAATCCGACCTATGCACACCCTGAGATGGTAGGTGGCGGGTAATATAACATCTTTTGGGTTCCCCAAGGTGTGGAACCCCAGATTTAAGAGGGCTTTTCATGATTGAGAATTGGAGGTAGCTTCTTTTTTTTCCTGTGTTGGGAGATCTTTCTCTCCTGGATGGAGGACTTCCTCAATTCAGGGGTATTGGGCAGGGAGATTATCTTTTAGATCCTTGGAATAGATTTGACACAAAGTTACCCGGAACGTGGAACTTTTGGTACGTGGTACGCTACAGTGCTTGGTACGCGGTACGTTGTGGGTAGGCTTATAGGGGACACTATTTCGGTTTTTGGTTCGTTTAGAACTACTATTTGGATCGTTTAAGGTACCATATATAGTTTATTCAGATATTAATACAACACCTCAACCCACATGATCAAATTATGTATTTAGTTTAATTTAAGTTTTTCTATTCGGCAGTAAGTATTGAGGTACCTATTTGTTTTTGTAAATATACTCGTAATGTAGAAAATTAAGAGAACTCATTTCTCATTAACATATATGATTTCTTTCTTGAATTTCTGTCTTGTTATTTTCTTCTACCCTTCAAAATAAAAGCGGGGTGCGAGATTTGGAGATCTGGGGCGCTAGAGTACCCTGAAAGATACTCGAGAACTGGGACGCGGTACTCAAGGGGGGAGAGAGTATCTGGTGGTAACAGTAACATTGATTTGGCGTTTTGTGGCTCCAGTGATGGTTTGCTTTCTTCAGGTGGACAACTGCCCTGATGTAAAATTTGAAGCATAGGGAAGGTTCTTGGCTAGTCGTGGGTAGTTGTGCAAAACGGTGGAGGACACGATGGATCACTAATTGCTTCAGTATCATATCTCTAGAGGATTGTGGAGTAGTATTTTTCTCATTGTTTAGTGTTGTTCAGGTTATGGCTAGTATTATAGCACAGATGCCGGTGCAGTGGTGCTTCGTAAGTAAGCAGGTTCGTTCGTAGACAATGGGAAGCACCCCCCCTTTGTATTATATGGGTTGTGTGGGAAGGGCGGCATAGGATGTGCTTTGATGGGGTGGAAATGGCTCCGGCCAAGCGGCTTTGTGCCTTGTTTAGTTTGATGGGGTGCTCAATGTTATTTTGGTTTAAAGAGGAGTATCTTCTGCTATTTTATCTTTTTTGTGAATTTATTGGGGATTTTGGGGTGAGGGTGTAGTGTTTTTTGTTTGGATCTTGCTGTGAGCCCCTCAGGAAGGAGTTGGTGTATTTCAGGGCTCCTCCCACCTTTTCTATTTTTTTCGTATACGGGTTTCCGTCCCCTTAAACGATATTTTGGATATATACGCTTCTATTAAAAAAAAGAAAAAAAAAAGCTTGCACGTGCATATTCCAAATAGGAAGGAGGGCGTTCTTTTATTTGATTTTTCAATTGCTTTAGGCTTCTTTGATACCTTCTGTAGAGTATAAGAACTCATGTTATGAAAAAATCTCCAACAGGTACTAGATGTTGAGTTCTACAATGTGAAAGCTTTGTACAGGAGGGCTCAAGCTTATATGGAAACCCTAGACTTACACTTGGCCTAATTGGACATCAAAAAGGCCCTGGAGGCTGATCCACAGAACAAGTATGCACAAGTTAATGAATTAGTTCAAAATTACCGAAGGAGTTTACATTAGTCAAATTGTTTACTGTGTTTCTTTAGGATTTATTATTGTTTGGTGTTTTTCAGAGAGGTAAAGTTAATTCAAAAGAAACTGAAACAACTTCAAGCAGAGAACAACAAAAGAGATGCAAAGCTCTACTCAAACATGTTTTCACACATGACTAGGGAGACTTCTGTGGCATCAAAGGTTAGTAGTCTTACTCCTTTTAGGTTCAATTACACTTTGCCCCGTGAATAATGGCCTTTTGTGGATCGTTTTGTCCACTCAGATATCAATTTCAACAATTCATCCTAAATTTTCTAATTGTTGCAATTGGGCCCAAATCACTAATGTAAACTTCTAACATAATTTGATCACATGGGCTGCCTGTGAAGGGGAAATTTCATCATATAAATAGAGGAAATTCTGTAAATACTATATCTCGCGCTCAATAATGTGCTGCTGGGTTAAGGATAATTAACAAAATCGTCCTTAATTATCCCACATATGGCTCACATGTAGCAGATTTATGTTAAAAACCTAACATGGTTGGTCATTTGGATTCGATCACGACAAACTAGTAAGTATAGGGTGTTTATTGTTCAAATTGATAGTTGAGGGGGCAAGGCGACTGAGGTACCATAGTTCAGGGGACAATGTTACACTTGTAGTCTTGGTTACATATTTAATTATTTAGATTCTATTACTTTCCATCGCTGAATGTTATCTTTTATGGTGAAAATTTTAACCATCCAGCAATGAGAAAGGTTCTAAAGTCTAAAACTGTGAGTTATCAAAGTAAAAATATCCCCCCAAAAATATTAAAATATATTTATTTGGAAATACTCGTCTTTATTGCACACGTCATTTCAATATTATGGATTAACCTCTATATCGATAACACTATGGCAGAGATTGAAAATCGAGGAGGTGGAGGACAATAAGAAAGAAGAAGTGGTGATGGCAATTGAGATGGAAAAGGTTGCTGTGAGTTCTGGCCTTCCTGAAAATGAAATGGTTGTCGATTCTTGTTGAAATATATGTTTTATGTATAGTTGAATATGATTTATAAATCAAGGGATGTATCATCAAGGCAGATATGCAAAGGTCACCATGATATCAGCTTATATGAAGATGATAGTTGTATGTCATGTCAATTTCATATGCAAGTCAATCTTCTCACAAGCTTTGTAACACAAGGAATTGAAAAGGAAACAATTAACATTTAAAGCACAACCCCATTTTTAATTTAACAATATTTTAATTTATAATTAGTGCCGGCCCTTCCATTGGACAAGTATTGTCGATAGCCCATACAATAGAAGCAATCCAAATGTCTGACTTGAGAGCTAAAATCCACATTATATGGAGAGCAAGAAACCAAGAAATTTTTCAGAATATGTATCCATCTCCCAGAATTAGTGTTCATCAACTTAAGCTGTGGATTGGATACATTGGCAATCTGGGAAAGGGGGGGTCATGAACAACAAAATGGAAGACCGGAAGATTTTGCACAGTTTAAACATCAAAGGCAAAACCAGAAAGTTCCAAATATTATTGAGGTTTCCTCCAATTCAGAGATGGGATAACGTTAATACTTATGGATTTTTTGAAATTAGTAGGGCTGCAGTTGGTGGTGTTTTCCGAAATTGCAGAGGTTTTGTTAGAGGAGCTTTTTGTTGCAAAGTGAATGCAAAGTCTGCTTTTGATGCTGAACTTCTAGCTATCATGGGCATTGGGTATGCTTGAACTTATAAGTGGAGAAATTTATGGCTTGAGACTGATTCTAAAGCAGTATGGTTTTGTTTTCATGACAAATCATCCCTCCCTCCTTGGACTCTTTCATATTAGATGGTATAATTGCAAGTTTTTTATTTCTCAATGGAGTTTGTATATGAAATTCAATGCCAAATGAATTTAGCATAATTACAATCATGAAGAGATGGTTAAGAGATTCAATGCTTTCCTTACATAAAATGCATTTAGAAACCAAATGGATACCTTTATATTGAAGGACATCTTGCACAGCTAGTTTCTCATGAAAGAATTTCCAGGAAGTAGTAAGGACTCTAGGAGGATTATGCTTCTGCTATATGAAGTTAAAACCTGCATATTTAGGCCTTTTAATCCTCACAAACTCATTTGCTTCTTTGAAAGAAAGAATGCCAGACTTGCTAGATGGCCAAATCAAACAGTCTTCTTTGTCATTAACTAGAAGAGGGACTGAATGAATTTTCTCAACTATTGAAGCATCAAAGGAATTTGAAGTCTGAGAATTGAGGCACCATTTACCATTGTCTATAGACTCAGCAACTTTGTAATGAGATTGACATGTATTTTGATTAATGGGAGAACCAAGCCAATTATCAGCCCATAATTTACTTTGAAGAAAGTCTCCTTTGCGCTCATGAACCTGAACCGTTTCTCAAAACTTTTTCCTTGGGATTTTTCGCTATTTGTGTTGCCGAAGCTTCGCTTCAATGAAGGACATGTTCGCCCAATGAATGTCCCAAATTTACGAATTTTTCTTTTGGTGGGATGGAAAGCTCTCCTCATTTTTTGTATAAAAAATACTCTTTTGAGTGTGTAATGGATGATGAGTAAACTTAGGTGTTGTTTGATTTTACCTCTCAAATTTGAATTTGAACCATTCAGATTTAAATGAGGTATCAAATAGTTTTTTTTAAATGGTTAAGAGGTTAACGATTATATTTATCTCTGAATGATTAAGACGTAAAATTATCTCTGAAGTCTGAATCTCAATATATACATTCATTCATAGGTCTATTCAGACATAAAACAAATATATTTTTCAAGTTCAGATTTAAGATTTTAGATTCACATTTCAAATTCAGATAAAAAGCCAAACGCAAGCTTACACGATCATGGAGTGAGAGATGGGATGCTATAACTTCTCTTGATTTTGAGGTTAAGCATTATATTGGATTTGACATTGTTACACCGTCATGATTATGCTTATATTTAATTATTTGATAATCCATGCTTAGATTTGGCATATAGTGCTTACATATGATAATTGTTAAGCGGGTAAAGGTTTGGCTATTCAATTAAGGAAATAATTATTTTAAAATTGGAATTAAATGCTTAAATCATTTGAAATTCAACAAAAAGAGATTCCATGAATTTTGAATTATAAATGAGAATTAGAATTAAATTAAATTTTCATAAGCTAATAATAGTTGATAAACGGATTTGAAATCCTAGTAATTTTTCATAAATTAATACAAAGTTTTGGTACTCACATTCTTAGATTTATTATTTCAATTGCTTTAATTAGTTTAATTTGTTATTCTCATCTTTTTTTTAAATTAAACCAAATTATTTCCAAGTTGGAAAGTTAAAATTCAAAAATTAAAATAAGATCTCCGTGGGATCGACTCGTATTTGAACATCTACACTATGCACTTGCGGTACACAAGTTTTTGATGCCGTTGCAGGGGATTTTTTTCTTCGATTTATTTTTAAAATTTCACACTAGTTTCATTCACTCTTGAAATTAGTAATAAAAACTAAAAAATATTAAATTTGCAATTAAAATTCAATATTTTTAGTTTAGCCCTTATTATTAGGGTGTTTCTAAGGGAACCTCAAATAATACTTCAAAATACCACAACTCCATTTTTATTACAAAATACCACTTGATTTTAATAGTTACTTCCAAATACCACCAAAGGGCTACCACATATTTAAAGTTGTAATAAATCATTTACCCACTTTCTCTCATTCTCTCTACACATTCTAACCTCTCAACTTCTCAACCTTTCAACTTCAAAACCTCTCAACTTCAACTACAAATTAATTTCATTGTCTAAACCTCCAAAGCTTCAAAGGTCTTCATCAAATCATCATTCAACACCATACAAACAAGATTATAATCATCAAAACATATATAATAGACATTGTTTGATATATTATTCATTACGAAAAATATGTTAAACCCTTAAAAAACATGTTAAACCTAATAAAAATATGTTGAACAACAATAATGTGTTAATTTTTTGTGCAAAGAACGTTTAATACTCTTCATATGTTGAGAAAACACCACATAATCAATAAACCCTAGCGTATAAAATCCTAGTTGATAACCTAGTGATTCGGTATAAAGACCCAGAATAAAGATCCAAATTTCGTCATGTTTGCCCCAAATCAAATATGGTATGGAAAAATTGGATTCAAACTTCATTCGGCATAATCATCCCGAATATACGCATTTAATTCGGCATAATCACCCCGAATATATGCATTTCATTCTGCATAATCATCCCAAACGAAAATTTTCCTTCAAAAAAAAAATATATACATTCCATTTGGCATAATCCCGAATATATGCATTTCATTCGGCATAATCATCCCAAATGAAAATTTTTGTTCAAAAAAAAATTAAGTTTGATTCGGGATAATCACCCCGAAAATTATCTTCTTTTTCGGGGGCCCGATCCCGAACCACTGAACGATTTCTGCGATTTTTTATATTTTTAATCCCTATGAATAAACAAATATATATATAATGGGATCCAAAGTTTAGAAGAAAAATGTGATTTGGGGAGTTTTCATTTGCTTTTGATGTGTTGTCATTGTCTTTTGGGGGAATATCTATTGATTTTTGAATATTTAAATAACAAATTTTAGCTATTTAATAATGTTGAAGATGGTTGGTTGGAGATGATTTGTTGAAAAAGATAAATGGAGAGTTTGGAGTATAGTGTAGAGAGAGAAAATGTGTGATATTTTGTGTTGAAAATAATGTGTAAAAAATATATATATGATGTGGTGGTCCTTAGCAAAAAATCTTTTTTTTTCTTGTAGTATTTTGAAGTAAATGTTGTGGTGCCCTTAGAAACCCCCTATTATTAAAGAATTTTTTTGAAAAAAATATAGTTATTTTTTATGTTTTCCCTCAATTTCTATCACTTTATATATTCTGAAATTTAGCTAAAATCAGGTGGAAAAATGATTATTATTACTAATTTATTCACTTCTCCAAACTTCATCTTTATTTTTAGAATTTATGAAAAAAAATGAAAAACTCATTAATATTTTTCTTCAATTGTATCTTATTATAATGATAAGCCCCTATGGTTAACAAGTCACAAAGCTCATAAAAAGAGTAATTACTTAGTTTGTGAATTAACACAAAGGTTCATTTTTGGGCTGGTGTAGTCACAGAAACGCACTTTCGAAAAACGAATATTAACACAAAAGTTCATTTTCGAGCTGGTGCAGGTACATAAACACACACTAGGAAATGGTCACAAGATATATTATCTTAATATTAATAAAATTCATTTTTTTTTCTCAATCAATATTATACTTAATATTAATAAAATTCAATTTTTTTCTCAATCAGTATTATACTTAGTAAAATTCCATGAAAACATTATATATATATTGTAAGAGCGTAGTTTAGATAAGATGGAGGCGTAACTCCTGTTTGAGTATGGTAATGATAAGCTGATTGACCAAAACTTTAGATTAATGATATGACATGCAAACACAAACTTGATGGAGACAAGACTCAGTTTACACTCACAAATCTCTCGTGTATAACTCAGAAAGTAGTAATGAAACTTATAAGTAACTTAGCTAGAGGGAGAGAGCAGTAAGTACCCTAGATACACCTTGGTAGGCAGGTAGACACACACCCAACACCCTCAAGAATCTCTGTCAAGTATTAAAAGCTTCGTAATAAATAATAATGGGGAGTGAGTAAAACCCTCTGGTTTGCAATAACTCTCTCTGATGTGTGTTCTCTCTAGCAATAACTCCTGAACTCTCAAAAAGATCATTTCTCCTCAGGGGTGGTTGGAGCCCTTAAATAACCCCCCACACCATCCCCGAGGCAACTCAGTCATTAAAGACTATGAAAGATATCCCTCATACTTTATGTCACAACATTAAATGCCTGATGCACCAGTTGTCTCCACGTCATAAACATTAAATGCCAAGACATGCCTTTTGCCTAACCACTGTGTGTCAGGGGGCTATTGTCGTAGAGGTGGCTCACCAACTGCCTGACAGCTCCAAATACTACGGTGGTTTACTCAAGTACAGGTCTGACATTGTTTAGCTGGCTAGTGACATCACCTACAGTAGATGTGACATTAAGTAGAGGGCTATTTGGTTCACAACTCAACGCCCGATGGAACTCCAAGCTTCTCCGCCCGAGGTTCCACGGTCAGGGTCCCTCGGTGTTTTACCAGGTGTATCTAAGATGGTCAGGACGAGCACCAACGGTGTCTCACTTCTCAATCCTTCAAACCAAGTCCCTCTAAAGTTCCCACGACGAGGTCATTCGATAGAGCATGAAAGCTCTCCAGGCCCTGCCAAGCCTGGTCTCTCGCGAGTACCGTTTGACCTCACACTAAAACTCGTTATTATTCTCGTTACATCATTACAACCGTTATAGCTTACAGTCAATATAAACAAAGATAGAATATGACTAACACAACAAGCTAAAGTGTGAGTTGTCACGCTAAGCTGCCTCGCTGAGTTGCCACGCTTGAGCTGATTCGGTAGCTTAATCCCAAACACTATTGCTAATTGGGAAATTATCCCTAATCTCAGGATTACCTTTAAGCCCCCTCTACATTTTCCCCTTCATGGAGAGATTTATTGGAACAAGAAATGTCAGCACGAAACTTCTCGATCCGATGAACCTTCTCAGTGTGAAAAAATTCTGGCCCCATTTCCTTCGTTTGAACCCGAGCGTTATAATCTCCAGGGAAAAGTAAAATTCTCCCCGATGTACCTGGGCCGAAGCACCACAACTTACTGGTGCTTGGGCGAAGGGACATCGCCATTTTTTCCTTACGCTGAGCCTCAACCGTTCTAGCTTTACTATTTGGAATTCTCCCGAAAGGCCTACTATCCTTCTCAAGTACTCGGTTTAATTCTTGGTAAGTGAAATTATCCCTTGTAATACTTCACCACATTCAAAAAAGAAGAAATTCTCCCCGATGTAACTGAGTCACCATTTAATCAATGTTTGGACTTGTGGGGAGGGGACATCGTAACTTTTTTGAATCGTTGGGGGACTGCCTTCGTTGGGAGTCATTGGATATGTCTGACAAAAATTCTGGCACCAAAACTCTAACTTGCTGGAGATGGCAACCCCCTTTTTCCCTAAGCGTCACTTCATTAATGACGTGGCGCTGTCTTTTCAACTGTCGAGACCCTTCCTAATGTGCCACGTATTCATTTGGAATGATTATAGGTGGCCCTTGCATGTGCGATGGTGGGAAACTCAAAAGTCAGGTTTACAAACCTTCAAACGTCTCTTTTATTTCAAAACCCTTCTTTTTCCTTCATCTTCTTCAAGTTCCCGCATTCCTTAGAGAGATAAACTCTGTGTGAACTCCATTTTTGCCCCATTCTTTACTCACTCTCCTCCTTCTCTCATCTTTTGCGCCACCACCTGTGATTGTGCTCCTCCCTCATTGTTCTTAGCCCTTCTTACCCGGCTATATCATTCATCACCACTCTATTATGGCTTCTCCAAGTACTTCTAAGGTTGACACCACCACTCAGCCAGGTTCCCCCTCCGTCGCTGCTGGCGCTGCTACCGCCCTTAGCGGCGCTGCCCTGGATGCTGTTCGTCAAGAGCAACTACGCTTCTATCGTCGGGCGCCCATCTTTGACGAAGATGATAAATTTTATGATGCATGCAAGACTTGTCATTTCTCCTCCAAGTTCGACCCCTTACTACTGGGTGATGAGGAAATGGATTCATCAAAGTGGGGTTATCTTCCACCCGAGGGGACTCTGCGTTTCGTCTGGACGGTGGTGACTTCCCCTATTCTCAGCTTGACTTTGAAGCACCCGGGGGGTCGCCAGCTCATTTCAGTGTCTGGCATACACATATGCAGAGTTCTCACGCTGACGCTCTTGTCAAGGTTGGGCTTCATCGAGCCTATTGGTTTGGAGAGTTCACCCTTTCTAAGCACAACGCGACGTTGCAAGTGCTAGTTTCCAGATGTAACATCACAACTCACACCTTCTTTGTTGCATGGGGGGAGTTCACCGTTACACTGGAGGACGTCTGTGAACTCCTTGGATTTGAGCCCATGGGTGAGTTCACCTACCATGATGAGGCTCTGGATGCCAAAGAAGCTACTGATTGAGTTGAGTTGGATTGGATTTGCCGCCGTTGCACGGGTTCCTCGAACAAAGCCACATTTTCCCCCCTCATCAACTATTTTTTCGAAGCCCCGACGCCGAAGGATGTTAGTGATGTAACGGGCTGAGGTAGAGGTACGTCCCTGTAGCTACCAGCCTACATACTTGTATTTCTTTCACG
The DNA here is from genome assembly GCA_949130495.1 of Sambucus nigra. Lineage (NCBI taxonomy): Eukaryota > Viridiplantae > Streptophyta > Magnoliopsida > Dipsacales > Adoxaceae > Sambucus > Sambucus nigra. The sequence continues at coordinate 131,215,517 of OX422210.1, forward strand.
CTTCTTCCTGACCGGGAAACCCAACGATCATCCCAGGAGGGATCTGATAAATATTTCCATCCGTTTGGCTAGGGGTTTCAACCTTCCTCTGGCCGCCATCGCCTTGGGGTCCCTTTACACCTGGTTGGATTGAACCCACATAGACATGGCGCGATCACTGGGCCGTTACAACTTGGCCAATTTTGCCAACACCATTATTCTAACGGGCTTTCTTTATATCCGTTTTCCCGCCATCGCCGCCAAGTCTATTTCTCTACCTGTGGGCAATATCAAGCCCCCACGCCTCCTATGTTTTCACAAAAAAAACAAAGTCGAAAGGAAATAATGGAAGTTTTTGATGTTTTAGACTCCTTTGTGATGAGGCCCTACAGTGAGTCTACCTTTGCCCACAGTTGGGATTTCTTTCCTTCTGCAGCCACAACGGTCAAGTTCATCCCAGCTGTGGAAGATCCCTCGCAAGCCGTGGTGCTTCTATTTACCCCTGGATTTCTTCCTTCTTACAATGAATGGGGATACACCTCAGAACCCTACAATCCTGACAGATGAAGGAGGCGGTTTGAGTTTGATCAGGTGGCCCCTCGACCTGTTTTTCAACACAACCACCCGAAGGTCACTTTCGTTGAAGCCTGTACCTTCTATACTGCAGCCGCGGTACTTGGTGTGACGTCCACCGTCGATGGACGTGTCACCCTTCCTAGTGCCACCCGGAAGGGAGACGTATCCACCTCTTTTTCCACTAAGTTCCATTTGGAGTAGTTGGGAATGATCCGTGAGTACATTAAGTCCCCCACTCAATATCCCCTAGTCTTTTCTTTCTCTTCTTCTGAACTGGGTCTTAAGAGGAACTCCGTGCTTGGGGTTGAGTTCCCTCTAAGCCAGACCCCCAAAGAACCTCCCAGTGAACTTCCTCCGTACTGCCCCATGGTCCCCGGTGCCACGCCCAAACCCAAGGCCGCTGCAACCCCCAAACCATCTGCCCCCTCAGTCGAAGCTGCAACGGGAGAAGGGCCTTCTCAGCCACCTGCTAAGAAGGCCAAGAAATCGAGGTCTTCAAAGTCTAAGGCCCAAGTTCAAACTCCTTTGGAGGCATTCCCTATTGCCTCCGTCCCCCCCCCCCCCAATGTCTCCAGAGGTAGCTGAGGAGGCAGGTGCAAGCTGAAGTTGACAGAATACATGCTAAGTTTCAACGGCGCGCTGTCGCCGTTCTTCCTTCGGGTGCATTTTCCACGATCGTGGTTGATCCAAGTGAGCCACCGAAAAAAAGGATAAGAAGGTCGAGGGTACCTGAAAGTGGTGGTGCAACGACCTCAAGGAAGAAAACGCTGGGTACCAAGTCCCAGAAGAAACAGATGCATGAGAAACCTCCCTCCCCAGCTCCTTCACCTGATGCCTCCTCGCCACCTTTGCCAGTGGTTATACCTTCTTGTTCTCCCTCTGGATAGGAGGTATGTGTGCATTCTTTATTCTTTTATTCCCCTTCTTCCAAGTTGTGTTATATCTGCTCATTTCTTAATAAGAAAATGTTTTGGTGCAGGGAGTTGAAGAGGAAGGGCCTAGTCCCCCCAGCCCCCTCGTAAGCCATTTCGTGGGGGGGGGGGGGGGGGTGTTGTGGTATCTCTCTAGCAGACACTACTCCTCCTCGTTCCCCCTGATATGTCTCACTTATTCTCGTTGTTCATCCTCCCAATGGGTTAGAGATGCTGCTGCGGGGGCCACTACCGTTGAGTCTGCTGAAATTCCTGGCCAACTAGAGGCAACTACTATTGCCTTCTCTGAGTTATCATCGGAGCAAGAGGTCCCTCTGCCCCTTATTGTGGTCGAAGAGAGTTCCTCGTAGGTAAATTTCTTTCCAAGCCTTACATATTTTATTTTTCCCGTTGTTTTGTTTAGCATTTCTAATTTGTTGGGCCGCTTTAGGTGGAAGTGGCATCGCTGATAGCTAACATTCTCCTTCCTCCTGCATTGTCAAGACCCCTTGCTGCAGTTCCTCTTTTCGGTGCCATAACGGGGGTAAGTTAGGTGCATTTTTGACCCTTATTCTTTTATGTTTACTCCTTATGTCTAACACTTGGTTTTTCATTTACACCTTTCTCCAAGTCTTTCTCCACTCTTTACCCTTAGTGGCCTTTCCCTCTCCCAGGCCCAGGCTGGTGCTAGTGCTTTCGTTGGGGCATCTCTTAAAGGTCTGACGTCTTCTTCCGATGATGCGCCCGTGTTGGCCTTAGTACCTTATATTGGCAAGGGAAGTTTGCCTACCGTTCAGGCTTCTGCAGCCAGGGGCCCCATTGAAGCTGCTGAGGCAATGAGCTCACCTCTAACGGTTTCTACTATTATGGCCCCCGTGGTGACTCCCGTTCTTGCTCCTACTGCTGCTGAGGTACTTTGCTAGTTTCTCTGTATTTCTCAGTTTCTCGAACTTCACCTGTGTTTGTGACTTAACAATGAAAACACTTGTTAAGTTTTTTTAATAAATTCCACCTATATCGGTGACTTAACAACGAAAACACTTGTTAAGTTTTTTTCAAAAACTCCACCTATAATGATGACTTAACAACGAAAACACTTGTTAAGATTTTTCATAAACTCCACCTATGTTGGTGACTTAACAACGAAAACACTTGTTAATATTTTTCCAAAAAACTCCACCTATATCGGTGACTTAACAACGAAAACACTTGTTAAGATTTTTCTTAAACTCCACCTACATCGGTGACTTAACGATGAAAACACTTGTTAAGATTTTTCAAAAACTCCACCTATATCGGTGACTTAACAACGAAAATACTTGTTAAGATTTTTCATAAACTCCACTTATATCGGTGACTTAATAACGAAAGCACTTATTAAGATTTTTCATGAACTCCACCTATATCGATGACTTAACAACGAAAACACTTGTTAAGGTTTTTTTCATAAACTTCTTGTTTCCTCTAACCGTTTTCAGGTTGCTCGGGAGGATTCTCCACCAGTTCCTTCGCCCATTGCCTCGCTCCATCGTGAACCTGTCGCTTCCGAAGAAACTACCCAAAATGATCAAGGTTCCACGACAAGTGCTGCTGCGGAGAGCGAATTTGGATGCGAGCTTCCTCTGCCCGACCTAGCTCCTCACGCCTTATGTCTGATGGTGCTTCAGCGCTCCCCTCAAATTCCTGCCAACCATCGTTTGATCATTAAACAACTTATAAATCATCATCCTGAGACGTTCACGGTGGACTTCCTGTGTTCAAACATCTCTGTTATGAGTTACAGGCTTCAAGGCATGGCCACCGTCGTTACTGAAATTTCCAACACTCCGACCTCAAGTGTTACCCGACCACTCCTTAACCAATTTCTATGTTATCTGAGGGAGTTGGGTCGCGAAGGCTTCCATCTTGGCTGGCTCATCGCACATCTGAAGACCTTGACGAGCCAAAGACTGGACAGCCAGCGAGAACTCTTGAGGAAACATCAGGAAGATCAGCGGGCCGAGGAAGCTAAGTTGTATGAGCTAGCACCTCTTCTTGGGGCTATTGACAAGGAGTTGGAGGAAATCGAAGAAGCTCTTCGTTTGGCGAAGATAAAATGGGAGAAACTCATTATCGAACGCACACAAGAACAGATGAGGTTGGAGGTTTCCATTAATGCCCAACGATCTTGCTTAAAAGCTTCTTTGGGTCTTCCTGGAGATTTTTTCTCCTCCCTAGATCTCTAGTTCCTCCTAGGCCAATGAGTTTTTGTATATATATATATATATTTTTTCTTCTCATGTAGTTCTTGGGCGATAGCTCCCAATTTTGTAATGCCCCAAAGTTTATGAATGAAAAGGATATTTATTTTCTTATGCCATTCCTTTGTGTTACAACTTATTGCATAGATTGTGAAGTGTAAAGTTCTATAATTCTTTCATCTCTACTTGAGTTATAATAAAAAGAACTCGTATACTCACCATAAAAGGAACTTGTATATTCATAATCAACCAGATACATCGGTGGCCCAAACGTATTTTCTTACAATTAATAAACCTTTAACCATTTATTATTGATTTTGAATGGTTTGTCTTCTTCCATCTTAGAAATTAAGCAATAACCCGAGTCACGAGCTTCCTTTACAACGAAAGGTCCTTCCCAATTTGCTGCAAACTTGGGTAGAGGAAGCCCCCTGATGTGTTTTACTGCTGCCTTCAATACAAGGTTCCCCTTCACGAACTTCCTTGGTCTCACTAGGTTATCATATGCCCTGGAGAGCTATTTCGTATACATTTGAAAGTGTTGCATCGCATTATCCCTGTGTTCGTCCAATGCTTCCAGTTGCACATGTCTACTCTGAGGGAGCATACTACTTTATAAAGCATATCGAGCGGAGGGGACTTCCAACTCTACTGGGAGAATCGCCTCGGCCCCATAAACAAGGGAGAACGGTGTATACCCCGTAGGCTTCCTCTTAGTCGTTCGATAGGCCCATAAAATGGTTGGTATCTTGTCATCCCATGTTCCTGGGAAATCTTCCATCGTTTTAGCCAAGATATTAACCAAAGTTTTATTAGTCGCTTCGGCTTGACCGTTTCCCTTTGGGTATGCCACCGTCGAAGTGTGATGGATAATGGAGTATTTGTCTGTGAGCATCGTTACTTCTGAATTCACGAAGGGGGTTCCATTATCTGAAAGGATAACCTTTGGGATCCCAAATCGACAGATGATGTATTATCTGATGAAGTTTCTCACCACTCCCGTTGTTGCCTTCTTAGTGGTATCGCCTCAACCCACTTTGTGAAACACTCCGTTGCTACTAGTATCCATATCTTCCCGTTCGAAGAAGGGTGTATTACCCCTACCAGGTCGAATGCCCAAGTGTGAAAAGGATAAGGCGTTTCCAGGGAGTGTAAGTCCACTGACGGGGCATGGATCATATTTTCATGAAGTTGGCAAGCCTTGCACTTTCGAACGAACTCAGCCGAATCTTTCTCCATCATTGGCCAATAGTATCCCAAAGCCATCAACTGATCATATAACTTGGCCCCTCCTATGTGAGCTGAATTGTGCGCCTGTTTGAGGACCTCGGCTGCTTCTTCCTTTGTGATGCAACGCAACGACCTGTTGAAGTATCCCCTTTGATAAATTTGTCCCTTCTGAACGTAGAATATCGAGGCCCTTTGCCTAAGTCCCATCGCATCGATTTTCTCTGTTGGGATAACTCCATCTTTAATGAAATCGATATAGGGCTGTCTCTAGTCAGGTTGAGCCTCCATAAAGTGACATTCAGCCACCTCGAAGAATAACTGACATTTATCGCACTTCCATTGTAATTCTGTCGCATCCTGTTTCATCGTAGGCAAAAAATACCCCTCCCTTTGCATTCTTCGATAGAGGGTTATCTCAGTTGTTTCGTAGTGTTCGTATGTTTTCTTCAATTTTTTCTCTGCCTCCTCTGGACAGATGCGTCTCGACAGCCATCCTCCTGCATTTTTAAAGTAAAGGTTTCTCTAGTTTGTAAAGTACTGGGCCAATTCTCTGAGCCCCATCGTTCTTTCACCAACCTCCAATTGCCTCTTAATCTCTCCCCTCCAGTCCCCATCTTCTTCCATTAGTAGAACTGACTGTACCATCGAAGGAGTTGTTCTTCGTTGAATCATGACAGTAGTTGTATCGCTCCTCATGATCATTTTCTGGGCAATGGTGGCATAGGCGTCTGGATGGCGGCTCATCATTCTGGGTTGCCTCCTGATCTTGGTCCGATGGAACTGGCAAAGAAGTCTCTAGATGATTGTTCTGTATGGTGCCAGGCTCATGTGTTTCAATGCGTACTCTCCATTCACTTTCTGAACCACCAAGTTTGAATCCTATTTGATGCAAAGTGAACAAATCCCCATTCGAAGAGCTTCTAGCAACCCTAGCACCACTGCTTCATATTCCACCTAGTTGTTAGAGCAAGGGAAATCTAATTTGTAGGAAAGACAAATCTCCTCCATTCCTCTTGAAAGGATGACCCCTGCCCCTCCTTTCTTTTCCATCGAGGATCCATCGAACTGTATTATCCATTCCTCATCTGTTGCATCTAGGTGATTGGACTGTAAGTCATCTCCGGGGATACTTTCTTTGGGTGGCTCAAAACTTCCTGAAGGGAAGATAAATAACAGATCAGCATACGCCTGGCTTTTGATTGCGCGAGGAACCATGCACTTCAAGTCATACTCGAAGAGGATAAGGAAACATCTAACTGCCCTGCCAATAAATATAGTTCTTGCTAGCAAATACTTAATGGGATCACATCTAGTTACAATATGAATTGTAAAAGACAGCATATAATGTCTAAGTTTTTGCGCTACAAATGCTAAGGCTAAACAATGCCTTTCTGAGCTACTATATCTGACTTCTGGACCATGGATGATCCTACTGAGGTAATAAATTGTTCGTTCTTGCCTTCGGTCTCTTGTGCCAGCAAGGCTCCCACGGACCTCGTGGTGGATGTGAGATACAACTGCAATGGTATTCCTGCTTTTGGGGGAACCATGGTCTGTGTTAAAATGAGCAGTTTCTTCAGCCCATCGAGAGACTCCTGGTGAATAGCCTCCCATTTGAACTTCGTGTTCTTTCGTAACAGCTGCATCAACGGATGTGGTACCTCGGCTAACCCAGGCACAAATCTCCTAAGGTAGGAAACTTTACCGAGGAAACTCTTTAGCTCCTTCCCCGTTTTTGGACATGGCATTTCTAAGATCGCCCGCTGTTTGTCATGGTCCATCTGTACCCCTTGTTGATCAACCACGAAGCCTAGGAACTTCCCACTTGTCACTCCAAAAACACACTTCAATGGATTCATCTTTAATTTGAACTTCCTGCAACGGGAAAACACCTTCCTCAAATCACTCAGATGGGACTCCTCCTTCCTCGACTTGATGACCAAATCATCCACATAAAATTCCACGAATTTGTGAAAGAAGTCATGGAAAATGGTCATCATTGTTCTTTGGTAAGTCTCCCCAGCGTTCTTGAGTCCAAACGGCATCACCTTGTATATGAAATTGCCTAACGGAGTTCTGAATGTTGTTTTCTCTGCATCCGAGGGGTCTATCTTGATCTGGTTGTACCCCACATACCCATCCATGAAGCTATACATCTCATGAACAGTTGTGGCATCTATCAGGCTATCAATGGAAGGCAGAGGAAACTCATTTTTGGGATAAGCTCTATTCAAATCTCTAAAGTCCACACAGATTCTTATTTGGTTTTGTCTTTCTTCCCCACTGGGACAATACTGGACAGCCAGATCAGGTGTTGTATCGGCTTGATAAATCCTGTTGTTAGTAAACTTTGGACCTCTTCTTTGATCTTCAAATCCATCTCAGGCTTGTACGTTCTCGTTGCTTGTTTCACTGGAATGGGTGAAGGCATTACGTTCAACTTATGGCAGTACACCTCCTCATCCAGCCCTTCCATCTCTGTGTATTTCCATGTAAAAACATCTACAAGTTCCTGAATTAATTCCACCAAGGCCTTTCATTTCTCCTCACTGAGATCTTTCGAGATGAAAATGGGCCTTGGGTCCTCCTCTTCTCTCTCCAGGTTCAACTGCTCTAATTCTTGTGCCTGCGGTTTCGATCAATCCGTCATGTAATCTGGTTCCTCGGTGACTTCCTCCATAAATTCCTGTATGCTGGAGTTGTCTATCACCATACATTGTCCCTGTTGATCCACTAGAAAGCATTCATATATCGGGTCAACCTCATCATCAGCTTCCTCGGTCGCCCGCTCACATCGTTACAATAGATACACCACCTTCAGTAATGACTTTCTTGCATTGTCTGCTGATAGCAGTGACTGCCTTCCTCTTCTTCTTTTTAAAAGCCTCGACCACTCCTTTTCCTGAGAACCGACTCAGCACACTTTGTAGTTGGACCTCATACTCCATCGGATCCATTCTGGACCTCATCCTGTCCTTGAGCTGCTTTGAGATGCTTTGGGGCCGAGGGTTCACCTGATGAGCTTCTTCGATCATTGCTCTTGCACTGCTTGCAACCTCTTTACCTTGTTCGTTCAAAAGCCCCATCTTTTCTCTGATCGAGGGAACCCATGCATCCTCCATTCTTCTCGTTAGGACCCGAACATCCTCCTCCAACTCAGTGTAAAATTCCGCGTCTACCAAGTGAGCTCCCTCGATAGAGAAAGGCCTCTTTGTAGCCCTAATGGTCACCTCTGTCCCCTTGATGTTCGCTTTAGCGCATTGGTGTACGTATAAGGAACTAGCCCTTGATTGTGCATCCACACCCTTCCTACTAGCAGATGATATGAAGTTGCACTCTCTATCACGTGGAACTTGATATGGGAGCTAAGATTTCCCATTACAATCCCAACATTTGCGTACCCAATGGATTTGGAAGATTGGTTATCGTACCCTGAAATCACCAAAGGCGTGGGGACCAACCTTTCTTCTGGAATATTGGCTGCATGAAAGGAGCTAATTGGGATAATATTGATGGAAGTCCCCCCATCCATAAGAGTCCTTGCGAAACTGACTCCGTTGACGCTGGCGATCACATACAATGGCCTGTTATGAGGGAACCTTACAGCCATATCTGCATCGCTGAAGGTTACTTCTGAGAGAAATCTCCTAACCAACCTAGCCATGGGTCCCTTCCATCTTAGCGAAGGGACCGCATTCTTACTTGCAATATCAAGTACTACCTGGGTTATCTCCAACCTACTCTCTTTCGGTATCCCCATCTGGTCGAAGAACCAGGTGAATTTTGGGGATTTTAAAACTGCGCAGTACTCTAAACTGGGTCTGCTTCCTCACCTTCAACTCTATACACATCCTCTACGTCCTTGGTGCTTACTTCGTCGTAGGCCAAAACTGCATTATCCATTCCCTCAGTAAAGGTCTTCAAAGCTTCCTCGTACTCCTCTCTTTCTCCTCTCTCTGCCTCTTCATCATAGGCCACCACGAGATTGGCCCTATGTACCAGCAGTGAGTTGTTGTTGACGTTCTGTGGAGGGATTTGCAACGTCCCTTCCTTTACGTACTTGTCAATGATTCTTCTCAGTGTGAAGCAACTTTCTGTTGGATGTTGAATCCTCTGATGAACCTGGCAGTACCTAGTATCCGCCTTTGTTGCCGCATCAGGTTCTCCTACGGGAACGTCTTTTGGTTCGTATACCGTTTCGCCTTGGACCATTGCGTTGTAACAGCTGACATCCTCCTCTACTGTACAAGGCAATGGTGGTGGGTCCTCCCTGTTTCTTCCGAACTTCCTCTTATTGTCCTTCTTCGATGCCTTGCCCCCATCTCCCCCCTAGGTGTACCCTACCCGTGGGGCTGAGACCTCCCCCCACAGGTTGTATCGGTTGCCTAAACATCGTGGGCACTCCCATCGGATTTGGCCGTACCACCAAGGAGATGTTTCTCACTGCTTTCAAGAATGTCGAAAAAGTCCCCTCGCGCGTCTCTTTGATAAGATGGCAGATGTACTCAGGAAGTAGCCCCTCAGCGCATATCTGCAATAACTTGGACTCTTTGGCCTCCTCCCTCACGTCGAGGGATTTTTCCCTGAACCTTCGAACATAGGCCACCACTTCTTCCCCAGGTCTTTGCTTCTCCCTACCCAGTTGGGTCAAAGTAAACTCATCTTTTGCCAGAAAGAACTTCTGGACAAATAATACGTGCATCTCCTCCCACGTAGAAACACTTTTGGGTGCTAGACGGGAATACCAGGTATAGGCTTTATCGATTAAGGATTTATAAAACTCCCTCAACCTGAGCTTCTTATCATTGCAATGTGCTCCCAAGTGTTCAATGAAGCGCTTAATGTGCTTCTTCGGGTTCCCCCCTTTCCCTGTGTATTTTTCAAAAAGAGGAGAAATATAGTCCTTTGGGTAGGGCTCATCATTGTATTCCTGAGGATAAGGTGTTCGAAAGTTCTCATAAACCGAAGCTACCTCGATAGAAGTTTGCGAGGAAGCTTGTATGAACTTCGACATCTCCTTTTGCATCTCCTTCCTCATTTCCTCCATGGTTGATACTATTGGGGCAACAACGAACGGGACCATGGGTTGAGTACTCGCTATAGCTGGAGCAGTTGTCACAGCTGGGGCCATTGATACTCCTAATGTTCCCACTACTGGATTCACAACAGAGGGTATGCTGGTTGGGACTGTTCCTGTGACGCCTGAATTTGGTTGGGCCGTTGGGGCTACCCCTAGTGTTACGAAGGAATTGGCTTCAAATCCTCCCAACACCATGAAAGCCGCCGGAGTTTGCAAAAACTCATAAAACTTACTCATGAGGAGTGACACCTGAGTGGGTCCCAACCCTGCACTCATGGAGGCCTGTGTCACTCCTGGAATGTCTGCCCTCACCTGAACCGGAGATACCTCTATTCGAGGAGCCCCATCCCTTAGAGCCTCAGTTCTCTCACAGCTTGTTCTTCATTGTGTTGGAACTCATCGAAGTTGAGCCTTCGATCAACGTTATCTTGCGCCATACTCCTTGCTCAGAAGAATGCCTCCCCAGCGGAGTGGCCAAATGTAAGAGGATAGTTTAGATAAGATGGAGGCGTAACCCGTTTTTGAGTATGGTAATGATAAGCTGATTGGCCAAAACTTTAGATTAATGATATGACATGCAAACACAAACTTGATGGAGATAAGACTTAGTTTACACTCATAAATCTCTCGTGTATAACTCAGAAAGTAGTAATGAAACTTAGAAGTAACTTAGCTAGAGGGAGAGAGAAGTCAGCACCCTAGATACACCTTGGTAGGCAGGTAGACACACACCAAACACCCTCAAGAATCTCTGTCAAGTATTAAAAGCTTCGTAATAAATAACAATGGCGAGTGAGTAAAGCCCTCTCGTTTGCAATAACTCTCTCTGATGTGTATTCTCTCTAGCAATAACTTCTGAACTCTCAAAAAGATCATCTCTCCTCAGGGGTGGTTGGGGGGCCCTTTAAATAACCCCCCCAACATCCCTGAGGAAAATCAGTCCTCATACTTTATGTCACAACATTAAATGCCTGATGCACTAGTTGTCTCCACGTCATAAACATTAAATGCCAAGACATGCCTTTTGCCTAACCACTGTGTGTCAGGGGGCTGTTGTTGCAGAGGTAGCTCACCAACTGCTTGACAGCCCCAAATACCACGGTGGTTTACTCAAGTGCAGGTCTGACATTATTTAGCTGGCTAGTGACATCACCTACAGTAGATGTGACATTAAGTAGAGGGTTATTTGGTTCATAACTCAACGCCCGATGGAACTCCAAGCTGCTCCGCCCGATGTTCCACGATCAGGGTCCCTCGGTGTTTTACCAGGTGTATCTAAGATGGTCAGGACGAGCCCCAACGGTGCCTCACTTCTCAATTCTCCAAACCAAGTCCCTCTAAAGTTCCCACGGCGAGGTCATTCGATAGAGCATGAAAGCTCTCCAGGTCCTGCCAAGCCTGGTCTCTCGCGAGTACCGTTTGACCTCACACTAAAACTTGTTATTATTCTCGTTACATCATTACAACCGTTATAGCTTACGGTCAATATAAACAAAGATACAATATGACTAACACAACAAGCTAAAGTATGAGTTGCCACGCAGAGTTGCCACTCTTGAGCTGCCTCGGTTGCTTAATCCCAAACACTTTTGCTAATTGGGGAATTATCACCTTTAAGCCTCTCTCTCTCTCTCTCTCTCTCTCTATATATATATATATATATATATATATATATATATATATATATATATATATATATTTAAAAAGGTATCTGAAAAAAATCAAAAAGTATAAGAAAATAAGTTTTTTTTAATATATATAATCATTTCAGCTCTATTGTAAAAAAAAAAAAATCATAATTTTTTTATTACATTATTTTAGCACTAGTTAGTATATAAAAAGAATTAAAAAAAGGGGGAAAAGTTAATTAAATTTCATATTTTTTATTTAGTTAATCCTTCTTATATTAAAAATAAAAAAATAATAAATTAAATTTGAATATGTGATTTGCATTCATATTTAGTACTTTCTTTGTTTAGAAAAGTATTTTAAAAAATTATGTACGAATAAAATTACTGTTATACCATATTTATTGAGTATCTCATGACCTGAAGAGAACTGAATAAAACTAATTATAGCAAGTGAAAGAGCATGGTTTCGACCGAACATATACTAAGGAAGGACCTTGACTCAACAAAGAGGTCGACCTCCTTTCTACCTGGATGGATTGGGTCGATGTCAGCAAGGTTAACTGACGGAATATCACTTTATTAAGACTGTTAAAAGATGGCCAATGCCATGTGCATGGCATCATAGACAACCAATATGTGCATGAACATTCCTTAATGGGTAAAACATTAAACTATTACATATCTAGGGGATGTTGTTCCAATCTAACACATAATCATTCACTATAAGAGGTAAGATCCCCCATTGGGATCATGAGAGACCAACTGACTGACAAAGAGATATTCTTACATTCTAAGTGTTTAAGCATGGAGATTGAGTGATTGTACTATTTTAGTTCCTCCAATCATTACCATATAACACGTGTTTATTCACTACGTACTATAAACTCAATACCTAATTACCCCACCCTTAGGTCATTATCATTTCGAGCCATTAATATGTTTTAGTCCATTTCATAAGGAACTAAAATAATAGTAATACTACAAGCCCAAATACATATGGCCCAAGAAGAGAAGTTTGACAAGGGTCTAGAAAGCCTAGATCCATCCCAAAACCATGAAAGTAGTCCGGATCAAACCAACTCTCCACTTTCTCCTAGTGAACCACTCGTGAGGACCTATGTCCCTAATGCCCTAAATCCCTAGAGATTGGTCCCATGAAACAAACATGAATAAATAGACAAAATGTTAGAGGTGTTTAAGGGAGTCCACATCAATATCCCTCTCTGGTATGCCATTCAACAAGTACCTACGTACGCCAAATTCTTGAAGGACCTTTGAACCCTCAAAAGAACTATTAATGTACCTAAGAAAGAATTTCTCGCTAAGAAAGTGAGCTCAATTATCTCTTGTACGATTCCCGTCAAGTACAAGGATCCGAGCACCCCAACCATTTCCATCATGATAGGAGACCACCACTTTGAAAAATCTCTCTTAAATTTAAGGGCAAGTGTTAACTTCTACTAAACACTATATACGAGAAACTAGGTTTGGGGGAGTTAAAGACCAGTAGGATGACCTTGTCCTTAGCAAACCGACCCATTAAAATGTCTATAGGTGTTGTAGATGATGTATTGATTATAATGGATAAGTTTGTCTTTCCTATAGACTTTGTAGTATAATTACTCAACACATACTAAATCCATCATAGCAAATCCTGGTCATTCTAGATTAACACTTTTTGGTTACCTCTTACAGAGTCATTAGATGTCGTAATGGGAAAATGAACCTCTCATTTGGGAATATGCCCATGGACTTAAATGCGTTCAATTTAGAGAGGCAATCATCTGATGATATAAAAAATGAAGTTAAGTATGTTCAGTGATATGACCTATATGTGCCCAACAGCTCAGAGACACCAACCTCGGCCAGGGAGATGGCCGAGGTTAGAAGGGCCCAGATTGGCAACCAGCGGTCTCGTCCTAATCAAGGTCGGCCATGGCCAATGTTACTAGTCGCCTCACAGTCAGGCGAACAGCTGAGGTCTTCGTGATCCATGGGGACAATTATCCATAAGGTCGGCCATGGCCGACGTCACGCCTACATCATACAGCAACCTCGGCTGGGTGTAGGCCGAGGAAGCAGAGACTACACAATAATCGTAATCAGCCTCAGCTGGGAATAAGCCGACATTTCAACTACTCCTACATAACCCTGGCCCAGGCCGACGTTATAACTCCATTTGTCTTATCTTGACCTACCTACTGGGCCGAGACCATCATGAGTAACCTCGGATTGCTCAACTGCCAGACTTCACCAACCTCGTATTCTTCCAGGCCGAGGTTGGTACCGATCGAAGACAGCCGAGCATTCATACGCACATGCATAGCTGGGAACACGTGTTATAAATCAGTTATAACCGAATCATTCCCCTCACGCGAGGGAACATTTCATCATCATTCTCTACACGTGACAGTGACAGATGTCTTCATTAGATTGGCTAGATCAACGCACAACCATGCTCATTGCATGCATTGGGGGTGCTTTACACCCCCATACACTATATATACTTGCCTTCTCCTACATGGAGGGGGATCCGAAATGACAACCCTAGATGAAACTCTGTCAAATTACACAGTAAAAAGAGAAAGCTTGAGAGATTGTATCCATGGCCGTTAGTGCCTCATTTTAGTGATCTTATTCACTCACTTGCACAGTGGACGTAGACCTAATTGGCTGAACCACTTATAAATTGGTGTTCATCCTCTTCTTCTCATCTCAATCTCTTATATTAGTATACACTTGAGATGCCATTGTTATCACTGTTTTGAGCTTACACACAACTTGAAGGGTGGTGCTATTTCCAGCATCATCATTCAGGACGTGATCGATGCCATTTCCCAATTAGATAGTGACGCCATATATTTAATTACATGGCCACCCGATTTCTCTCTACATCCGAGTTTGGAAGAATTTGAGAAAGAATTTAGGTTAGTTGATGAAGATATCACCGTTGACGTCCAACCTTTTTTTTACTCATTTCATAACATAGAGGAGAACGAGTGGGAATATAAGCTTATTCGTAAACCAAAACACAAACATTTTGAGATTATGCAGACACTTCAGGGATTATCTATCCAAATCGGTGAATGGGTGATCGAGATAATAACCGAAGAGTTACCACTTGGTGACTCATGTTTTACAATGTCGCGTTTTCCTTTTCCATCACTTACACCATCTTGATCATTTGAGTGTTTCAATGAGATTGAGGATGTGACTGCTATTTCGTCTGACTTAAATCCAAACATATATATTCTTGATGTAGAGGTGGACTTAAACTCAAAATATTGTATGGGATTTCATTATGTTTCTATCTTGTTGATCGTCCATAATTTGGGTTAGCGACCTAGAATTGCAAGAATTAACTTACCGAGTTTAAAGTACAATAATACAGTCAATTCAAAGTAAGTATCCCCCATTGCCACTCAAATAAGTTAAGTATCTCACCCCTCATCCAAGTGTGATATTTTTCGTACAACCGAACAAGTCCCGAGATACTATATGATAATCATGTCAATTTAATATAAGATGAATTTAGTATAACCAACACACTGAAACGTAATAATCTACATTCATATTACCACTTCCCAAAGTATCTCAGTCATATTACTCGTAAAAGTGACATAAACATCTATTTTGCACACTACATAGAATTGGGTCTGTACTTTATTTTATTGTCTACATTCTTAGACAAATGATTTAATATCATTTAATTTGTATAATCATATATATATATGACCTTTCATATATGCATCACTCAAAGGCATCTACCAGTAGTGTCTCGTTCATGTTTTATCGGTAAGTTCGAATGAATCCCTTATCCAATCAGACATCACAAAACACACAGAAGTAAATCGGTTCTTATGAAGTACACCAGTTCACGACCCATACTCAACGGTGACAAAGGATCCCGATATTTGCACATACATCTCGTAAGTGGCGCTGCTATGTAGTACCTATAATAATGACCTACAAAACGTCTAACCCACCTCTGACGACGTGTACTATAGTCCCGAACGCGCATAACGCCAATCGATAGGACCATCCACAAATATAAGTATGTCCACATAATAAATATAAGTACATATTATTCTCATATAATATGTATAGGTAATTACTCTATAATTACCCAAGATATCCCAAATGATTACGCATAAATAGTCACACATTAATAATCGACCATCTAGTTAATTATTAATTCCTTCTTCTTCATAAGAATATTTAACCAACTAGTTAAATATAGTTCCCCATTTAATATTTGTGCCACAAAAGCAATTTTAATAAAATCATCATTTATCCCAACACCGTCCTACCAACTTGTATGGTTTTTTAAAAATCCTTCGGATCCATCCCCGGTCCCAACTCATCTTACCCCAGGGATCAAATTGATTCGCCTAGCCGAACTGATCCCAATTCCCAAGTTAATAATATTACTCTTAAACTTATATTAATCCCAATTCCCGAGTTAAGCATGATTTCTTTTTTTCGGACCCGCAAATGGGCCCGAACCCATAATTAAACCAGCCCAATCACCTCCCAGCTTATATACCTATACCCCTGGACCATTTCTAAAGGTCTAAAATACATAAATGAGCCCATAGAGCCTTTCAGAATGCGTCCCAATTATTTATATTCAATAAGAATATTTTTAATTGTGTCACACATCATATATTAATTATTCACTACACATGCAATTATTTTTTATCGAAATTATTTAACATGCAAGGTCAATCTCACGTAATTATGAAATAATAATAATTTAATTTATTCATGATATAATTAATTAAATTCACTAATTTAATTTAATTCCTACCAATTTCACTTTATTCCCAAAAATAGTTTTGTTTTATTTTAAAAATACGGGGTATTTCATTATTCTCACATAATAGCAAAATTTTGTCCTCGAAATTTGAAACCTACCTGACTAGAAGAGTTTCGTATATTTTTCTTGCTTGTCGTCCTCCCTATCCTAAGTCGACTCATCCTTCTAATGATGTCCCCACTATACACGTACCAACAGAACAACCTTAGATTGAAGTCAGTGCTCCCTACGATCCAGAATGGCTACGTGTATCTCCTCGTAGGTAGCGTTCAGCTGGAGCTTTATCTCATCAATATCGATGTGCTTGTACGCTATGTCATCTCTAAGGAACCTCCATAATGCAGATATGTGAAAGACATCGTGCATCCCTACGAGCTGTCTGGTAGTCCCAATCGATACGCTAGGGGCCCAATCCTCTCAAGGATAGGGAATGGTCCCACATATCGGGGAGTTAGCTTCCCTTCTTACCATATCTCATCACTCCCTTCATGGGAGACACTTAAATCATCACTTGATCCACGAAATTAAAATCTAAGTGTCTCCGACCCTCATCCACATAACTATTTTACGTATCCTGGGCAATTTGAATACTGGCCTGAATCATCTCCACCTTCTCTGAGCTGAATGAACTCTGGACCTAGCAATTTGTTCTCCTCTACCTCCAACAATCATGAAGGTGAACGAAAAGGTCTCCCGTAAAATGCCTCGATAGGTGCCATCGCAATCGTTAACTAATAGCTATTGTTGTATGCAAACTCCACCAAGGGCAAATACTGCTCCCATCTCCCCTAAAATCTAATATGCACATCCATAGCATATCCTCCAGCATCAACTTCACCCTCTTCGTATATCCATCGGCTTGAGGATGATATGAGGTGTTCAATCTCAATCCTTCCCCTAAAGCCTGCTAAAAGCTCCTCCAAAAAAGGGACATAAATATTTTGTCCCTGTCTGACCCAATGTTGAGTGGTATCCCGTGTAATTTCACAATCTCTGCAAGGAAAAGTCTAGCATACTATAAATAGTAATCCATTCGAATCGGTAAAAATTGATCCACCTTCATCAACTTGTCGACGATCACCCAAATGGAATCGTGCCCCCTCTGTGATATAGGTAGCCCAGTGATGAAATCCATGGAGATACTCTCCTATTTTCACATTGGGATCTCCAAAGGCTGTAAAACACTAGCAAGACGCTGATGATCCACCTTCACCAGCTGACACATACCACATTTGAACACAAAGACTAATATGTCCCTCTTCATACCAGCCCACCAATACTGACGTTACATGTCATGGTACATCTTATCCCCTTTGGGATGTATCGTAAAGCGTGGACCGTGAGCCTCAGACATAACGGCTTGCCTTAACTCTTAATTATTTGGGATAACTAGACTGCCCTAAAAGCTCAATCTGCCATCTGACATAATAGAGTAGTGTTCTTCCCCCTCGGTTAGCAACTGAGTAACTCACTCATGGCAAAGCTGATCTTCTACCTATGCCTTCATAACTCAAATAATGATATTGAGTGTGATGGTGAGAACTGCCATAAATGCACGGGTCAAATCATTATCCCTACGAAGTGATTTCCACTTTGCCTTCCACACTAACGCCAACTCTAATATCTACTTGCGGCTCAAAGCATCCGCCATGACATTTGCCTTTCCAAGGTGATATTGAATGTCGGACTGGTAGTCCTTTACAAGATCTAACCTTCATTGCTGCCTCGTTTTCAACTCCCGCTGTATGAATAAGTACTGTAGGATCTTATGGTATGTGAATAGCTGGAGTTTCTCCCCAATAAGATAATGCCTCTACACTCGCAATGCAAAAATCACGGCTGCTAACTCCAAGTCATAGGTGGGGTAATATCCATCGTGAGGCTTTAACTTCCGTGAATAATAAGCTATCGGTATCTCCTCCTCCATTAATACCCCTCCAAGTCCCCTCAAGGAGACCTTATAGTCTTCCCTTTTTCGAGGTAATGACAGAACTGATTCTGTAGTCAATAGAGTCTTCAGCTCATCAGATGCTTACTGGCATGCATCACCCATACAAATGGCACATCCT
This sequence comes from Sambucus nigra, assembly GCA_949130495.1. Lineage (NCBI taxonomy): Eukaryota > Viridiplantae > Streptophyta > Magnoliopsida > Dipsacales > Adoxaceae > Sambucus > Sambucus nigra. Next base: position 131,234,052 of record OX422210.1, read on the forward strand.
TCATCGTCAAGTTTGTTAGGGGCCCGACTATCTTTGATAACCCATGAATGAACCGATGATAATACCCGACTAATCCTAAAAATCTACGCACCTTGGTGGGTATAATGGGTTGTCCTCACTACATTACTGCAAAAAACTTCCCCGAGTTCTCTGATATCCCCCTCTCAAACACAATATGGCCCAAAAATTGCACCTCCCATAACCAAAAGCTATATTTCTTGAACTTATCATACAACTGGTGGTCTCGTAGTGTCTATAAGACAACCCATAAATGTTGTGCGTGCTCCTCTACAGTTTGAGAATAAATCAGTATACCATCAATGAACACTATGACGAAACGGTCCAAAAAATATCTGAATACCCAATTCACCAAGTCGATGAATATCGTCGATGTGTTGGTTAGTCCAAAAGGCATAACCAAAAACTCATATGACCTGTATCTCGTAAGAAATGTTGTCTTCGAGATATCCTACCCTCAAACCCTTAACTGATGATAATTCGATCTCAAATTGATCTTAGATAAATACTCAATGCCTCTCAGCTGGTCAAATAAGTCATTTATGCGAGGCAACGAATATTTATTTCGTATGGTGAATTTGTTCAACTCCCTGTAATTGATACAGAGTCGCAAGGATCCTTCCTTCTTCTTGACGAAAAAAACTGGAGCACCGCATGACAAAGTACTCCTCCTAATGAACCCCTGTACTAATAACTTCTCAATTTGATCTTGAAGCTCCCTCATCTCTAGAGAATGCATCCGATACGATGTACAGGTAGCAGGTCTTGGGTAGGTCTACGGGCTCGACTAGAACGACATGCTAGTTAAGCAGAGGTTCTTCACTAGTGATAATCTTCGTGGGTAGGTTTGTCGACGCAACTTCTTAGCGAATCATGCAGAGACTCAGGCCCAGCGTTTGTAGGTTGAAGGACTCCTCGGTGTCGCTTTCCTCAGAGTTTTCAATATTTTCCATGGTCTCTTCAGTCAGAGGTTCCACCTCATATTTACATTCCTCACCCCAGGCGTTTTCATCTTTAAAGAAGATCTTCAGCCTCAATTTCATCTTTTTATCAGCGAGGTCATACTGTAGTTTATAGAATTCATAAAAGGGGAAGTTTTCATCTTTTGATTCATTGTTAGAGCTTTTGAAATCATCACCCCAGCCACTAGTGATGATATCTTCCGGCCAAAAGTGGTATATTCATTCAACAACCTCTGCAACTTCATCATACAAGTCGTCCCACTCATCGGGGAAGTGCAGGAGTGAAGGAACCATATGCCCATGGAGTTCTAAGGCTGTGAGAAATTAGTGGATGTTGCATATTTTCCCTTCCTAGAGAAATATATCTGACATGGTCTACACGACATCATCCAAGATGATTTCTTCTATGGGTACCACCCCTTCGTCTAATTCCCGAGCCCACTTTTGGGCTTCCATAAATAGGCCATTGATCCTCTCGTAGTTTATGGTCATTTTTGTGGGTAGATTCATCCCAAACCTTCAAAGTTGATCTAGTACTGTGGGTAGTTCCATGCCTCCCCCTCTGATCAGGTGCGGATGGCAATACAGGCTCGTGTGAGGAGTGGCAGAGCTTGATCAGTGAAGTTCGCGGGATGTAAGAGAAATGATGGGAAACTTTGAGGGGTTTAGGTGAGATTTTAGCTATGCTTGGTATTTTGACAGGCATGATTCAGGTAGAGGAGTCAAATTTTGAATTGTCTCCTAGGAAGATGGCATTCACCCCGGTTCCATGTGATGGGATAGGATTATGAATGGTGTTGGGATTAGGGTTAGTTGGAGGAGTGATAATGCCTCGGTCTACAAAGCCTTGGATCACATTTTTTTAGTGAAAACACTAGTCAGTGGTGTGGCCTATGTTTTGATAAAAGTCACAGTGAGCATTATATTTGAATTTCTTAGGAAGGGTCTTTGGCAATCGTTAGGTTTCCAATGGCTTGATTAGATTCTTGGCTAGCATTTCTTGGTAGAATTTTGACAAGTTAACATGTGTGTCCATCCCCGATCCTCACGACGGGAGAGGATTCCTTTTTTGGGTCCCGCGCGTCCCTCTCGGGAGATCTTCAGACGCATCGTTGGTGAGGTAAAAAATGTAGAGAGATGGAGTTACCAGTCTATTTTACTCAAAACAGACAAAAGAAAAGGGAGCCATTTCGAAGGATAGCATCCAAAGACATACTGATACATACGAAACCAAAATGATTCAAAAAAAGGGTTCGGAGGCTAAGTTACGAAATGGGAAGGTGTTAGGCACCCATTCCGCCCTTACGGTCTCTCATGGGTTGTTGTTGTTTTCCTTTATTTCCCCGTGATAGGTGTACATGTGTATACGTAGTGGAGATAGGAATCATCGACTTGTATCATGGAAGAGATAAAGCTAATCATCTATAGGAATGTCCTAAAATAATATTAGAAAATAGGATTTATGCAATTATTCTCGCGTTGATCGTTATAACGGAACGATAACGCACATGGAATAATACGTCACTAAGAACAAATATACGTATATGTAAATATATAGAATTTAAGAGAACTGAGTTTGAAGAATATAGAGAAAATAGAAGATGAGAGAAGAGTAGGAATAGGACTCGAGTCACAGGTTTTACCCCGAGACGCCTACGTAGCCTATAGAGGCATCAAAGTCCACGTAGTTCGTATGCAAAATGAGGGGTGGGATTTATCCAATAAAATCCAATCGGGGACTTCTCTTATATGTGTTTGTTTGTGTGTGTGTAAAAAAAAGTGTTTTAGTTGTGAGAAAAGAGTGAGAATTCCCGTTTGGAATTTATGAGCAAATCCTCTTTTTCTTGTTTTTTGGGTTTTATTTATATGAAAATAAGAGATGTGAAATAATACTAAATAAAAAGTACATTAGGATATATGAGATGAGAGCATAAAAGTGCTAAGTAATAAAACGAATTAATGCGAATTTGGGGGAATTTAAAGAAAGAGTTGAGAAAGTTGGACCTTCTTGAAGATCTTGAACTTGGTCTTGGATGTTGGAGAGCATCCCTTGCACTTGGGTGATGATGGCGGATACTTAATTTACCAAATTTGAGGAAAGAGGTGATTAAAGGTGAAGGTTGGAAAGGGATTTGGATGTGGAAACCACGCTGACTTCTAGAGGGGTTTTATAAGCTTGTTGAGAGTAATGGATCTATGATCTTCCTCTTCTTGAAATGAGATTAGGCCTTCCTTTTTATAGGCCCAGAGAATTTTCGATCGGCATAGCCCTGGTCCTGCCAATCAGCAGGTGTGTTTAGGCACACTGTCGATAGGCAGGGTTTGGAGCCTGCCGTTTGGCAGTCTTTTTCAGGTTCCTTCAGAAAATCGGTAGTAGAGCGCAAACCGTTGGTCTGAATCGCACATGGGGAGAACTGTTGGAAAGGTATTTCATATACCTTCAAAAGTTATTAGACTGCTCCCGGGTCCAGGAGTTGACTTTGGGTCAGTCCTTTGGACGGGGGATCGTCGTACGCAAACAGATCGTTCATCAGCATGGTAGGTCAGAATCGAGCACGGGGCGACCGTTGGAAAGGTGAGGAGATGTACTTTGACATTCCAAAGAGTTTGACTCGATTTGAGGAGTTGACTTTGGTCAACCAGGGCCTGGAAGTGTTCGATGACCTTTCAGAGTAAAATGAGTCGTTTGTCCGTACCGTAAGTCAGAATTGCTCACGGAGCTGACCGTTGGAAAGGGGTTTCAGTGATCTTCGAAGATTCATTCAGTCTCGATTGAGTTGAAGAGTTAAGTTTGGTCAAACGGATCCTGGGAGAGTCCGATGACCTCTTGATCGAGTTTCGAGGAAAAATGGGTCGTTCATCCACACCGTAAGTCAAAATCGCGCACAGGATGGATCGTTTGAAAGGGGTTTCAGTTCCTTTCAAAGATTCATTCAGTTTAGGTCGAGATAAAGAGTTTGATTTTTGGTCAACCAGAGCTTGGGAGAGTCCGATGGCCTTTATGTCAGTACTTGGGGTATGACTTAGGTTTGCAATGATGAAGGGAGGTGTTAGGGACCTAAGGAGAGGATATGGGGTATTAGAATGGGGTGTCTACAGAGCCCCTCGACGGGTGAGTTTGGAACAAATGATAGCTATCGAAAAGACATCGCATGATGCCTTTGAAAGAGGATGATCGGAGGGTCGAGGTCGATTCTGAGGACCTAAGGATGAGGATGACCGATTCTGTAGGTCGAAGCCAATTCTAAGGGCTTGAAGATGAGGGTGACCGATTATGCTGGTCGAAGCCAATTATGAGGGCTTGGAAATGAGGGTGACCGATTCTGCGAGTCGAAGCCAATTCTGAGGGCTTGGAGATGAGGGTGATCAATTTTGTTGGTCGAAGCCAATTCTAAGGGCTTGAAGATGAGGGTGACCGATTCTGTGGTTCGAATCCAAATCTGAGGGCTTGGAGATGAGGGTGACCGATTCTGCGAGTCGAAGCCAATTCTGAGGGCTTGAATATGAGGGTGACCGATTCTGTGGGTCGAAGCAAATTCTGAGGGCTTGGAGACGAGGGTGATCGATTCTGCGGGTCGAAGCCAATTCTGAGGGCTTAAAGGGGCATGCTGGGGATGGTCGTAAAGGAAAGATTTAGGTCAATTCCGAGGACCTATAGCAATGATGGGGGTGACCAATTTTACGGGTCGAAGCCAATTCTGAGGGCTTAGGATGTGATGACCAATTCTGTGGGTCGAAGCCAATTCTGTGGGCTTAAGTTGGGGATGACCAATTCTGCGGGTCGAATCTAATTTTGTGGGCTTAAGGTGAGATGACCAATTCTGCGGGTCGAAGCCAATTCTGCGAGCTTAAGTTGAGATGAACAATTCTGCGGGCTTAAGGTTAGATGACCAATTCTGTGGGTCGAAGACAATTCTGCGAGCTTAAGTTGAGATGATCAATTTTGCGGTTCGAAGCCAATTCCGAGGTCTTAAGGTGAGATGACCAATTCTGCGGGTCGAAGCCAATTATGCGGGCTTAAGGTGAGATGACCAATTTTGCGGGTCGAAGACAATTATGCGGGCTTAAGGTGAGATGACCAATTCTGCGGGTCGAAGCCAATTATGCGGGCTTAAGGTGAGATGACCAATTCTGCGGGCCGATGCCAATTCTGCGGGCTTAAATTTGAGATGACTAATTCAGCGGGTCGAAGCCAATTCTGCGGGCTTAAATTTAAGATTACCTCGGGGAACTCTGCCGGGGAAATTACCTCGTGATTTTTATTTGAGCTGGGGAACTGATTGCTGGGGAAATCCTTGTGTGTCTTCTGGAGACTTTACCGGGGGAATAGCCAATTTGATGCTGGGGAAGTGATTAGGTGGTCCTGGATTTGGATGCATTTCTCGGGGAAAATTGAGACCTTTGGGGAATAGGAGATGATCCTAAAGTTTTGGATATTTTGGAGGTCCTCTGGGGATGTTGCAGGGGAGATATTCGCTTGTCTTTTGAGAGTTTTGCTGGGGAAATCCTTGTGTGTCTTCTGGAGTCTTTACCGGGGGAACAACCAATTTGATGCTGGGGAAGTGATTAGGTGGTCCAGTGTTTAGACGCATTTCTCGGGGAAAATTGAGACCTTTGGGGAATAGGAGATGATCCTGAAGTTTTGGATATTTTGGAGGTCCTCTGGGGACGTTGTCGGGGAGAGATTCGATTGTCTTTTGAGAGTTCCGCTGGGGAAATAGGGGTTCTTCTTGAGGAAGTGCGAAATTTTCTTGGTGAAAATGTTCTAAATCCTTTCCAGAATTTTTAGGAATTTTCTGAGGATTTTCTAGGATTTTCTGGTATTTTTTGGGAATTTCTGTACAAAAATTTAGGGTGGTGCCGGTCGGCATGGTGTAGAGGGTGCCATTCGGCAGTAGCACAGACTTCTGGATTGCCTCGAGAAGGCAAATGGTTAGTTCGATCGGTAGGTGGGGGTGTAGTGCCGATCGGCATGAACATTGGCATCCTATATAAAGGGGGCGAATTCCCCTCATTTTTCATAGCTTCTTGCCTTCTCTCTTTCTGCAATTTTCTTCTGCGAATCGTTCTAGTATTTCGTAATCTGAAAAATGGACGCTTTTGTGAGCACTGTAGTACACCGAGAATGGTTGGCTATTGATGACTGGGCAAACGTGGAGTGGAGGGCCAAGGCGCCTCTTACTTTGGGGAGCGAGAATTCTTTTGACGCATTCGAGTCGGTTGCGGATGAGCGGACCTTGTTGCGGGAGTCGTCGCATCATCGCTCTTCGAGGGTGGTGAACCCTGGTGGTTATGTAAGTAAAATGACCTTTGGCATTCTCTTTTTGGTGGTTTTCCTTTTTTCTTGGATTCTGACAAGGTTTTTCTCTTTTGGCAATCTGATGTTTCTTTGTCGAATATGCATGCTCGCGGGACGACGGGGCTTAAGGATGTCTGGGATCATCTTCCACCTATGGTGCGTTGGGTGGTATCCTCAACAGGCTTTGGGAGGTTGACGTCTGTGCTAGATGAGATGCCTAGTTCGACGGAAGTCTTATGTTCCCTGGGGGAAAGGTGGTGGTACACTACCCACACCTTTTATTTTAGTTTTCGGGAGATGACTGTGACTCCCATAGATGTGCAGTAGTTGCTAGGGCTGGATTGCGATGGGCAGCAGATAGAGGTGGATCGGTCCTTGTAGGTGAGGTCGGAGGAGGTGCGCGCGGTGCTTAGTGATGTAGGTAGGATAGTATCTGGGGACTCCATCCGTCTGTCACTGCTGAAGAATATTTTATTGGGTAGGGTGATCGATGTGGAGGACGGGCTGCAGGTGAGGCAGATGGCCCGGTTGTTTATTTTCCTAGTGTTGGGGGGATTTTTGGTGGCGTCGAGCGGTGACATTTTTCACTTATGGTTTTTACCATATCTGAGGACGTTTTCGATTATCCCTTTATATGACTAGGGGAGCTTGACTTTGGCGACCCTTTATTTTTCATTGGATGCATTCAGTCGGTGCTGCCGGCAGTCTTTCACTAGAGCCATGTATCTTCTTGAGGTCTTCTTTAATTTTGTGCATTTTCCTTTCATGCATTCGCATTTTCCTTATGCATCTCTTTTTTATTGCAAAATTTTTATCTTTAGCAGACGTGATTCTATGAGGTGATCGGGTGTAATACCCAACTGATTGCTTTGAAGGACGAGATCGTTGGAAATTTATGTCGATTGCATCAATGGCGCAAGGCCAATCGGCAGTCGAGGAGGTCTCTTTCTCTAGAGGTGGTGCGTCAGGTCTTGAATGGCCTGGCTAGTGATAGGGTAAGATTTTTTCTTCTTCAGTCTAAGACCTTTGTGTGCTCTGATTCTATGTTTCCTTATATTTTGCTGGAGATTTTTCAGGTGACCTTTTACCCTTGGGGGACGACCGTTCAGGACACGGGGTTGACTGGAGTAAATGTGCAGATGAGGCATTTACTGGCGCATGAGTTTGTCCACTCTTGGTATCTCAGGGAGAGGGTGGTCCGACAGATTGCTGAGGGGGAGGTGGTGGTGCCACCTGCGAGGCCCCCTATGTCTATGAGGCGGGAGCGGCTGCTGCCAGAGGATGCGAGGATCGCGACGATGATTGGTCAGTCCTACTTGTTGGACACCGATACGGATTTTCCGCATGATTATGTGGACTTTGTGATGAGCTGGCTGATGGCGCCCAACATATATGATGCACTGCCTTTCCCTCCTGTGGGTTCGAGTCGGCCAGTGGGGTCCTCCCACAGCGGTGGCAGTCCTTCGACATCTACGACGGTGACAACTTCGGAAGTTCCCTTTGTGCAGCTGCATACCCCTTCATACAATATCCGGCGGGCATATGGAGGGATGGTGCCTATGCTGCATCGTCCTCATACGATGGATCCGGAGGAGTTGGGTTTGACAGATAAGGTTCTTCGTCTTGAGGTATATCTTTTCTATTCTTCTCCTTTAGTTTCTTTTGATCTTTTTTTTCCTTGATACTGATTTTGTCCTTTCTTGCAGCATGCCCGGGTGTCCACCATTTAGCTAAGGGATATTAGGGACTGGATATCATCGGCGACTGCCCATATTCGGGATGCAGTTCCTGTTCCTTCTTGCTTGGTGTCGTCTGCCTCATCCGGGGAAGAGTCTGGTTCAGGTAGAGGCAGTGCGTCATCTCGCCGTCGGGGGAAGAGAGCGCGTCGCAGGGGTGGAAGCTCTTAGGAGAGAGAAGGGAAAGGGAAAGTGAGAGAGAGAGTGTGAGAAAATGTAGGTTCGGGTGAGTCCCGTTTATTTTTTTCTTTCCTTTATTTTCCCGCAAAAATGATGTAACACAGAAACATATCTATGCAATGCAATGAAGTTTTTTTTTATTATCTTTTGTTAATGATGAATGAATGCATGTACATACGCTTTTTACTTTGCTGATGAGACCGTAAAAAGAAATATTTTTGGGATTTTGAAAGAAAGTTTTATTCAAAATGAGAATTTATATAAAGATGAAAAGGTGATTTTTGAAATTCTGTTGAAAATATCAATTTATTTTGAGTTTTTTAAATTTTGACAAAAGAGGGAAAAAGGAAAACTTCAGAAGTAGGGTCGATCGGCAAGCACCTTGTCCTGCCTATCGGCAGGTCAGTCCAGTCCCATCAATTCAAAGCTTTGATTGGTACCCTCTTCAGCCTTTGGTACCTAGTGGGGTAGGATTTCCTCCGATTTCTGCAGTGGTTATGTCTTTTGTGTGGGCTTTCAAGTATAAAAGAGGGGTAAGAGTGGAGTGTTTTCCTCACACCTTCACATTCCTACTTTCTTGTTCTGTGAGATGACTCTCCTTGGTAGTGTTGAGTTTTCCAACTACCTCGAGACCTTGGAGGCGATGTGCTCTTATAACGTCGACTACACTGCTTACAACACGCATCGAGTTTCTTTATGGCATAATCAGCCCATGGAGTGGAACATACTGATGGCGGCAGTACAATTCTGGTACCTTGAAGACCATATATTTCTCTTTGGCTTGGAAGAAGTCTGTCCGATTTATGAGGAATTTTATGCCATGTTGGGGATAAATCCCGGCGTTGCTGGGGTTTTGCATGAGTTTTTCCGTTCTCCCGAGGAGTTGTTGGTCGGGCTTCTTTGTATTTCGGGCTCGACGGCCAGACCACTGGTGGCTAGAGGTATGATTTCTCTTTCGGCGGTGTTGTGGTCCATGCATTTGCAGGAGGTTGGTGACACTGGATATGCCAGAGCTGTCGTTGTAGGCTTGGTTTTAAAATTATTATTGGTGAGCGGGGAACTTCTGGTGGACCCAAAACTTGCAGCTATTACTTCATGGATGTCCTACCATCGCAATCCTGCGGCGGTGATACTGGCGGAGACTTTGAATGTCTTAGATGCCTGGCGAGAATGTCGTTCTGACTTTCTGAGGGGTAGCCCTGTGATGCTGTTCATGTTGCTATCTGAAAGATTCCGCTTAGTGACTCATCTGGAATACCTTTCGTCGGCTGTACCTAACTTCTTTTCACGCCATTTCATCACTGTTAGTCTAGATATTGAGAGCTGGGAGAACTGGTTCGTGGATAATGGGGATCTAAATCTGTACTGGTCAGTACCTTGGTGGGGGCAGCTGCTGCCTATTTTGGTATTGGGAGAATACCCGTATGTCTGACTGGTTGGTCTCAGGCAGACCTCTTTTTATCTCCCTTGGCGTCTTCCGCGCTAATTTGGCTGGGAGAAGATCATGCCACCTCAGACACTAGACTTCTTTTCGATAGAAGATTCGACAGAGCGTCTGCGCATAAGGCTTGTCACTTTGTGGGAGAGTCAACGTCCGTCGACCCGTCCCTCTCAATCTGCTGGGAGAGTTTGGCACATCCCTGGGGATTATATGAAGTGGTTGTGGAGAAGAGTGATCAGCAAGATGTTGGAAGTGGAGACTGGACAAAGGTGACTTGCCTTATCTGATACAATGGAGGGAGGTGTGGTAGTTTTTCCGAGGCTGGTTCGAGCTTATCGGTCCATGGAGCATCTACGACACTCTATTTAGGCAGGGGAAGCTTGGGGACCCCAGGACGTAGATGATGATGATGATGATGAAGCGGGATCCTCTGGTAGCTGTGGGTAAGACTCTTGGAAAGTTTATTTTGTACTGGGAAATAAGTTTGGTTTTTTTATTTGGCTTTTTAGGAAGGTAGGGGGAAGGGAGTTATCCACTCCTTTATGTAATTGCACTGTAATTTCATATTAATGAAATAAACAAGTTTTTGATCATCCAGCTGTGCCTTTTGATGACATTTGTATTTTGAAATATCTATACCGATCGCTAAGGCATGCATAATCCTTTTGTTCAAATATATGTTAGAATGGACTGTCGTTCTCGGAGGTAAGAAAAGAATAGTTTTTTGTGAAAAAGAAAGGGTCATGCTCATGTAAGATGTATGAGCTGCCTACGTACCTCTGGGGATTTTTAAAAAATTTAATTTTTCTGGGAATGATTTTTGCGGAGGATCAGGCCCACGTAGTTCTGGGTAGAGGGAAATAAAGACTTTTTCTTTAGAATAGAAGGGAGATAAGAAGAATCGTAGCATGCCGAGATTTCGAACTAGGGGTAAAATTTCTTGAGACGGTTCAGGTTGACTGGAAGGGCCATCTCTTCTCCATCTAAGTCGGTGAGCATGGCGGCATCGCCGGACAAGATCTTCTTCACAATGTATGGGCTGCTCCAATTAGGCTTGAATTTCCCTCTGGGGTCCCAGATGGGCTCTACTATTTCTTTGAGGGCTAAGTCCCCTTCTCGGACACCGCGGTCCTTGACTCTTTTATTGAATGAATGCGCTATTCGATGATGGTACCCTTATATGTGATACAACGCCTTCAGCCTCCTTTCGTCCAGGAGTGACAACTCGTCGAGGCGGATTTGATGCCAGTCTTCCTCACTGGCCTTGCTTTCAAGCATGACGCGTAACGAGGGTATTTCTAGCTCCACTGGTAGGACTACTTCCATGTCATAGACTAGAGAGTAAGGGGTAGCCCCAGTAGAGGTTCGAATTGAGGTTTGATAGCCATAAAGGGCGTATGCGACTTGATTGGCCCAATCTTGACAGCTTTCGATCATCTTGCTGATGATCGCTTTGAGGTTCTTGTTAGCGACTTCGACTGCACCATTAGTTTGAGGTTGGTAGGGAGAAGATTTTTGTCTCTAGATCCCATACTCGTTGATCACTTCTATGACTTATGCCTCGAAATGCAACCCATTATCCGACACTAGCTCGTGTGGGACCCCAGACCGGCAGATGATGTTTTTCTTGATGAATTTTGCCACTTTCTTGGCATTCAGAACTATATATGAGTCAGCTTCGACCCATTTGGTGAAGTAATCAATGGCCACCAGGATGAACTTATGTCAGTTAGAGGCCTTGGGTGTAACCTTTCCTATAATGTTGATGCCCCAGGTAGATAACGACCTGGGAGAAGTCATGTTGTACAATTCACGCGGAGGCAGGTGTTGAAGGTTGGAGAATTGTTGGCATTTGAGGCATCTCCAGACATAGGCAGTGAAATCCTGGATCATGGTGGTCCAGTAGTAGCCTTGTCGTATGATCTTCTTAGCAAGCATGTGACCGTTCATGTGGGGTCCACATTCCCCACTGTGGATTCTTTGCATTACCTCTTCAATGTCAGCGCCTGCGATGCAGTGTAGATAGGTTCCATTGAAGTTTTTCTTAAATAGTGCTTTGTGACAGATAATGTACTGGGCGGCCAGTCTTCGGGGGGTTGCTCGGTCTTTCTTCTTGGAACCCTAGGGATACCTACCATTCTTGAGGAGGTTACAGATATCATAATACCAGCAATTGGTTAGCTCGAGATCTTCTTTGGTGATGAGCTCAATATGGCAGCAGTGGGTTGGTTTATCTTGCTTTTGGACCAGGAAGGGGGGCATTGTTGTTCCTTCGGGCATGTCGACCATAGTGGCTAGGGTAGCAAGGGCATCGGCTAGGTTAATTTTTCTCGAGCTAGGTAATGGAAGGTGATGTCTTGGAATTGGGAGGCTAGTTCTTCTATATGTGCATGGAATGGTTGGAGTTTCTCGTCCTTGACTTTTCATTTTCTAAGCACTTGACCAATGATGAGGGCAGAATCCCCGTAGACATCTAGGCATTAGATACCTTTCTTGAGGGAAACTCTGGGGCCTACCGTATACGCCTCATATTCAGTCATGTTGTTGGTGCAGGGGAAATCCAATTTGATGGCGATGGGAGTGTGGGAGTCATCTGGGGCGATTAGAAGTATCCCAATGCCATATCCTTTTTTGTTAGCATCACCGTCGAAGAACATTTGCCATCAAAAGTCGTCTTGAGCAGCGCAGAGGATGTTTTCATTTGGAAATTCAGAGATCCAGACATCAGCTTCTTCCATGGGGTAGACATTGAGGTAGTCAGAGATAGCTCTTCCTTTCATGACTTTCTGTGTGACATACATGATATCAAACTCGGCTAAGAGCATCAACCATCGGGCCATTCGGTTGGATAAGGTGGGTTTCTCAAGTAGGTACTTGATGGGGTCCATTCGGGATACAAGATTAATGGGGAAAGCGAGCATGTAGTGTCGCAACTTTTGGGTGACCCAAATAAGCGCGACGTATGACTTTTCCAAAGCAGTGTAGCTAAATTCATACCCGACTAATTTACGACTGGCGTAATAGATGGCTCTTTCTTTACGGTAATCTTCAAGGTACTGAGCTAGCAAAGCCCCAGCTGGAGTGTCGATTATGGTTAGGTATAGGAGCAAGGGGAGACCATGCTATGGTGGCATGAGTACCGGAGGCCGATTCAGGTATTGTTTAATTCGGTCGAAGGCTTCTTGGCAAGCCTCGTTCCAAACTTTGGTTGAATCCTTTCGAAGGAGTTTGAAAATCGGTTCATAAATGGAGGTGAGATGGCTGAATGAACCGGCTGATGTATTGCAATTTCCCAAGGAAACCACGAACTTCTTTATCCGTTCGGGGAGGTGGAAACTCAAGTATGGCTTTCAGCTTGGCAGGATCTGCTTCTATCCCCTTCTCACTGACCATGAATCCCAAGAGTTTTCCCTTTGTAATGTCGAAGACACATTTCTGTGGGTTAAGTCTCATCTGATATCGTCGCAATCATTCGAAGAACTTTCAGAGAGAGGGAACATGACCTCTAGTTTTGGATTTGATAATCATATCATCCACACAGACCTCGACTTTTTTGTGAATCAGATCATGCAGGATGGTTGTGGCAGCCCTCTAATAGGTAACCCCGATATTCTTGAGACTAAATGGCATAACAGTGTAGCAAAAGGTTCCCTATGGGGTGATGAACGCGGTTTTTTCTTGATGATCTAGGTGCATTTTGATTTGGTTGTATCCGATAACCCCGTCGACGAATGACTTGAGAGCATGACTGGATGTGTTGTCCACGCTCATGTCGATATTGGGTAGCGGGTAATCATCCTTTGGAGAGGCTTTGTTTAAGTCCCGATAGTCTACGCACATCCGAACTTTCCCTCCTGATTTCGGCACAGGCACTACATTGGCTAGGCATGTGGGATATTCGATCACATATATGAAACCCACGTTCAGCTATTTGAACAACTATTCTTTGACTTTGAGCAACCATTCGGTGTGGAGATTTCTTAGCTTTTGTTTAACCGACTTATAATCTGGAAGAGTGGGGATCTCATGCTGAGCAATTTCAGGATCAATGCTGGGCATATCGTCATAGGACCATGTGAAGACATCCACGAATTCCTTTAATAATTCTTCGAGTTATGCGCGCTCATGCTCGTGGAGGGTAGCCCCTATCCTAATCTCGCGCAGTTGGATACTAGAACCGAGGTTAACAATAATAGTCTCTTCTTTATTAACTTGAACACAGTTATATTATTTGTTATTAACCTTATTTAGATCAGTTAAGAATTATACATTTGCAAAATCATCATCATCAAAAGTTTGATTAGAATCTAAACAATTAATATAAGGCACAACAAGATACTCAAAATCTTCGTTTATTTCATTGATAGGAAAAACAACATTGAGAACCTCATCAAAGGAGGTCTCGATTACATTTGAGCGAGGATAGACAACAGAAGAAGAAATGGGGTAAATAATGGGGTTAGGTGGGATTTCAGCAGGTAGAACAGGCGCAGCATGCCAGTTGAGGAGAGAAGTATCAGCAACTTTAATCATGTGGGATGGATACAGTGATGTAGTGCTTGAATGAACCATGAAAAGTGTCAGCCCCAGTGTTTGCAAGTTGAACGAGTCCTCGAAGTCACTTTCCTCAGTCTCTTCGGTATCTTTGATGAACGGTTGTACATGCTGTTGGGAACTTTCGGCCTATGGGTAGCTATCTTGGAAAAAGATCTCCATTCCGAGTTTCATCTTCTTGTCTGTATGGTCATACCATGGTTCTGGAAAGCCGCAAAAGGGGAAGTCCTCACCCTCTTTGATGAATCGTCCATTCAAAGAATCACATGGGATAGCCTGGATGAAGTCTAATCTTCTCTTTGGTCGAGACTGGCGGATTATTCTGAGCTCTTGTTCTGATGGTTGATACCCCAAACCACAAGGAGGTAAAGCTTTATTCAGTTCAATGGGCTCAAGTATCCCTTGTTGTCTTTGTCCTAGCCCCAGTCCATGCATGAAGTTCATGTTTATAAACATCTGAATCACATTAACGTTTCCATGAGGGTCATATTCTGGATAAACCCTTTCTTTGAAATCGCCCCCCATCGGTAGTAGGAGTGGTTCAACTCGGAATCCTGATAGGAGCATATCATTTGACCCGTGATGTATCTCATGGATCGAACTGTTGGTACTTGCACCTTCGGTGTTATCATCGTCGGCCAAAATGGTGACGACTCGTCCATCGGCGAAGAACTTCAATTTCTGATGGAGTGAGGAAGACACACCCTTGATATTGTGGAGCCAAGGTCGTCCGAGCAACAGGTTGAAATAATTTGGGATGTCAATAACTTGAAATTCAACGACCAGGTTTATAGGGCCAGCCCCTATTACAAGTTTTATGGATTCCATCACCTCTCGACGGGTATTATAGTACGCACGTACAGTAGCGGAGGTTAGAGCGAGGTCACTTTCCTTTAGTCCTAAGCATTTTAAGGTTCTTAATGGGTAGACATTCAAGGCGGATCCATTATCGACAAGAGAGAGTGGTACGATCTTCCCCATAACTTCGACGGAGATATTGAGTGCATGATTGTGGTTTGACCCAATTTTGGGGGTTTCTTCTTCGGTGAAGGATAGCATTCGGGTAGAGGTCAAGGATCTGACTAAATTTATCGCTTCTTTTGGTGTAGTAGAAGGAGGAACTGTGGGTCCAGTGAGCAACTTGATCAAAGCATTTCTATGTAGCTGAGAAGACATGAAAATCCCCCATAGATTGATGTTAGCTTGAGTTTTCTTCAGTTGATCGAGGATCTTGCTCTCCTCGAGGGTAATTTCTGGCATAGGAAGGTTTTAACACTTTTCCCCTTGTCATTGGATGATAATGAGCTTGAGATCTGGTAATGCCTCCCTGATCTGGTCATGTGATTTAATGAAGAAGGGAAGAATATGAACCTTATTTCTTCGTCAATCTCGAGTTATTCTGCCACTTTGTTTATTTCTCTGAGGATCTCCTCAAATGATATCATCCCACACATGTCGCCTACCGAGCCAGTTTTCTCGAAAGCTTGTTCTTCATTCGGATCTTCGAACTCTTCCCCCCATCGGGTGGCAACAACTCCATCTTTCCATGTAAAGTCAATACATTCCACAACTTCAATGGCTTCTTCATATAGGTCTTCCCATTCTGTGGGGATATGTAAGGGTGAAGGGACCAGGCGCCCTTGTAACTTCAGAGTATTAAGTAACTCGATCATACTATAAATTTCATTGGTTTACCTGAATAATTCTTCCATGATCTGGACGACATCATCTAAGCAGACTTCATCGGTTGGTACCACCCAACTGTCTGACTCTCGAGCCCATTTTCGTGCTTCTAAAACAGCGTGATGAACATCTGGAAATCGATTATCATCTGTGAGGGAAATTTCAGCATGAACTCTAGGAGTTAGTTTAACACTTCTGATAATTCCATACCTCCATTTTCAGAATGGGTACGGACAATGATGCATGCTCTGGTAAGGAGTAACAGTGCCTGATCAACGAGGCTAACAGGGAGTAGGAGGAAATATGGGCAAGTTTGGAGAGGTTTGGGAGAGTGTATGGGTGTGATTTGAGTTGAAGGGTCAAATTCTGGGTTCATTTCTAGGAAGATAGCATTGGTATTATTTGGGAGTGGGTTGTGAGTAGTGTTTGGCTTAGGATTGGTTGTGGGGCAATGGTACCCTGGTCAATTAGACCTTGGATTATGTTTCAAAGGTGAAAGCATTGGTCGGTGGTATGACTAGCGGTTTAGTGAAAGGCGCAATGGGCATCTGCTTTGAAGTTTCTTGGAAGTGGGTTGGGCAATGGATGGGATCCAAGGGCTTGATAAGGTTTCGGCTTAACAGGGCTTGATAAACTTTGGAGAGGGGAGCATGGAGATCGGTTTATTCCTTTAGGACTGGGACAGGGAGGCTCTCTGGTGCCCACGAAGTGGTCGATTGAGAGATGTTATTGATGGTTGAGACTGCAGCATTGGCAGGTTTGTCATATTTTCTTGGGGTGAACTGACCGAACACTTTCTTTGGTTCAATTTATGTTTTAGCAAGACGTTCCTCGATTTCAACTCCTGATTCTCTGAGATCTCGGAAGTGGGGATAATATTGTCCTTCCATGGTCGCTTGAACATGGGGCAAGAAGTTTTTCTTCACTATATTGACTTGTTCTTCCTCAGATGGACGATTGATCATAGTGGCTGCTTTTTCCCTCCATCAGGCTATGAAGTTACTGACTGATTCCCCAAAGTTCTGTTTGAGCAACTCTGAATCACAGCGGGTGACCTCAAGCTCTTCGTTATATTTGTAATGCGATATGAATTTTTGGGCTATATCCTCCCAGCTACGGATTCTGGACTCCTCGAGAGACAAAGACCATAAGAGAGCGCTATCCTTCAAAGTTTGCTGAAATAATTGGTCCATCACTTATTCAGAAGCCCCTAGGAGAGTCATATAACGGTGATAACTGCGAAGATAAACAATCGGTGGTCCACTTCCTCTGAATTTCTCAATAGTCGGCATCTTGAACGTCTCGGGTAACCTTGCCTTAGGATAAGAAGACATGTAGGTGTAGTCTATGTAATTTTTGGAGATTCGGACTTGGTCGAACTTATTAGTTAGCAACTTGAGATCTTCTTTGACCTTGTTCAATTCTTCCTCTTTCGGATCAACGATCACATGCAAGTTAGCCCCAGGCTGGGCAAGGTTTGGCATAGGAAGAAGGGCAAGCGACAGCCTAACAGGAGGGGCACATAGATCATGCTGATACTCTTCAGGAACCCAGATAGTCTCGGGTGGACTCATAGCATGAGGGAATAAGACCTCGGGCTCTTGAGGAACAGGAGCCTGGTTTTATTGCATCTCTCAAACCTCAGTCTGAAGGTTTTCAATCTTGGATACGAGCTGAGCTAAGACTGCCGTCAGATCTGGTTGCGCAATTGGTACTTGATCTGTGTTCTCCGTGGAAAGCGGATAGATATCGAACTCGAAAGAGGTAGCAGGGGAACGGTCGAAACTCCGGGGTAATTTGACTGAAGACTGAAGCCAATAAGGATCCAGGCCAAGGGCGTGCGATCGACCAGAGAGGGCATAAAATGGGATTTACTTTTGATAAAAAAAGGATGAAAATATTTTTGAAATTTTTTTCTTTTTGAGATTGAAAGACAAAATATTTTTGGATTTTCGAAAAAGAAAGGAGAAATATTTTTGGATTTTTGATGAAGAAGGGAGGAATGCTTTGGAGACGGGTCTCAGCATGATTATTATAATTATTATGTTCTCACTTATATTAAATTCTCCTAAATTCAAAATGAAATGCCGAACAGGACCCGAGCATGGAAAAGTTGGGTTTGTGATATATGTAACTGGACTTGTAACCAGGCTCACGGGTAGGGTCCCGTTTTAAAAATGCACGAAAAATTTGGGCGGCAGGCTGACCCGGAATTTTGACAGATTTTTGGGTTGAAACCGGTAATCTAATATGTGTGTCCTAGGCTTGACACATATATGCGGGTATGTAGCTGGCTGGGTGAATCGAAAAGGGTTCCCCCCTTCAGCGTGGCTTTCACGATATACATTTTGGTTTTTGGAGGGCAATCGGTACGTGTGGAAAAGCCATTTGATATACCTGAGTGTATGTGAATTGCCTCACTATATACCTCATGGGGACGGTACGTGTAAGAGAAAATTCGATATACTCGGTGTACATGAAAGAGTTCCTTGCCATATACCTCCCATCATAACTTCGGCCAAACGGTACGATGCGGGGGAACCATTCGATATACGTCGAAGGTACTTGGCCAATGGAAGGTAAGAGTCATATCGCTTAGGCTAACTGCGCCCTGTCGGACCAGCGCCCATCACGAAATGACCCTCCAGTTACTGGACAAAATTTGGTCAATCACAATGCTCTTTGGTAATATTGTGTGAATCCTGCATGATTCTCTTATTAGTATCTTATGATGCGAGTATCTTTCTTGATCATGTTCAAAAGGGAGCAAAGTATGAGTGCCAATGGTATACCAAGTATGGGTGATGCGTGCAACATGGGGATATATGTGATCCTAGGTGCACGTGGTGTGAAGTGTACATGGAGAATATTCTACAAGTGTGTGAATAGAATCATAAGCATGAGGTACACATGAGTAGTAAAAGGGGAACATGAAAAATAGGGGAATATATAAGAAAATAAAACATCCATGTAAATAGATTCTAGCCCTCAAAATGAAAGAATCCCCAGCGGAGTCACCACTTAGGCCATCCCCGATCCTCCCAGTGGGAGAGGATCCCTTTTTTGGATCCTGCACGTCCCTCTCGGGAGCGCTTCGGCCGACGTCGTTGGTGAGGTGAAAAATGTTGAGAGATGGAGTCGCCAGTCTATTTTACTCAAAACAGACAAAAGAAAAGGTAGCCATCCCGAAGGACATCATCCAAAGACATACTAATACATACGAAACCAAAATGATTCGAAAAAGGGTCCGGAGGCTAAGTTACGAAATGGGAAGGTGTTAGGCACCCATTTCCCCCTTACGGTCTCTCATGGGTTATTGTTATTTTACTTTATTTCCCCATGATATGTGTGCATGTGTATATATAGTGGAGATAGGAATCATCGACTTGTATAATGGAAGAGATAAAGTGAATCATCCATAGGTGTTGATACCAAATTTAATCTGCTGACATGGCCCAATTAAATGAAGACACATGGCGATCTACATGGCAACAACAAACACTTCCGAGGAACCCACGCTCTCCGAGGAACTCTTGAGTACCGAGAAGCTTAGGCGGTCCGAGCAACTCAGGCGGTCCGAGCTGCACCTCGAAGAAAGCATTAATAGATGGATAACCAACAATTTGACCATTCATTAAATGCTTATCATTCAGACGCACACGCTTAAGGGGCATTGAATGTATTACCCTTTTATATGTACATCATTTAATGTATTACCCTTTCACTTTACAGTCTCAGGGCTATAAATACATTGTACAATCCTCATTGTAAAAGAACCCCCCGGACCAGAATTTCTTGAGATAACTTGTAATCGAGAATTCCAATACAATCAGCAATACCATAACAGTGGACGTAGGTCATTCTTATAAAGCTGAACCACTTTAAAATTCTTTGCCTCATTTATTTATCTGTGATTGAATAATTAGAGTGATCTAATTTTTTACATCAACAGATTGGCGCCGTCTGTGGGAACGACTGGTAATATCGTTTCTCACCAAAAATAATCCATTACGAATGGCTGACATTCCGGAATCCAGCAATCGAAACACTGAAACCCCTCCAAATCCATCTGCTCCGCCAAATATTCCATATCTGGCTGGAATAATGACAAATCTGGCTCAGGGCCAGACCGTCACGCAAGAAATAATGCGACAACTCATCCAAACCCTTCATGGAAGTGCACCAACACATTCAGGATTGCAGAGTATTCAAAGAAACACCCGTGCACCATCCTCACGTACTAGGCGTACCAATTCATATCGCAATGAGGAATCTGAAGATTTTTCTTATCAACCTGGACGAACTTCGTCAGTGCGAGCCACAGATACAGAATAACGTATCACCCTTTCTCCAGAAAGAACTAGTGCGTTAGAGAGGTCAAGCAGGGTATCACCTTTTGATCGATTAGGATTTAGAGGGAGTAGAAGTCCTCCTAAAGTCATATCGAGGAGTTTTCGACGACCATCAGATTCAAGGGAAGGATCTGCCCAGTCGCGACCAGCTGCTCGTCAAGATAGACCCCATGAGCGACTAGCTGCTCATCAAGATAGATCTCAGGAAGCCACTTCAACGCGATCAATTGCTCGAACCAACAGGCCCAATGGAGGAAATGATGCATGAAAAGGCTCTATTCAGAGGCTGGAGGATAGATTAGGGGAAATGGCTAAGGCCAAGAACCCTCTACAACGAACCTTTGTTCGAGGAACACCTTTTGTCCAGGATATTGTAGATTTTCCAACACCATCAAAGTTCAAAGCACCTGTTGTGACCCCCAAATATGATGGAAAGACTGACCCTGTTCTTCATATAGAAAAATATCAAGCTGCTGCCGACATCTATGCTGTTCCATATGAGATGAGATGCAGGGAATTCTCGAGAACTCTTACCGGATCTGCTCAAATATGGTATAATAATCTTCCTCGGGGTAAGATCTCAACCTTTCTTCAACTGGCCGAGTTATTTATTGGGAATTTTTGTTTTGGGGCAAAGCCAGTTAAACGAGTAGCACACTTGTTAAGTGTTAGACAAAAGGCTGGTGAGAGTACCAGAGATTATATAACTCGTTTTAACAACGAGAAACTAGAAGTCATTGATTATGAGGAGAAGACAGCGATTACTGCCTTGATGAGTGGACTACTGCCGAACAAGTTGTACTACACTTTGGCCAAAGATCCACCTAGAACCATGTCGAACCTGATGGGAAAAGCATCCAAAATTATGAATGTCGAGGAGGCTATGGCTGTGAAGAATAATATGGATGCTAAAGAAACCAAGGTGGAAGGTGATAAAGCTAAGAAGAAAGAGCATAAGAACAATGGTAATGACAAACATTTAAAAAGTAGGTCGGTATGGGATGTAATGAAGAAATATGATAATTATACTCCTTTGAAGAAGGATATCAACCATGTTCTAGAAGAAATCAAGAATAACGAGGAACTAAACTGGCTAGAGAAAATGAAGGCAGACCCTGATAAGAGGAATAAGGAAAAGTATTGTGAGTTTCATAAAGATCATAGCCATATGACCAAGAATTGCATAGCTCTTCAGAATGAGATTGAAACACTCATAAGACGAGGAAAGCTGTCAAAGTATGTTGATCGTGGAAACGAAAGAAGAAACAACGATCGAGCAAGAGAGAGGTCTAAATCTCCTCGTCGAGGAGAGGAGAACAAGAAAAGAAACAATGAAGTTGATCCAGAAGACGACCCCGATCTTCCCAAGAGACCAAGGCAACCAGAACGAGAGGTATTTTCGATACGATTTGGGTCATTTGACTGTAATGTTATTACAGGTGGAGATGCAGGAGGAGGAGACCTTACTGCAAAGAGAAAAGCTTGCCTCGGTGAGGCTCAAGCTTGCTCATACATTCAGCGAATAAATCTAGCTGAGGAAGATCGCCCGAGAAAGGTGAACAATGAGAAATTGGTCATCGATTTTTCAAAGAACGACCTCGCAGGAGTTTTGTATCCTCATGATGACCCATTGGTGATCAAAATGAGGATGAAGGAGGTTATGATTTTAAGAGTACTGGTCGACAATGATAGCTCGACAGACATCATGTTCTACTCGTGCTTCGATAGTTTAAATCTAAAGTTATCTCAACTGGAGCCTTACCACAGACCCCTCATCGGTTTTGCTGGCGAGAAAGTATTTCCACTTGGGACGATCAAGTTGGATATATTCATTGGTGCGTGGCCTGCTTGTCGGACAGAAAGAATACGTTTCTTCGTGATGGATAAGAATGCTCAATCATCGTACAATATCATCATGGGAAGAGTAGGATTGAAGAAGTTCAAAGTTGTACCATCAACAGTGCATCAGTGCCTAAAATTTCCAACAAACTTTGGAGTAGGAGTTGTGAAAGGTGATCATAAAGTAGCTCGGGAATGCTATTATTCATCCGCCGAGCAAGAAGAACTGGAGGAATCAAGGAAAAAGACTACTACCTATCAGGTGGATGAAGGTGCAGAAATTGAAACATTGGATCCTAGAGATGAGTCTCAACTCGTGAAGGGTCAAGTGGTGGAAGCTACTGAAAACATCATTCTGGACGACGAACACCCTGAGCGAACTACTCAAGTAGGTTCGTCGTTAGAAGCCCCATTAAAACAGGAATTGATAACTTTCCTTAGAAGCAGAAGACAAACTTTTGCATGGAGTCATGAAGATATGCCTGGGATAGACCCAAACTTCTTATGTCACGAACTCAATGTGAATAAGGAGATCAAGCCTGTGAAGCAGAGAAGAAGAGTATTCAGTCCCGAGAAGAATCAAGCTATAAAGGAGGAAGTCGAGAAGATCCAGAAAGCTTGTTTCATTGAAGATGTTAAATATCCAGACTGGTTAGCAAATGTGATAATGGTAAAAAAGAAGAACAACAAATGGAGGATGTGTGTAGACTTCACCAACCTCAACAAAGCATGCCCAAAGAATCACTTTCCATTGCCCCGAATTGATCAACTGGTGGATGCTACCTTGGGACACGAGTTATTGAGCTTCATGGATGCTTATTCTGGCTACAGTCAGATCAAAATGAAACCTGAAGACAGGGAAAGTACTTCTTTCATTACCCTTAGGGGAACTTATTGTTATAATGTTATGCCTTTTGGTTTGAAAAATACAGGTGCGACATATCAGCGGCTGATGAACAAGGTTTTTGCTGAACAAATCAGTTGCAATATGGAAGTCTATGTTGACGATATGCTGACAAAAAGCAAGAAATCTGCCGATCATCTAGTTGACTTAAGTCAGACTTTTGATCAACTGGATAAATATCAAATGAAACTGAACCCGACGAAGTGAATATTTGGAGTAAGAGAAGGCATGTTCCTCGGGTACATTGTCAATCAACTAGGCATTGAAACAAATCCTAAAAAGATCAAAGCTCTATTAGGGCTGCGATCTCCAACGATGAAGAAGGAAGTACAGAGTCTCACAGGACGAGTAGCAGCACTCAACAGATTTGTGTCACGAGCAACTGATAGATGTCTCCCATTCTTCAAGACACTCAGAAAGACTTTTGAGTGGAATTATGAATGTGAGAAGGCTTTTCAAGACCTGAAGAAATACTTGGGAGCACCTCCACTGTTGTCCAGGCCAGTGATGGGAGAAAAATTATATTTGTATCTTGCAGTTTTCGAGAATGTAGTTAGCTCGGCGTTGATCAGAGTGGAGAATGGAGTGCAAAAACCAATCTACTACACAAGTAAGGCCTTCCGAGGAGCAGAGATCAGATATCCAAGGCTGGAAAAGTTAGCACTGGCGTTGATTAAAGCGAGTAGGAGAATGAGGCCATACTTTCAGGCTCATACTATAGTCGTATATACTGATACGCCATTGAGGCAAGCCCTTCATAAACCAGAAAAATCAGGGAGATTGATGTACTGGGAAATAGAGCTCGGTGAATATGATATAGTCTATGAACCCAGTTCATCGCTAAAAGGGCAGGCTGTATCAGATTTTATAGCAGAGTTCACCTATCCCGATACCCCCGAGGAGCAAAAGTTGCTCGCTGATTAACCTGTGGATGTTACAGGAACAACAAACACTAGCTTGGACTAACTCCGATTGGTAAAAGGGCAAGTGGATGTTACAAGATCATCAAATTCGAGCTCAGATAAATTCCGATTGGTAAAAGAGTAAGAAGAGATGATCGACGAAGAGCAAGAAGTATCCGGGGAGGATGAAAAGAAGCAACAAATATTTCACCAAGGAACTCTGACTGATCAAAAATTTGAAGACGAGTTACTTATATGGAGGCTATATGTAGATGGTTCATCTTGCACTGCAGGATGTGGCGCGGGGATAGTTTTGAACACTCCAGATGAGGTCGATATGGAATACGCCTTGCGTTTCCAATTCAAAGCTTCCAACAATGAGGCTGAGTATGAGGCCATGATTGCAGGACGTAGTTTGGCAAAAATCATGGAGGCGCAGCAGGTTATGGTCTTCAAGGATTCTCAATTAATCGTAAATCAAATGTTGGGAGTATATGCAGTTAGAGGAGAATTAATGATCAGATATCATGCAAAGGCAAAGGAGCTGGTGTCAGAATTTACCGATGTTCAGCTGGTCAGAATACCAAGAATGGAGAGTGCGAGAGCAGACATCCTAGCTCGACTAGCATTGGCTACTCGCACCGAGCTACGACGAACAATCCCAATTGAAGTGTTGGCTGGTCGGAGTATAGATGAAGATCTGACGATGAAATTTATTACCCTTAATCTAGGACCATCTTGGATGGATCCCATCAGGGCATATATTGAAGAAGGAGAATTACCAATTGACAAGCTCGCAGCCAAGAAATTGAAGTTTAAAGCTGGTCGGTATGTATTAAATAACGGTATTCTGTATAGCCGAGGAATTATGGCAGGTTTGCAGAGATGTGTACATCCTTCCGAGGTGAAAGATTTTATTGAAGAGATCCATGAAGGGTCTTGTGGAGCACATGTAGCAGGTCGGACGCTTTTACAAAGGGTGATGACGCAGGGATACTACTGGCCGACGATGAGGGCTGATTGTATAGCCTATGAAAAGAAATGTGACAAGTGCCAATGTTTTTCCTCCATTCGAAGAGCTCCACAAGCATTGTTGACACCCATAACTTCCCCTTGGCCATTTTCCATGTGGGGAATTGATTTGGTTGGGCCACTGCCAACGACCCGAGGAAGGTTCAAATACCTCGTCGTCGCAGTTGATTATTTTACTAAGTGGGTAGAAGTTGAGCCACTCATTGATATGACGTACGAGAAGGTGTACCAATTTGTTTGGAAGAACATCATTTGTCGATATGGTCTTCCTCATGCTTTCATCACAGACCATGGAACACAATTTGATAACGAGGAGTTCGCTGCCTATTGTCATCAATCAAATATTTTGAAGGTCCACTCAGCACCAGGCCATCCTCAAAGCAATGGACAAACTGAAGTGACAAACAGAACGATGCTGAATGGTTTGAAGAAAAAATTGGATGATGCGAAAGCAAACTGGATCAACGAGCTACAATCAGTACTTTGGGCTTACCGAACTACTCCCCGAGTAGCAACAGGAGAATCACCATATATGCTGGCGTTTGGAAGTGAAGCTGTTATACCTGCCGAGTTGGGCCTCCCAACACACAGGGTTCTGAATTTCAATTCCCCTGTCAGTGACTTAATGAGAAGACTGGATTTAGACATGCTCGAGGAAGTTAGAGAAGAAGCAGCCATTAGAAATGCTGCTTACCAGCAGCGAACAACTTTGTTCTACAACAAAAGGGTAAAGAAGTGCGACCTGAAAGAAGGAGATTATGTGCTGAAGAAAGTCATTCAAAAGCACAATAAGATGGAGGCAAACTGGCATGGACCATACCGAGTTACAAAAATTGTTCGACCAGGAACTTATCGAATAGCAACTTTAGAAGGCAAGGAGTTTAAGAATGCCTGGACTGCAGAGCACCTGCGCAAATATTATCAGTGATGAATAAAATGAAGATATTCTGTCGAATTCTTTCTTTTTATTGAAAGTTTTTCGGGGAATAGTGCTACACACTACTCGGGGCAAAACTTGGCAAAGCTCAGGCTACTCAAATTTTTTCTCGAAAATGCCAACTAAGGTTGGTCGAGAAACCAATATTCCTCCGGGAAGTAAAGCTACCAATATTCCTCCGGGAAGTAAAGCTACCTATATTCCTCCGGGAGCTACCAATATTCCTCCGGGAAGTAAAGCTACCAATATTCCTCCGGGAAGTAAAGCTACCTATATTCCTCCGGGAAGTAAAGCTACTTGTATTCCTCCGGGAAGAAAAAATTTTGTATTCCTCCGGGAAGAAAAACCTTGTATTCCTATGGGAAGTAAAACTATATGTTCATCGGGAAATAAAAGTATTCCTAAAAATGCCAACTTATGTCGGTTAGGAAGTAAATATATTCTCGAAAAGGCCAACTTAAGTTGGTCGGAAAGTAAAATTATTTTAAAAAGACTAACTATGGCTGGTCGGGGATAAAAGCCCACTAACTGTAGTTGGTCGACAAGTATAATTTAAAGACCTTGGTTGGTCAGAAACATTTTAAACATTTTTTATACTCGTAACTTTATTATTAAGTGATCGAGCAACATTTTTTATACTCGTAACTTTATTATTAAGTTATCAAGCAACATTTTTTATACACGTAACTTTATTATTAAGTGATCGAGCAGTATTTTTTATACTCGTAACTTTATTACTAAGTTGGTCGAGAAACAAAACTTTATTATTAAGTGATCAAGTAACATTTTTTATACTCGTAATTATTACTGAGTTGGTCGACAAACTACACAATATTGTTATCTTTTTAACAGATATGCATGCACAAATATAAAGTGTTTGATAATTACAAGACAATAGCAAATAAGATTTGCAAACAAAAATGAAAGTCTTTCATTGAATTCAAAATAAATTACATTGATAATTAAATGAAAGTTACATTGATATTGAAATGTATACTAACTACTACATCAAAATTACTATTCCACTGGTCTTTTCCCCTCTGCTTTTGACACAGGTTCCTCGCCAGCAGGCGGGTCATTTAAAGCCAGAGGAGAATTTATAAAGTTGAGATCCCTCAACATCCTGACATTCATCACGGATGGTCGATCTAAGAGATGCTCGAGACGAGATATATCAGCTTTTGAATGAAGATTGTAGTCATCGAGATACTTTGAAATCAAGCTCCAAGGAATAGCCCGTGCAGGGATCCAACTCATATCCAATTTATACGGTGGCACAGGTAAATCGAGCAACCCGGGATCATGGTAGTCCCACAGGTGATGACCCTGTTCGAGTTGCAGAACACCTAGGGCATTCAACCAGCCCTGCTTGTAGCCCTCATTATTAGCATTCTGGATACGATCGTCCAAGTGGTATAGTGCTTCATTGTATCCAGCCATCCGGAACTCCCTGGGCTATTTGTGGAACTGATATTTTATTCTGTCCAGCTGCTCGTGGAGATTTTTTACGAAGAGCTCTTTATTCTCCAAGGTAGATTTCTGCTCAGAGAGCTGATCTTCCAAGTCCCTGGTCTTCTTTGACATTTCAGCCAACGCCTGGTTCTTCGCCATTAATTGGAAGGCCTGGTTCTCCAAGGCAGACTGAGTCCTCTGTTCCTCGACAGGAATCCGAGCTGCTCTTGCTCGTCCCCGAGGAGCCCTTGCTCGACCCCGAGAATATGTGGAAGGGCCAGACCTCTTCAAGGTTTCCAATTCGTCCCTCAAGTTGGCGTTCTCGACCTCTAAGAACGAGAATCCCTCATCGGTCACTGGGATTAAGGCTTTTGAAGAAGAGGCTGCAGACTTTAACTATGATAGCTCTTTCTGCAAGTTGTTGTTCTCTTGCTCTAGCAACTCGGAAATTTGTCTGCACTCCTCGACCTCACCCCTCAAGGTTCTCTCCCTCACATCGTACCCAGCAAAAAGCTTCTCGTAGCCCTTGTCGGAAATGATCTGCTGGTACTTCTTCTCGTACCCCTCATGCAACAGGGCAGTGGATTCTTTGTATTGAAGCTGAAGGTCTTCGAGGGTTCCTTGGAGATCCTCGATCATATCATAATAGGCCACATTATTGGCCACCGCTCGATCAAGCAGACACTTCAGATATTGATATGCTTCCACTGCCTGTTCTGAAGTATCTTGGCCGAGGATGTCTACAACTTGTGTTGCACTCAGGTCTGTGTGACCAACCTTAAAGTATTCATTACATTGTCGCAGCAGCTTTGTATCATGGGCAGATAACAATTCCATCATGGCCAGAAACTAGCAGAGAAAGAAAAAGCAGTAATCAATAAGAATCAAGACAAAGTATGAATAGAATATAGACGACAGTATGCAAAAAAGTCCAAGTTTTATTAGATCATAAATACAGAGTTACAGGTTCTGGGTTAAATTTTATAAAACAAAAAGATAAAGATAAACCCAAACAACTCTACACCTTTTCCTTGTCTCCCAAAACCTTCTCGGGAGGCTGGGACGAGGAAGAAGGTTGCTCGGAGGGAATGGATAGTTGCTCGGGGAGCACTGGCAATTGCTCGGAGGAAGTAACGATTTGCTGAAGTTCCTTGACAGCAGGCTGAATGGATGAGGGATGATCTCCCATCACCATAGAAGACTCTTCGGAGACAGCTTCGTCCTCTTTTAAGTCTTCAGGAGTTGGAGGGGGACCAGGGATGTGCTGCTAAAAGAGATCGAAATTTTCATCCACTTTCATCTCCTGAAGAGAAGCAACCCATCCATCCCTAAAGTATTTGAGGCTGCCATAGTCCACTTGCGACACCATGGTAGCCAACCCCTTATTCCACCCCTTGTCCCAGCCAGCGCTGAAGGACTTCTTCACAGCCATCTCCCTCTTCAACTTTTTCGAGGAAAGCTTCTCGGACAGCATGGTATCAGCAGCTTTCAATTTATTTCCAATCTCCTACTTCTGCCGACCTACTTCCCGAAGTTGAGCCAGCTCCTCCTCGGCAGCCTTAAGTTTATCTTCAAACTCTCCAGCAGTTTTGAGCTTCTCTTCAAGCTCTTTATTTTTCCCTTCTAACTCCTTTATTCTCTTCTCCAACTCCTTGGAGACCTCAACAGCTCGAGCTTTCTCCTGCTCGGTGGAGGCAAGCTTCTTCTCCCATACAGCCTTGTCAGTAGCATATGTCTGGCGAGAATCGTCCAAAGACTTGATAGCTTCTTCCAGAGCTCCCTCCACACTGGACGAGGAGCATGAAGCTTTAATTGCTTCGTCTTTCTTCAGAATTATATTAAAGCAGCTCATCAACTGTGAAAGTAAAAAGAAAGCAAGTCAGAAACAGAAATGACAAAAGAAATATGAAAAGTTCAAAGTAAGAAGACTTACAGAAGCAAGATGATGAGCAGCTAACGAAGTGACCATGTCCCGAGTAAGGTTTTCTTCAGTACCTTGGACCTCGAGAATGATCCAGGACTTTACCGAGCTCATGGCAGAGCTCGGGGGAACAAAAGTTGGAACCCCAGTTCCAGTAGCTGGGGGCTGAGTGATGTTGTCAACCAAATTGATCGAGGATCTCTTCTTCAGCCTCCTCGGGGGAACAGGAACAGATTCAACCAAGGAAGAACCCTTGGTCGGTGATATTACAATCACCTCTCCAGGAGCAGCAGACCTGCTCGAAGCCACTGCGGGCTTCTCGGCAACCTTCACAACAACAGCCGAGGAAGGTGCATCATTCTTCTTTGTCCCCTCCCTTGGGACATCAACTTTACTTCTTTTTGCCTCACCAGAACCAGAGGCATGTTTCTCGAACAGAGTGGGAGGTCTTCTTCTCTTCATCCTTTCGCTTAAAGGGACGTGAGATTTAGGCGAGGAGCTGGTGGAAGCTGGTACTGGCTCTGCGTCACTTATTACTGGACGAGCAGTAAAAGAGGTTGTGTAACTCTTATACTGCAATAGATATGAGGCTGATCTAATGTGCTCGTCGACAACACTCTGATGCAGACTCCAGATAAGTTTTAAATGCCTTACATTGACATCTGCTTCTTTTAGGCACTTTCTTTTACTGTCAACTGCAAATAAATAAACACTGAAATATCAGTGGCACATTTTATCAAACACAAAAGAAGCATGATTTCAAAATAAATAAAATGAAACAAAAATAACCTATCCCATTGCCATAAGGAGGGTATCTGGGACCCTGATAAACTTCATGTCCAGATAAAGGAGCATATTGCCAATTTTTTATGACAACCCCATGCTCAAAATAATCCCTATTGGCATCAGGGAGATTGACTACTAAGGCTCTATTTAAAAATATAGTTTTTAAATAAAAAATGTTATCATTAACTGCCCATCTATAGCAATACATGATTTCTGGAATTCCTATGCGAGTTCCATGGACTTGATTTAATTTATGAACCCCATTAACTATTCTCCATGTATTGGGGGCTATTCTTGCAGGAACAACGTCAAAGTAATGAGAGAATTCCAGACATAGAGGATTTGGTGGAAAAGAAAATCCACACTCAGCAATAAAGAGGCTGGGGAACCAATGTCCCTCATCCAAATGGAAATAATCAGAAGGCTCAGAAAGCTCTTCCAAGACAACCCAGTAGGGAATAGAAAAATCAGAGCGGAACTTATCAAGAGATTCAACAGGGTAAACCATGATGAATAAAGGAAAATGAAGAAGAAGAAAGAAGATCTTACAGGAAAAGAGTGGATCTGGTGACAACGAACGATGGAAGAGATGAATACATAGGAGAGAAAAAGACGACGGAAAACTCGAAGATACAAATTTGAAAAAGGTAGAAGACGATGGGAGTGTCTGTGAAGTTTAAATACCTTGCCTTGGGAAATGGTAAAGTAATGATTACAAAAAGAAATAATTACGCTACCGGTGGCTAGAGGAACAAAAAAGGCGTGGCAATCGAAGCGAGAAGAAACGATTACGCTAACGACCGCTAAAAGGACAAAAAGTACGCAGAGATCGAGGCGGTTATGAAAATTCAAAAAAGACTGATTCTACGAATTTGGAAAGAGAAATAAATACAAAGGAAACACTCCTAAAAATTAGGAGGACCATTTAAAGCTACCATATTCCGAGAAAGAATGTTCCCTACTCCTCAAATTTCGAACTATGAAACATTGAGGGCTTCTGTTGATACCAAATTTAATCTGCTGACATGACCCAATTAAATGAAGACACGTGGTGATCTACATGGCAACAACAAACACTTTCGAGGAACCCATGCGCTCTGAGGAACAAGACTACAACGAGGAAGACTATTTCCCCGAGGAACACTGGTTCCCCGAGGAACTCACACGCTCCGAGGAAAAAGACCTCTCCGAGGAACTCTTGAGTACCGAGAAGCTTAGGCGGTCCGAGCAACTCAGGCGGTCCGAGCTGCACCTCGAACAAAGCATTAATAGCTGGATAACCAACAGTTTGACCATTCATTAAATGCTTATCATTTAGACGCACACGCTTAAGGGGCATTGAATGTATTACCCTTTCATATGTACATCATTTAATGTATTACCCTTTCACTTTACAGCCTCAAGGCTATAAATACATTGTACAATCCTCATTGTAAAAGAACCCCCCGGACCGGAATTTCTTGAGATAACTTGTAATCGAGAATTCCAATAGAATCAGCAATACCATAACAATGGATGTAGGCCATTCTTATAAGGCTGAACCGCTTTAAAATTCTTTGTCTCATTTATTTATCTGTGATTGAATAATTAGAGTGATCTAATTTTTTACATCAACAATAGGAATGTCCTAAAATAATATTAGAAACTAGGATTTATGTGATTATTCTCGCGTTGATCGTTATACTGGAACGATCACGCATGGAATAATACGCCACTAAGAACAAATATATGTATATGTAAATATATAGAATTTAAGAGAACTGAGTTTAAAGAATATAGAGAAAATAGAAGATGAAAGAAGAGTAGGAATAGGACTAGAGCCACGAGTTTTACCCCGAGATGCCTACGTAGCCTATAGAGGCATCAAAGTCCACGTAGTTCGTATGTAAAATGAGGAGTGCGATTCATCCCATAAAATCTAATCGAGGACTTCTCTTTTATGTGTGTGTGTGTGTGTGTCTGTAAAAAAAGTGTTTTAGTTATGAAAAAAGTGTGAGAATTCCAGTTTAGAATTTATGAGCAAATTCTCTTTTTCTTATTTTTTGGATTTTATTTATATGAAAATAAGAGATGTGGAATACTACTAAATAAAAATTATATTAGGATATGTGAGATGAGAGAATAAAAGTGCTAAGTAATAAAACGAATTAATGCAAATTTAAGGGAATTTAAAGAGAGAGTTGAAAAAGTTGGACCTTCTTGAAGATCTTGAGCTTGGTCCTGGATGTTGCAGAGCAGCCCTTGCACTTGGGTGACGATGGAGGATATTTAATTCACCAAATTTGAGAAAAGAGGTGATTAAAGGTGAAGGTTGGAAAGGGATTTGGATGTGGAAATCACGCTGACTTCGAGAGGGGTTTTCTGAGCTTGCTGAGAGTAATGGATCTATGATCTTCCTCCTCTTGAAGTGAAGTTAGGCCCTCATTTTTATAGGCCTAGGGCATTGCCGATCGACATAGCCTTGGTCCTGCCAATCGGCAAGTGTGTTTAGGCACACTGCCGATAGGCAAGGTTTGGAACCTACCGTTTGGCAGTCTCTTTCAGGTTCCTTCAAAAAATCGGTCGTAGAGCGCAAAGTGTTGATCCTAATCGTGCACGGGGTGAACCATTGGAAAGGTATTTCAGAGACCTTCGAAATTCCTTGGACTGCTCCCGGGTCCGGAGTTGACTTTGGGTTAAATGTGGCTCGGAAGCATTTATCGATCCTTTGGACGGGGGATCGTCGGACGCAAACGGATCGTTCATCTGCATGGTAGTTCAGAATCGCGCACGGGGCAGACCATTGTAAAGGTGAGGAGATGTACTTCGATATTCCAAAGAGTTTGACTCGGTTTGGGGAGTTGACTTTGGTCAACCGGGGCCTGGAAGCATCCGGTGATCTTTCGGAGTAAAACGGATCATTCGTCCGTACCGTAAGTCAGAATCGCGCACGGGGTGGAACGTTGCAAAGGGGTTTCAGTTCCCTTCTAAGATTCATTCAGTCTCAGTCGAGCTGAAGAGTTGACTTTCGTTAAACGGAGCCTGGAAGCGTCCGGTGGCCTCTTAATCGAGTTTCGGGAGAAAATAGGTCGTTCGTCTGCACCGTAAGTCAAAATCGTGCACGAGATGGACCGTTAGAAAGGGGTTTTAGTGCCCTTCAAAGATTCATTCATTTTCGATCGAGATGAAGAGTTTGATTTTTGGTCAACCGGAGCTTGGGAGCGCCCGATGGCCTTTAGGTCAGTACCTGGGGTATGACTTAGGTTTGCAATGATGAAGGGAGGTGTTAGGGACCTAAGGAGAGGTTAGGGGGTATTAGAATGGGGTGTCTACAACATGGATCTTAGTATATTCATTTTTTATAGGTTTGGGGCAACTTTCAGGTGCCCAAGATATGGCAGGTTGGGATATGTTGTTGATTGTAGATACTGGCCGATTTATCATACTTCTATGGTGCAAATTTACCGACCAACCTTTTCGGTTCAGACTCTGCCTTATGATTAGAAGCCCCATTTTCAATCTCCATACCAGCCTCTCGAAGGTCTCTAAAGTGAGGGTAGTATTATCCTCCTATTGATGCTCCATATCTGAGATGGCGAATTAGCCCCTGGCTTTAGATATGGCAAATTAGCCCCCGGATGGGCAAGGTTTGAAATTGGTAGCTGACCTGGAGGCTGACCATTTGCAGGCAGGGCACGCGGGGCATGTTAGTACTCCTCTAGACCTAAACTGATTCAGGGACAGGTGGGCCCATGGAAAGAGGAAAGAGGATTTCAAGTTCACAAGCTTCAGGAGTTTGAGCCCGATGTCATTGCATCTCTTGGACATCAGTTTGAAGGTTATCAATTTTGGCACTGAGTGGGGTTAGGATGGTCATCAGATCTGGCTAAACATTTGGTGCTTGGTTTGGGTTCTCCATGAATAACTTGCGGAGGTTAATATCAAATTCCTTGGAAGCAGTAGAGGAAGAGATAAAGCTTCGATGTGGTTTGACGAACGATCGAACACAATAGGGAGCCGGGCCAAAATTCAAGTATGCGATCGACCTAAGAGGAAAAAATTATTTTGTTTTATTTTTGGAGGAAATAGGGGAGTATATTTGGTATTTTCTTTTGAAGAGAGGGGGGATATGTTTTTGCCTTTTTTCGTTTTTGACAATAAAAAGGGAAAAAACCTCAGCATGATTATTATTATTATATTTCACTTGTATTATGTTTGCCTCAATATAAGGAAACTGTCGGACAGGACTCCATCCTTGGGAAAAGATAGGGTATAAGATATAAGACACGGTTTGACTTATTTTAAGGCTTACGATCAGGATCCTGTTTTAAAAAATGGGTGAAATAGTGCAAAAGTTCGGGTGGTATGGTGACATGAAATTTCGGCAAGGTTTCGCAAAGTAACTGGAAAACTAGATATGAGTGTCCTAACGTAGATGCCTATATGAGGTTTATACATTTTGTGGGTTACTGAAAGGGTTTCCCCATTTGGCATGACCTCTATGATATACCTCTTGCCTATAAGGGAAATCATTCATCCGTACGTGTGGATAAGCCATTTGATATACCTGAATGTACGTGAATTACCTCATGATATACCTTATGGGGATGGTACATGTGAGAGAAAATTCGATATACTCGACGTACGTGAATGAGTTCCCTGCCATATACCTCCTTTCGTGAGTTCGGTCAAGCGGTACGATGCAGGAGGAACCGTTCAATATATGTTGAAGGTACGAGGTCAATGGAAGGTGAGAATCATATCGCTTAGGTTAACTAATCCCCTCAGGACCGACAACCCATCACGAAGTGACAAAATTTTGATCAATATTTCCATGCGCAAGTGATATAGTATGCAAAAATGCACGAGTCTTGATTAGTATCTTATGGAGATTTTTTATATGCTACGTAAAGGGAGTACTACGAATATAGGGGAGAATATACAAATAGCGTGAGATAAGAGGTATAATCATGGAAAGTAAAGCTAGCATGGAGCATAAGGACCATACAAAGCATAATGATAGAGTGTGAAGCATGTGGATATACAAGTGAGTGAGATATATGTGCAAAGTGAGAGAGTGACATGGAATTACACTGAGTGAAATAACATGTGAATATATACAAGTGAAAGTGTGTGCTAGTGAGACTAAGCATGGATAAATTTAAATTAGTGTGTGAGATGTGTAAGTGAACATGAATATATATATATATAAGTGAGAAAAAGTGAGGGGTGTGTGCCAGTGAAGCTAAGCATGGATATTCTATAAGTGGTGTGTGGAGCATGTAAATAAAAGTGAGACTACATACAAGTGCGAGTTGCAAACTGAGCATAGAGAATATATACAAGTGAGTAAAAGGTGAAACGTCGTGAACATGTACAAGTGGGTGAAGAGTGATATATACAGGAGAAGAGAGAACAGTAAAGATAAACAAGAGATAAAGATGCAAGCATAGGAGTGAAAGGATAACAAACACGTGGAGGCATATGTAGAAAAGCAGGAGAGTAAATAAGTAACACCCATGTGAATGTATAGTCTAGTCCTCTAAAAAGATGTCCCAGTTGGAGTCGCCACTCTGGCCATCCGGGTCGGATTCCTCCGGCGTGGGTCGGCCCCGAAATCGGGACAGAGGATAAGGGAAGAAGGTTCCCCCGCTCTCTCTCCCTTTTTATCATGCGCCTGTGGGTGATTCGAGGATATGGAGGTTCTATTTTTTCCACTCGTGCCGACGACTTCGTGAGTAGCCTCGGATATAAAATTAGTCATCGTCAAATGGGAATAATACGAAGAGATGGAGTCGCTAGCCTATTTTACTAAAAATAGGCAAAAGAATATAGCCGCCTCGCGATAAAGGAATTAAGGTCATACCGATTCATACGAAACCAAGTGATTCCAATGTACGGAGACTAAGTTACAGAATGAAAAGGTGTTAAGCAATCATTCCGCCATTTGGATCTCTCATGGGTTATTTTAATCTTCTCCTTTTCTCTAAAGCGTGATGTGTGTGTACATGTGTGTAATATAAGTAATGGGAGAATGGAATTATCTGACTCATTCCATAGAAGAGACGGAGCGGACTAATCCGTAAGAGTGTACCCAAAAATAATCATAAACATACGATGTAAGTGTTTGCCGAATCACTAATCTCTATGAAAGAACGAATGACCATGTCGAACGAGAAACGAATATGTAGGAGTTCAAGACTAAAAAAATTGATATAATAGAATATAAAAGTCATAACAAAATGGAAAGGGAAGACTCGAATCCCGAGATTGGCCCGAGACGCCTATGTAGCCCAAGGGGCATCAAAGTTCACGTACTTAGAATATATCAAAAAGGCGGGGTTCAACTCATAAAGACAAATTTAAGACTCTTCTTTGAGTGTTTTGGGGGAAAATGTGCTCATGTGTGAAAAGGTGAGAAAATAAGGGAGTCTTACTTTTGGAATTTATAAGTGAACCCCCTTTTTGTCCTTTTTGGGTTTTTATGAAAATAAGTTGTGTGAAATACTAATAATAAAGGGTGGATATTATTTGATGTGAGATAATGAAACAAAACTAAAAGATATCACAAAATAAGAATAAAGTGTATAATAACACTAAATGAATAAACTAGAAAAGAGATGAGAGTGGACTACCTGGAAGAATTTTATTACTGAATTTGGGAGATATGTAGGATGATTTTAGTAGTGGTATGATAGGATAAGGTAGGTGGATAAATGTAGTGGGAAACTGAGGTGAAAGAATGTTGAAAAATGGGCTTTTTTGGTAATGAGAATGCTTTGATTTGGAGGGAATGTTTGTTGACTGCTGAAGGGGACCTTCTTGAGGGGTGAGGTCGTGCGCTCTTTATATAGTGCCCTTTTAGGGTTAGGGAGAGTGTCGATCGGCATAGCCCCTGTTCTGCCTATCGATATAGATCCTGCCTTGTTGGGCAAGGAAAGTACACCCTGTCGATAGGCAGCGGGTGCCTATAGGCAGTTCAAAACAATTTTTTTTGAAAAAAATGGGTATAAAATGCAAACCATAAGTCCGAATCGTGCACCGTCCAGACGGTTGGAAAGAGAATTCTAAGACCTTTAAGAATCTATTGAGCCACTCCTTGGTTTGGGAGTTGACCGAAGTTAAACGGGATTCGGAAGCGTCCAATAGTCTCTGGACAGGGGGTTTTCGGAATAAAACAGATCATTCGTGCGAACCGTGAGGCCGATTCCCGTACGACACGCACCGTTGAAAATGGAATTCAGTGCCTTTTCAAGATTTCATTGAGCTTCTCTCAGTTTGGAGGGTTGATCAAGGTTAATTGGGGCTCGAGAGTTCCTAGTGGCATCGAAATTGGTACTCGAAGTACAACCTAGGATTTTTGGTGAGTGGAGAAACATTAGGGACCTAAGGAGGTGCTTCGGAGGGTACCAGGATGGGGTGTCTACACCACCGTCGAGATGGAATAACTCTTATTTTTTCTTATCTTTTTATTTCGCGGATCAAAGGAGACATTAGAGTAATTAAGCCTCTCCAAAAAGTTTGCGGGTCGGTTGCCCCGATTAGCTCGACCCAACCCGTTTATTAAATGGGCCATGGGTATCCCGTTACCCTAATGGGTTGGACCATGTGCTCCATAGCTTACCCGTTTTGCCCGGGTGGGCCGGCCCGGACAGACCCATTTATCATGCCGCTAGCCCTACCCGTTAGCCCAGCCCAGTTAGCCCGTTTAAATATGAAAAAATATCTATTTTTTATTTTATTCTTGTAAATACTAATCTTTTGTCTTCACTGCTATTTTAATTTAGTCAAAATAATATTTAATATACATATTTATAGTATAAGTATATAAACAAATCCACATTAATATATAAAAAATTATATTTTTTGGCCCATTACGCCTGGCCCGCCCATTTATCCCTATATAGTCTGAGTATTGGGTAGGACTTGGGCATTAATATGTATATTCCGAGCTGGCTGACCCGACCAGTTAAAGAGTGCCATCCCTCCAAGTCCGGCTCGCCATGACCCATGATCCACTCTTAAATGGGCCAGATAAACCCGGCCCGGCCCATTGGAGAGCCTCAAGAGTAATTGTATTAGAGTATTAACATGCATGATAATGTAACCAGTTCTCTTGTCTTGGATACAACTACGCAACTTTACCATGTCATATATATGACATGTTTTGCCATCTTTCATATGTTCTCAAAAATGAAAAAACAAAAGACACCAATAACCATTGCACAGTTCTGGACAAATCTTTTGTCTTCTCTGCCTCTATCCCTTTCAAAGCATTTGGTGAGGAAATATAACCAATTGTCCTACAATATCTTTTTCTAACAGGTTTGTGAGAGACCGTGGGACAGTCATATTTACATATTCTTTAACCTCAACACCAGCAAACGCTCATTTCATGTCGCCATGCTGCGAGGACAACTTTTAATTAATGCAATATTCCATCAACGACACTTTTCATTGAATATGTTGGTGTGGAGAACAAAATTCATTACACCACCACCGTACTGGTTGAAGGAGACTTGCAACCAATATTTCTCTCGTCAGTCTCTTTTGAAGAGCAAACGGTAAAAAATTTGTATTACCGAAAACGTCCCTACAAGATTCGTGTGTTCTTTTAATTCAGAAATTCAAAATTCAGATTGTTCTTGACTGTCAATATAATTATGAAAAATGCAACAGATTATGTACTTTTTTACCTTTGGGTAGGAAAAAAAAAACATGATAACTTTTATCTTGAATTTTTTTCACTCACTCCAATAGTTTGAAATAAAGTTCGATTGTTTGATTTTACGGCCTAAACATGTTAAACAGTCGGTGAAAAAAATATGGTAATAACTGAGTGAAATGACCCCGAGCTACACATTTTAGTTGATGAGCAATTTTGATATTTAAAAAGTTCATAGATTTTAAAGTAATTCACAATTTCACAAGTAATCATTAAGGACATTCTTGTCCACATGCAACAAAAATAATATTGTTAGTTTTTGTTACTGCAGTAAGTTAGAGTAAGTTACTATATATGAGCAGTATCCCGTAGCTAGTTATTATCACTCGATCCTACAACTAGTGTGCTAA
The DNA here is from genome assembly GCA_949130495.1 of Sambucus nigra. Classification (NCBI taxonomy): domain Eukaryota; kingdom Viridiplantae; phylum Streptophyta; class Magnoliopsida; order Dipsacales; family Adoxaceae; genus Sambucus; species Sambucus nigra. The sequence continues at coordinate 131,273,104 of OX422210.1, forward strand.
AAATGAAGCCCCCAGCCTCGCCTGGACCCGGTGAATATTCAGGCGAACCCACACGAATCGCGGTCGGATGCTTGTTTGACGATACATGCATACTAGACATTGAGTACTTTGTTAAAACTCTCTCCGCCATTAAGGCCAATGGTGCCCCACCTGACCTTATTGGGTCCATCATAACCCGCTACGCTTCTAAGTGGCTGCCTGACCTTGCCAGTGACGTGCCGCAAAAATCTGCGGAGAGCATAACTGAGTCTTGGATGAAGAAAAGGTTTTTTGTTGAAAGACTGGTGGGGATTCTCCCCCCAGAGAGAGACTCTCTCCCTTGTAATTTCCTTCTTCGGTTACTAAGAATAGCTAACATGGTTGGTGTAGAGTCAGCTTATAGAGAAGAATTGGAGAGAAGGATATCGTGGCAACTCGACCAGGCTACTTTGAGAGAGATAATGATACCATCTTTTAGTTACAGTTGTGGTACGTTATTGGATGTTGAGGTGATGGTGAGAATTGTGAAGGGGTTTGTGAGTTTGGAGGAAGGTGGTCATATTGGAGGAGCTGCCGCGGTTAAGGTGGCAAAGCTGGTAGACAGTTACCTTGCTGAAGCTGCCGTCGATTCCAGTTTGACGACGAGTGAGTTTGTTGATCTTGCCGCCGCTATTCCTCCCCATGCCCGTACAACAGATGATGCTTTATACCGAGCCATCGACACTTATCTAAAAGTAAGTCTACCAAGATCTTTTTTCATCATTCTTTTTTACAAGATAATTTTGTTATATGATTAATTTTTAAAATAATTTGATATTAATAATATTTTTCAATTATTTTAAAATATAATTACTTTTTATCATCTTCATTTTCAGGATAATCAACATTTCTGTTAAATAAATAGTTCAAAGTTGTTTATTTTTGTAAGAAATGACTTGTTAACCTTTTCCATTATATTTCTAGGATACAAAACAATTTTTGTTATAAAATTAGTCTATAAAATTATTCAATATAAAAAATTTCATCTTACTATCTTAAAATACAATAGTTTTATAATAATCAAAATTTTTATATATAAAAGCAGTATCTATTTATTTGTCCTCAATTAAAAATTTTACTTTAAAAAATAATTTATCATTTTTTTTAAGAATTGCAATGATTTTGGATTTTGGATTTTGGATCCGATACTTCAAAACTTACCACGTTAACCTTGAATTTTGCAAATCGATTCAATAAAACCCATCATTATATGTTTCGTTAAGAATTGTAACCGATGTGTTGGCTCAATATCTTATGTAGCTAAAATATTATATGGTTCAATAGGCGTTTTACACATAGCACCTCTTAAATATCTTTTAAGAACAAAAGAAAAATTAATAAACTAAAAATTAAATAACATAAATAAGAAATAGAAAGAAAACAAAATCAAACATTTAGCTCTCTCACATCCCCACCTGCCCTTGCCCTCTCCCACCTTCCCCTCCCACCAACGTCGCCCTTCCCATCCCTTAATCATCTGCATACATACGCATACACTGACTCTCGCACTTTCTGTCAATAACGAATCTCTCTCTCTCTCTCTCTCTCTCTCTCTATATATATATATATATATATATATATGGATCGATATGTTTCTACACGCAGAACTGTGTATATATATAGCGATTCATGTATATATACACAACTCGTGTAACTTGAGATTTTAGATAATAGAAAGAGAATCAAAATATGAGAGAGAGAGAGATTTGTGAGAATGAAGAGATTGTATTATAATTGTGAGGTCTAAGTTATACATACATGATTTTTCTTAATAATATCATAAAAACCTTACTAATTAGGTCTAATAAACTAAGTTATCACTCTAACAATAGTAACTAATCACAGTTGTCATTATGATAGAGATGAGTTATACTAGTACTATTATAGTCAATATCCCCCCTCAAGCTAGATGGGAGGACACAACATCAAGCTTGTCTCGAAAATAAACAAAACGAGCTTCACTTAAAGGCTTAGTTAGAACATATGTAATTTGGTCTTGAGATGGAATATATTTGATTTCCAACTGCCGGGCAACAGCTTTCTCCTTAATGAAGTGAACGTCAAGTTCAATGTGCTTGGTGCTAGCATGAAAAATGGGGTTTGAGGCCAAAGCCCCAACACTTAAGTTGTCATACCACAATATATGATATTGATTAGAACCAAGAGTGATGCCTAATTCTTCAAATAAAAAGTGTAACCAAAGTATTTTCGTTATGGCTTAAGCTAGAGCCCGATATTTTGATTCAATTCTTGATCTAGCAACAACATTCTGCTTCTTAGCACTCCAAGTAAGTTTCCACCAAGATAAATGCAGTAACCTGACGTTGAACAAGGATCGTCTACACAACTATCCCAGTCTGCGTTTGCATAGCCTTCCAAAATAAATTGAGAAGGGTCGACTGGTTTTTAAGTGCGCGCCGTGAGTGGAGGTACCTTTAATGTACCCGATAACTCTCTTACATGCCTTCCAATGGTTCAAGGTAGGGGCTTATAAATATTAGCTAAGTTTATTAACGACAAAAGGCTATGTTTGGTCTTGAATTAGTGAAAATTGGAAGGCACACATTATACTTATATAGAGAGGGATCTTCAAATTGAGGAGTATCAAGTTTGGCCAAACTGGAGCTCCGGTGGATCCAAATCCCATTTATCCAATATTCTCTTATTTTTTGAGGTCCGCGCTCGCAGCACTCCATGTTACCCCGAATCAGAACTCTGATGAAGGTTGTTGGAGCGCCGACAATTGGGGCTGGTGGTGGTGGTGATTCGATGCGGCTAGCGCGCGCCGTTAAAAATAAGACAATATCAGAAAAAAGAGGTATGGATCCACCATATATATATATATATATATATATATATATATATATATATATATTATTTCCTAAGGTCCGCGCCAACGGCACCCTATGTCATCCCAAATCAGAGCTCTGATGAATGTTGTTGTAGCTCCGATAATGGGGGTGGGTGGTGTTGGGGATTGGATGCCGGTAGCGCGGAACGTTGAGAATACGATAATATCGAAAAAAAGAGGTTTGGATCCACCGTATATATATGTATGTATGTATGTATGTATGTATGTATGTGTGTATGTATGTATGTGTGTGTGTGTTATAACACAATAAATGTTACTGTTTGTGAAAATGTTACAAATATAAACTAACCCAATGCTAACCCTACCCACCCCAAATCGAAGCTCTAATGAACGTTGTTGGATAGCGTGGACCTTTAAAAATAAGATAATTTCAAAAAAAGAGGGTTTGGATCTACTCTGTGTGTGTGTGTGTGTGTGTGTGTGTGTGTGTGTGTGTGAGTGTGTGTGTGTGTGTGTGTCTGTGTGTATACTCTATTTGCACAGTAAATATTACTGTTTGTGAAAATGTTACAGATATAAACCTATTTCTCTTTCTGGTGCATACAGTAAAGTTTACTGTCTGTGTAATTTTTTTTCTTTGAAATTATATAGGATTCATGGATCTTGTTTGATAGATCTCGTCGAGCAGATTTCAAAAATAGTAATTTTGCAAAAAACAGATATGTCAATTAAAAGTTATGATCATTTAAATATTAAAAAAAATTCAACCACTTACATAACTTCCTCAAGGAAGTTACGGATGGTTGGTTTTAAAAGGGTAAAATTATGAAAAAAAATTCTAAAAAATTAGGAGTAGGACTTATATGTAAGAAAAAAACATGGTGGGAGTAGAATGTCTACAAAAAAATCTAATAGGATCTAAATGTAAATACTCCTTTAATGAATAAGGTAAAACATATATGTGGTACAAGGAGACAGTGTAAAGCATGACCTACAAACCCAGTAATAAAAGCAGAGGCGAAACTACTACAAGGCCAAGTGGGGCCATACCCGCCACCCACCCACCCAAACCCCACCCAAAAAAAAACTTTTCTAACTTTCTGCTAGTGATATATATAATGTAATCTTCTTACTATGATTTTTGGTATTACTTAATTTATGTTTTCCTTTTAAGAGGTAGCCTCAAACTTATCCCTGGTCTGCTGGAAAAAAACGACACCCACATTTGTTTTAAGAGAGTAAATAGACATGATAAAAAGATAATATAACTAGGCTAATTCATTTTCCATTAAAAAAATATTTTTTTGCCTCATGTTAGTTCTTAAATTATTATTTCTATTTTTAAACTTTAAATCCATTCTAGTTACAACATGCATTAGTAATAACCCAATTATATTAATGAATTGTTGTTTTATTGTATGTAATGATATATTTAATTATATTGTCAAATGTAATTTATAACTAGAATATTTAGAAAATAACACAAACTAAAATTGACTATATTTGTAAAAATCAATCACAAAGGAACTTTTGTAATTTAATATTGACAAAGTTTTGATATATTGATATTTTTTTCATTTTTTTCTTTGTTATTATTTTATTCTTTTATAGTGAAAATGTATTTGTTTTTTACATCGTGAAATCTATAACTTTAATTGATTGATTATTGAGATCTCAAGTATTTAGTCTTATATGGAATGATTTAGTTACATCTTATTCCTTGTAGTTAGTTTTTAGTTGTTGGTCATGTTGAGTGGTGATAAATAATTTTCGGAGACATGTGTCATTTTTTAAGGAAATAAAGAATGGTAGTGGAAGGCGATTATGAACGGTTATGGAAGTCATTAAAACTTTAAAAATACATGAGATGACGAGAAATTAAAATATTGATGAAAATTTAATTTTTTAATAATATTATCCCCTCAAAATTAAATCCTGATTTCTTCCCCAAATAAAACAATTTTTAATGCAAGATATAGTTAATGGAAACATCTAATCTATTCTATGTATATATATAAAATAGAAGTTACAATTCATAGTAGAGCGACACGTGGAACATCAAACTACAATCCGTAATTACACGGAGTTGAAACTAATTGTTTGACATACGAAAGGGTTTGTAAGCACACCAAGAATTAGTTGGATTTGATACAACGCATCTGAATGTCCTTTCATTTTATGTAATCGATCATATTCATTTACATCGTAAATACGCTCATGTGTATTCGATTTATCTAGACTCAATTATAAGAGATTTGTATATTGGGTTTCTACAGAGGGTGGCTCTTGCTCTCCCTCATGGTTCATATTCTCCTATTTTGTTATCTCATAAGCTTAGATTTGGGTCTCATATTTGTACACCATGGGTTTTTGTAGACGGTGGCTCTAGCTTTCCCCTCATGCTTCATATTGTGAGGTTTTGTTTTCTCACAAGCTTACAAATATAAATTGACATTTGGGTCTCATATTTGCACACCATATCCTTCTCTTATTATTAACTATTGTTCTTTAAATACTCTCTATTGAATGCAACCATTGTTGCTTGATTTTTTTTTAATTATTAATAGGTGATAATGTTCGTAAATTTGATCATATGAACTAATTAGTTCATTTCTAGCTCTTAATAGGATCATGTTATTATTCTATATATTGTGATGAAGAATGCAAAATGAAATCTTTGTATTATATAAATTTTAATTTCTATAAGAATGGTAATGAAATATTAATATTCACAAAATGGGTATGATTTGAATGTCAAGAATGAAAAATCAAATAAGTTTTCCATGGGTTTTTCTAATCCGTATGGTGAGCTTTAATATACTTCAATATAATGGAGATTTTTTTTGGAGAATATTGTTTATTGTACCGATCCTATACATTTCAAAAAGGGATTGCTTTACACATCATGCCCCTTCGATTGTATTATAGTTCTCTTTATACATCCCTCTCCATTTTGTGTTGTCATTAATGTGTATCATTGTTTTAACTATTTTTTCCAAAAAATAAACAATGATCTTTTTATTTTATATCTTTTTAGTCTTAAAATTTTATATGCCAAAATATTTACATATAAATTTTAGATATATTTAATCTATAGAACACTAAATCTGTAAATACAGTAATATTTTTTTTGAAAAATTTAAACGTGTGATCTGGCATTTTATGTAACTCGCAAGTGCATCGCACGGGGTCTATACCTAGTAACCTAATATGAAAACGGAGCCTCCAATGCTGAGTATGCCACGTGTTAACCATGAATGCTTGAGACTATTAACCATTCCTTCAACTTTATAAGAACATAACACAATAATGAAAATTCAAGATTAACCTCTTTTCTCTTACCGTTTGAATCTTAGAGGTTTTTAGCTCTCCAAATTGTACTCTCTCGCAATATCTGACTTCTTATTTTTCCTCTCTGTACATCTAGATTACTCAACAGATTTTTTCTTTATCAGGCCTTTCGTTTATGACAATCCCTTTGGAAATGGCTCTTCTTTTTACAGAAGTGACACTTGTCGTTCTTTTCCTTCTTCACATCAGCGGTTGATGGTTCAGCTTGATGAGACGGCCCAGAACCTTTCTTAATGCCCTTGCTGAACTTCTTCTTAAAACCAGCTCCTTTGACTGTCAGATTTGCCACATGTCCCTTAGTCACATGGCCATTCTGTTGCTTAAGCCTTCCTTTCTCCTGTACCAACATGCTTTGCAAATCATTTACATTCCACTTATCTTTTATAGTATTGTAATTGGTTTGGAAAGGCCCATACTTAGGAGGTAGGGAGTTTAGGACGAATTAGACGAGAAAAGACTCATCCACTGTCATGCCCAAAACTCTAAGTCTAGCAGCCAGATTGGTCATCTCTATAATGTGATCATTCATGGTTCGAGTACCATCGAACCTCATAGTGGTCAGGTCAGCCATCAGTTTCCCAGCAAGGGATTTATCAGCAGTGCGAAAGCGTTCCTTAATGTTATTCAAATACTCTTTCGCTTTCGTAGTTTCAGGTAGGGAGGTCTTAATGTTAGCAGCAACGTACATTCGCATAAACATAAGGGCCAACCTATTGGATCGAGACCATGCTTCATGGACAGCAATTTCATCCTCGCTACTGGCATCAGTAATAGCAGCGGGTATCGAAATACATCATTCACATAACTTTTTTGAGAGTCCATCAAAATAAGAAAGACTCTGTTTGGGAAATCATTGTAGCGGTTAAAAGGTAAAAGTATTGAAAGTATCTTCTCTTATAGACCAATCAAATTAGGTATTTTCATTAGGTCTTCTCTGTAGGAGTGTAATTAGTTTTTTTGTTCTTTGTTTGGAAAACATTTTTCGTAACTTCATCCGTCGTGGAATTAAAATATCATTAAGGGTCCGTTTGGCAATCCAATTCCAACCCATGAAAATGGAATTGGAAGGACAATTTTAATTCCACGGAATTCAAATTAGCCTTCCAATTCCAATTCCAAGCCTTGGAATTAGGTTGCCAAACATACCCTAAGGGTTCGTTTGGCATCCCATTTTCAAGCCATGGAAATAGAATTGAGAGGCCAATTTCAATTCCACGGAATTGAAGTTGGCTTTTCAATTCCAATTCTAGACCTTGAAATTGGGTTGCCAAACGGATTTTGCGTTTTTCCCTCCCTCTTATCGTAGGTTCGATAAATGATAAATTGTTGTGTTTGCTTCTTTTTGTTATATATACATAAGTGATCGAGAGAGAGAATTTTCGATACGCCGAGAAAATTTTGTATCTCACTAAATTTGTGTTCATTATTATCACCGAGTACTATTTTCACAAGTTAGTTTTTCTTTTTCTTACTCGTTTGTTCATTTTTACTCTTTTAGTATCAATTGCTAAGAGTCACCGTCTATGCTTATATATTATGATATTTTGCTTAGGTATGTGCTAGATTAACAAGTGTTGCTTAGTATAATTTATGATCCATTGCTAAAATATAATCCTTTCATAATGTTGGTGATTTAGTTTTTTAGTTCATGTTTCACCTGTTAATGTTATTATTTGTATCTATGACTACCCTTTCTATAAATTCTTTTGATAACTAACCAATTGTAGAATGTCTCATGTTCACGTTTTTGTATCTTTGAAATATCGTGGGGTGAAGGTTCTTTTCATTATATCCATTTATTAAAGTCAATTGTTTAATTATTTGGTTTGTCCGGACAACTACGTTTAGATGTATAGTTCATGTTTCTCCACTTAAATATTATTTTTTCATTTTGTATTACTACCCTTGTCACAAATACCGTTCATAATAGTTTTTGTGCTAAATTTTTTTACAATGAAATAAGATAAATCAACAGGTTATAAATGACATGTTCTTGATGGAAACACTAGCTTTGATACTATTAAACACGCCTCTAAGGACACTTTGTTCCTTCAAGGTAAAGCTTTATTACATTGCTTAGGTAGGGAACAAAAGCTATGAATGAGGTTTGGCACAAGCCAAATAGTAATTGAGAGTATTGTTGTAATATGAAGTGGCCCATAAGTATGTACAGCATTGTTGCAACGTTAATATGGGAGTTGGCAGGCACACCCGGCTGTTTCAAAGCAGGAAACGCAGAAGTTGTGCAGACTAATGGATAGCCGAAAACTGACTTCGGAGGCATGTATCCACGCCTCTCAAAACGAACGTTTACCTGTCCGAGCAATCATCCGAGTTCTCTTGTCTGAGCAAACAAAGCTCCACCGCCAACTAGACTGGAGTGCATCATTCAATGGGACCCGTGGTAGTCCCAACCTGATGGGGCTCGAAACATCGGCTCATTGGCACTCTTCTAGACGTCAAATAACGACTCAGCAAATGGAATTAAATAATTTGAAAGATGAAGTTCTTAGGCTTCAGAGACAGTGCTTCTCCATGCAAGGACAAATCGAGAGGTTGCTGGGAAAGAAGAAAAAAAATAAAGGCCTTTTCAGTTGGAAGAAGATGGGAATGCCTTCTTTTAAGACTGAGGAGAGACAAGTGGATAGTGAGGTCGGGTTTGATATAAACACGAAGTTGGTGCGGGGTACAACTCCTTCCAAGTGGAGGATATCCATGTTTTGAAAATGTGAGATGGTTCTATTTAGCTGGTTTTATGTAGTTTCCTTCTTTTTATCTTTCATTCTTTGTATTATTCAAACGTTGAAATGAATTTCCTGTTGCTTTATTTTCTCTTCTTCTTTGTTGATTTACTTGTCCCATATTGGATTTAGAACCAACCCAATATAATACTAGTTTGAAACGACTGTCAATTAATAGAAAACTGTCATGAAAATCAACTACATCACGTGTCTAACTTGACCAACCAATAGTTCTAGAGCATAAAATATCTTACAAACAATTCGGGTCCGGTTACAATGCTGTATTGTTACGCGACCTTCACAAACTAAACTCTCGAACCACAAATTATACCAGTCAATCGAAAAACAGTTTTGACCCAAATGCAAAGATGTCCGACAATATTTTACTGGACCCACAACCCAGCATGAGACAAATTTGGAAACCAAAGCAAGACGTGATGCAGTCAAATTCTCAGCGACAAAATGATGAAAACACTGCCCACGTGATAAGAAATGATAATAGAGTTTAAAAAAACTGTCTTTACTAATATTTGATTATTTCGGATGATCACTGAATACAAGCAGCATTCCTATTTGTAGCACATAATTATAAACGTTGGAATCTAAACGTTGAATACAACTTATACAACAAAGTAAGGAACTCACACATGACATGGAACTAACATTTGAATAATTCGTTTGTTGTAAGAGTATAACAATAGCAGAAGACTTTGACTTGGAAGATGACTTGGTATTCAAAAATTGTAGGCGGCTGCATGTTGTTGAGGTTACTTATTCGTTTCCTCAATTGTATCAATTGTAAGAACGGATAATACTGATAATATTCTATCATTCCCCGGGCAAATTTGGTGTGGGAGAATACCATACACCAAATTTGGAACGCAATTGTAAGAAAGAGGAGATTGACAAAGTCTTGGTGAAGATGTCGACAAGTTGATTTTTCGACGAAACATAATGAGTGATCAAATCTCATGAAGCAATCTTTTTTCGTACAAAGTGGTAATCTAATTCAATATGTTTGGTATTTGCATATCAAACTGGATTGATAGACATGTAGATAGCGCTACTGTTATCACAGAATAGAATAAGAGGATTGAATAAGTGAACACCAATTTCTCGAAGAATGTATGAAACCCATGTTCATTCGGTCGTAGGTGTTGTCATAGATCGGTATTATGCTTCACAGCTAGAGCGAGAAACTATGGGTTGTTTCTTTGATGACCAAGTGTAGGAGGTGAGTTCTTGAAATGATACTAATGTCAAGGGAGGCGTAATCCCTTATCAAGATGGTGATCAGGACCTCAGAACAAGCATTAATGATAATAAATACAAGTCCCATATCGGCACATTCACTATATAAAACTCTTGTATTAAATATATTCTCACAACATAAATGCTATAACGAAACAATCAATAAAAGGGAGATCCCACAATTGACTTGATTGGAGGGAGTAATAGCAAGCACCTTTAGTGGAATAAAGGGAAGGCAGTAACCTTAAAACACAAATGGAGTAAATAGGGTTGGTCACACAATAAATGTTCTCACGATAAACTCTCTTGTCTAGGAGTATTTTGGCAGCAGTTCTAGGCTAGAAAAGTGTGATTCCTAAATAGTATAACTTTGGAGGTATTTATAAGAGAGCAAGATCATTCAAGTGACCTTCCTGTATTAAATGTGTTTGACCCCTCTTGATGTCGATCATTTTGTGCGTTTAATGCCAAAGATATTACATTAAATGAGGCAGATATGATATTTTGGCGGGAACACTCTTTAGACTCTCATAGTTGTGAACACATTAAATAGGACGTGATGTTTCAGTCATGGACCTACCATCCTAGGAATATCTTCACTTAAGTGTTATTTTATCGAGTTCCTGAATATCAGACATGCTGACGTCAAATAATTGGTAAACAGTAACTTGCGAAGGATGTGTTGTCACATCACTCAAAAAGGTATTTCATCAAATTGAAGGTTCTTAGGCTAATGACTATTCGAGCAAATTGTGGTGTATGTTAAGAGTTAACCTTTTGGACAACTGTTTAGGACTGGGGACCCTCAAGTGGGTTCCCAGAGATGGTATCTCGAGGTACTACTGAGCCATGTTATGTATAAACCAAGGTTTTGCCTAAGTACCTTAGAGGGGTTGGTCTCTTACAACGTTGCCTTGCACCCAATCCTCCAAACCAAATCTCTGCGAGATACCTAGAATGAGATTGTTCGATAGATCATGTAAACTCTCCCATACCCTGCCAGGCATGGTCCCTCGAGGGTACCGAGCAACCTCATAATTTTGCAAAGTGAACTTTATATTTACAAATAAAGTTGAATATAGTACATCAAAGTTCCTATTATAATTTGTGTTTTCAAATTTTTATCTCTTGGGCTTGAACTTTGTGAGAGGTCCTTCGAGCAACTTCAGCTTTATGCGAGCAACCATCTTCACAGGAGCTCCTTCGAGCAACTTCAGCTTTGGGCGAGCAACCATCCATAATCTTTCTTGTGAAGTGTTGGAATTGTTTTAATCAACTTTAAGCCTGGACCTCCCTCCACATTTTCCCATTCGTAGAGATATTTATTTGTTTAAAAAAATATATGTACAAAAAAATGAATTCACATCCTTTCTCGGTTGATCTGCACATGTTTTTGTTAAAATAATAAAAAAAGAATTCCCACATTTGTATATTTTCACAAAGTATTAGAATAAAATTATGGGTAACTTTGGCCTGTGTTCGAGTTTTTTGAAGACTATTCCTTCTCTCATGGTATTACGCCTCAAGTGACTTATGTTTCTCAGTCTTTTATCTTGGGAGATTACAATGATTTGTAATAAAAAAATTCCCCCAAAACCATTTATTTGCACAAATATGAAAGGGCATAAAGTTTCACCCCCAAACGTATCTTGAAGTTCCCTCAAAAGTTAATCATTACTGCGCTTATTCATTATAAATGCCCCTGACAGGCAGATTAAAGGGTGAAAAGTAGCGCGTGTCAAGACGCTAATCGTTGTTTTCATTTCACCTCCTCAATACAAAAACCTAAACTTATGACTACACTCAAAAAGGGAATATAGTGGCCAAGTCCGGGTATCGAAAATCCACAGAGACGAGTTGCTAGAATTTATAGAATTTAATACTCCTAAAATAAAAGTGTAAAAGGTGATAGGTTGGAAATAAAGAAAATGAAAAAATTAAGAAGTTAAGTCTAAACTAGAATTAATAAAACGAGAGTCGGGATCGTGTCCCCACCATGGGCTAAACAACTAATAATTAGAATTTCGGTTCGAAAACATTTAATCGAGCATTTTCAATTAAGTATAAACATCACACAATAAGGAATTTAACCCAAAGTTGCGAGATTAAACATTTAACAGAAAATGGTCACACGCATCTTAAATTCGGATTACCACTATAAACACTAACGTTGCATGACAAAGAAAACAAGATTTCAAATAAATGCAATTTTACACAAAACCTAATTTTCGGAGCTCAACGCCTATCAATAGCGGACACACGACCCAAACTCTATGTAACTACTCACTACACATGATTAATCTAATTAAATAACTAATTAATAAACAAAACAAGAAATAAGTAAACTAAACTAATTTAATTACACTACAATTTATCTAAGCAAGAAATAAATGAAAAGCATGGAAATTTAAGTTACAAAGCATAAGAACAATAATGGAGCTTACATTAATGGAGAAGAGGAAGGAATAGTAAACTTACAAACCCAAAATAGGAAAGAAAATGTAGGAGAGAGAAGCTCTCAAAAACCTAATCTCAACTATCTAAAATGAATAATATCTATCAAATAAAAGCCTACAACATTCTATTAATACCCCAAAATAAACCCCAAACAAAACCAAGCCAAAAAATCCAAAATAAGTCAATTTTCCTCCATATCTGATGGGACCGGTCAACCTCTGTTTTGGGACCAATCGACCGCACTTTTGGAATTTTCCTTGGGTCGGAGACAACCCCCTTTTCCACTTTGAACCAATTTTGACCGTTGCACGGAAACGGTTATAACTCCCTCATACGGAATCGAAATGAGGCGTGGTCGGAACCGACGCGAAGATAATTAAATTCTCTACGTGATTCTGTTTTCAAACCCTCCAAATTATGCAGTATGAAATTACCAAAATGCCTTTGAAATAGAAGAAAATACTGAAACCTTTCGGAAATGAGCATAACTTCCACATACGGAGTCAGAATGACGCACGGTTAGTGGCCACATAAAGATAATTTGATGATTTACATGTTGATAACTTCATTACATAAAAAATAGTGAGTTTGAAAAGACCAAATTACCCTTGAAGTATCATTCGACGACGAAACTTCTCTGAAATGCAACCGAACCTCACTTTTAGCGTTCCAATACCTACAAAAGCACAAATAACCCCTGCAAAGCATGTATATATCAAAATCCAAGGTTGTCTGGTTAATGAGCATAATTATAGCATTTAGGACGGTAAAAGTGCTAGAATGCATAAAGATAACGGGCAGAAATATGCAATATTCTATACGAATCGCACCCACTAACTTAAACATTGCTAGTCCCTAGTGATGAAACAAACAAAACTAGTCCACAAAAGGAAATACAAAACGCATATATGCATCGAAATATAATTTCCACTTTCGTAGGGAACATGATTGCATTTAGCATATGCAATAAGCCGTTAAACCCTTAGGTTACCCTAGTGGACGAGTGTCGTCTCGTGAGGGTTTTCAGGGATGGTACCCACAAACATCACTTGGTTTCCTCAAAATAAGACCAAACCAACACGCGACAAGCCCAATAATGGCGAAAAGGATTTCATACGCATTATTACCAAATTGAATGAATTCAAGCAAAAGTCCAAATCATTAATATTATAGAATGCACCTCATAGAATTGAAATTTTAAAATGTGGGAGGGGAGCGAGCACATGCGAAGTGTGATTTGGCGAAAAACTTCTATAAACTGGATAAACATTAAAGCAAGCATATATTCAATCCTCACGGGTATTACACTCATCAAATGAAATTCACTTGAAACAGGGAGGTAACACACAGAACATGCGGGCTAAAGAGTAATTGTAAATGGAAACTAGGCCGCGCACATGTCACAAAAGAAGAACGCTATATATAAACTGAAAAATGTAATCTCAATGAAAGGATACCGCACACTAAAAGAGGCGAAATGCATTTTCACAGATTATCACAACTATTATGACTTTTAAATTACATCAACCTAAGATCACATAGGACTTGTATAGGGTTATAATGTAGGTATGGCTAAGGTGCGAAACGAAGGAATGTATGTACAGATTCAAAGTGTTCGGAATGAAAACTCGAAATAATGGGAAGATGCGGGCAATATCAAATTTGGAAAACAAGTTCCAAAAAGGCATTAGATATATCATCGGGGAGAGTAATCAAAGCTTATTGAACTATATACACAACATTTACAACTTTCTCTTTCTTTTGTTTTCTTCTTTTTCTCATGTTTCTCTTTTGTTTTCTTTTGATTTTGGCTTTCTCTTTTTCACTCTTTTTCTTCACTTCTCTTTTATTTACTTTTCAAACTCTCATATGCCCAAATTGCAACCGACATCATAACAACAACATTCAATCCCAAGTAACATTCCAAACAAAGGTATGGAAAGTGTATGTATGGATTATAACTCCAATTTAGAGTTGGTTATGGGATTGGGGTTATGAAACGAAAGGCTATATTTAGGCTCAAAAGGGTTAACGAGGGTAAACATATAAGGGTGAGGTCAAGACTAATATGAATGATATAACAAAGCGGGACTACGATCATTTCCAAAAGTTTACGCAATTCTCGAATCAAAATAATATATGAAAATCATGCTCAAGTAACACATTTCAAGTATGAACTCAATTAATGAACGATCAAATAAAATAATAGTGATATTACTGACGAATTCAACGTTTTCAAAGAGGAAAGAATAGTGTATAACACTACCAAGCGACGAAAGGTACAAAGCTTACTCGGTGTAAGTATATACAATGCAACAAAATATTACCAAGTTGTAAAAATCTTAAACCAAATCAATAGAATAATAAAAGTGCATGTGCTCATGGGATTAAGTTTAATTCATGAAGTTATTCATAATATCAATAATATAGACTAAAGTCTAATAACTTCTAAAATCGAGAACATGCATCGTTGGGTTGTCTATTGGATCGGGCAATAATTAAAATTTATCATCGAAAACAAAGAAAAAATGCCCAAAAAAGGAGAAAAAAGAAAGAAAATCTTTTTGAAAATTTTAATTTTTCTAAGAAAAGCATACTAAGTAACTAACATGTGAGCAAAAACATGGACTAAAATAATAAATGGATAGAATATCCTACCCACCCTAACTTAAAACTTGACATTGTCCTCAATGTAAATTAAGAACCAAGTCAAAGAGAGGAAAATAACGATATTACCCAAAAGTGGAGCGATCCTCATAAGAACAAGTCCAAAGAATCTACAAAACAAGTTAGTGCCGAGCATAGCAAAAACAAATAATAAAAAGTTAATTAAGTACATGTTGATACCAAAATACCAACTATACTTGGTCGACGAGGATAAATTATCGACCATGGTTGGTCGGGAACATTTTATGAAAAAAAAAAATTTACCAAGTATGGTTGGTCGGGGATAAAAACCCATAAATTGTAGTTGGTCGACAAACACAATTTAACAACCTTGGTTGGTTGGAAACATTTTAAACATTTTATACTCATTACTTTATTATTAAGTGATTGAGCAACATTGATATTTGTAATTTTGATTATTAAGTTGGTTGATGAACAGCATCACATTGTTATCTTTTTAACAGATACACATACACAAATATAAAAATGTAAAAATAAACACAAGATAATTGCAATACAAATTTGCAAACAGAAAATGAAATTCTTTCATTAAGATAAAAATGTATTACAAGCTATACATATGTGCTAATTATTACATTAAAAAAAACCTATTCTATTGGTTTCTTTCCTTTAGCTTTTGAAACAGGTTCCTCGCCGGCAGGAGGATCTTCTAAACAAAGAGGAGAGTTGATGAAATTAATATCTCTAAGCATTCTGACGTTCATCACAGAAGGTGTATCCAAGAGATGCTTTGGACGAGATAATTCAGTCTGAGAATGAAGACTATAGTCGCCGAGATATTTTGAAATTAAACTCCGAGGAATGGAACGAGCTGGGATCCATTCCATGTCCAATTTGAAAGGTGGCACAGGCAAATCTAGTAACCCTGGAGCATGGTAATCCCATAAAAAATGCCCTTGCTCCAATTTTAGTACACCCAAGGCGTTCAACCACCCCTGCTTATAACCTTCATTATTGGCATGTTCAATCCGAGCATCTAAATGAACAAGGGCTTCATTATATCCTGCCATCCCAAATTCCCTGGGCTGTTTATGGAATTGGAAGGTTAACCTATCCAATTGTTCGTGAAGGCTCCTGGCAAAAACATCTTTATTATTCAAACTGACTTCGTTGCAGTAAGTTGATCTTCCAAAGATAGATTTTTCTTGGACATTTCAGATAAAGCCCGATCTTTGGCGTTTAATTGGTATGCTTGAGTTTCCAAAGTAGATTGAGTGCGAGCCTCTTCAACATTGCGGCTAAGAACTCTTGATCGACTCCGAGCAGCGACTGGAGAACTTTGCCCCTCGGCAACATTTTGAACAGCTCTTGCTCGCCCACGAGAACTTCTTCCTCGTCCCCGAGCAGTCACAGGAATAACAGATTTTCTTAAATTGTCCAGTTCTTGCCTTAATTTAGCATTCTCAACTTCTAAGAACGAGAAACCTTCGTCGGTAACTTGCACTAAAGCAGTGGAAGATGACGCTGCAGATTCATACTGTGCCAGCTTTTTCTGGAAATTATTGTTCTCTTGTTCCAGAAACTCAGCAATCTACCTGCAAGCCTCGACTTCACCCTTTAAAGTTCTTTCCCTAACATCGTATCCAGCAAGGATCTTTTTATGGCCTGTTTCAGAAGAAAGTTGTTGATATTTATTTTCATATTCCTTGTGCAACAAAGCCATTGATTCATTGTGCTGACCTTGGAGATCTTCTAAGGAATAATGAAGTTCCTCAATCAAGTCATAGTAGGCCACGTTGTTGGCCACAGCTCGGTCGAGTAAATCCTTCAAGTACCGATAAGCCTCAATTGCTTGTTCTGAGGCATCATGGCCAAGGATGTCAGCAATTTCTGATGTACTAAGGTCTGTATGACCAGCCTTATAATATTCGTGACATTGTTGCATCAGCTTTATATCATGTGCAGATATCAGTTCCATTCTAGCAACAAACTAAGGATGAGAAAAAGACAACAATCAACAAAAAACAAATCATCAACAACAGAGATGAACAAGGATGTATTTTATTAGATCACAAAAGGATTACATTGTTTGATTACAAATAATGAAAGATAGAAATGATACCGAACAACTTCACACCTTTTCCTTGTCTCCCAAGACTTTCTCGGGAGGCTGGGACGAGGAGCTTGGTTGCTCGGTGATAACAGCAACTTGATCTGCAGGAGTTGAAATTTTTTCAGGAGGAGAAGGCATGGAAGAAATGTCCTCATTGGTAGAAGATAGAGATGCAGGGACTTGATCACCTATGGCCATAGAAGATTCATCAGAGGCAGGCTCATCTTCTTCTTCTTCCACAATTGGTGGAGGAGGACCAGGGAGGTGCAACTGGAATAGGTCGGAATCATCCTTGATTTTCAATTCCTGTAGGGCAGCTACCCAGCCATCTCGGAAGTATTTCAACTTCCCGTATTAAACTTGGGATGTCATCGCAGCAATCCCCTTGTCCCATCCTTTATCCCAACCTGCGCTAAAGGATTTTTTAACTGCGAGCTTTCTTCTCAATTTCTCTGAGGAAAGCTTCGCATCCAATTCTTCTTTTTCGCCCTTGATATCTCGCAGGGCGGACAATTCTTCCTCTGCCTTCCTCAGTTTATCCTCAAGTTCTCCAAAATTCTTGAGCTTGTCGTCATATTTCTTATGCTCGACCTCTAAACTTTTCACTTTATTCTCCAAATTCTTGGAGATCTCAGCCATCTTCACCTTCTCGGCCTCAACTATAGACAACTTTTTCTCCCAAACAGCCTTGTCCTCACTATACTGTTGGCGAGATTCCTTCAAGGATTGGGTCAAACCCATCAGAGCATCCTCTACACCTGACGAGGAGCTTGAAGCTTTAATAGCTTCATCCTTCTTTACGATATTATTGAAACAGTTCACCAGCTGAAAGATGAGAAAAACAGTAAAGTCAGTACAAAAATACAAGTATTCAGAGAAAGAAAGAAATTCAGAATGCGAGAAATTTACCGAAGCAAGGTGACGAGTAGCTAGGGATTTCAACATATCCCTAGAAATATTTTCATCAATTCCTTGGACCTCGGGTATGATCCAAGTTTTTACCGAGCTCATTGCAGAGCTCAAAGGAATGATGGTTGGAACACCAACAACACCAGATGGTGGAGAAGAGACAGTTTCAGCCAAATTGATTGAGGATGATTTCCTCAATCTCCTCAAAGGAACCTCAGCAGCTTCAACCAAGGAAGAACTCTTGGTCGAGGAAACAGTAATCACTTCTGCTGGAGCAACTTTCTTGCTCGGAGCCACTGGGGGCTTCTCGGCAGCTTTGGAAGGTGCAACATCCACCTTCTTAGTCCCTTCTGGGACATCAACTTTGCTTTTCTTGGCCCCAGCAGCCAAAGTAATGTCATCAAATAGAGCAGGAGGAGCTCTTTTCTTGCCCATTCTCTGACTTAAAGGAAGATGAGAATCTGAAGAAGAATCTTCTGGAGTTGAAGCTGGCTCAACAGGGCGAGCAGTATAAGAGGTTGTATAACTCTTATACTGTAGCAAATATGATGCAGACCTGATGTGCTCGTCTGCAACATTCTTATGCAAACCCCAGATAAGTTTCAGATGCTTAATATTAACCTCTGATTCTTTTGGAGTTTTTCTTTTGCTATCAACTGCAAATAAATACATAATGAGATATCAGTTATACATTTTATCAAACATGATGAAAGAATAATTTCATAAGTAAAATAAAATGAAAAATAAACCTATCACATTGCCATATGGGGGGCATCTGGGACCGTTGTATACTCCATCTCCAACTAAAGGGGCATATTGCCAATTTTTAACAACCAATCCATGTTCAAAATAATCTCTATTTGAGTCAGGGAGGTTAACTACAAGAGCCCTATTCAGAAACCTAGTTTTTAAATAATAGATATTATCTAGAGTGGCCCATTTATAGCAATACATAATTTCAGGGATCCCTATACGAGTCCCATGAGTTAGATTTAATTTGTACACCCCATTAATTATTCTCCATGAATTGGGGGCTATTTTTGCAGGGACAAGATCAAAATACTGACAAAACTCAAGACACAATGGGTTTGGTGGAAAAGAAAATCCACATTCAGCAATGAATAGACTGGGGAACCAATGTCCCTCAGCCAATCGAAAATAATCTAAAGGCTCAGAAATAAACTCCAGAGTTACCCAGGAAGGAATGGAAAAATCGGAACAAAATTTCTCAACAGACTCCACAATATAAACCATACTGAATAAAAGAGATACAGAAGAAAGGAAGAAGATCTTACAGGAAGAAAGGAGGTATGTTGACAACGAACGAAAACTAGGATGAAATGCACAAGAGAGAAGGAGAAAATAGAAAGCTTGAATGCAAGAAATTAGAAAAAGAAGAAGATGGTATGGTTACCTAAGAAGTTTAAATACTTTGCCTTGGGAAGCGGCGAATGAAATGATTACAAAAAAGAAACTATTGAACTTCCGACGGCTAAAAGGACAAAAAGGGCACTAAGATCGAAGCGCTCTTAAAAGTTCGAAAAAAGGCGGATTCGTTGAATTTGGAAATAAATTCAAATACGATGCTCCTAAAACCCAGGAAGATCATTCAATATTGCCATAAACCGAGAAAGAATGTTCCATACTCCTCAAAGTTCGAAATATGAAACATTGGGGGCTTCTGTTGATACCAAAATTAATATGCTGATGTGGACGAATCATACGAAGACACTTGTCAATCTACGTGGCACAATAACAACGAGGAAGTTCATTTCCTCGACCAACTCATGTTTTCCCCGAGCAACGATGATATACCGAGGAACTGCAACACTCCGAGATACTCTAGGGCTCCGAGGAACTCCTGAGCAACGAGCAACTAAGGCGGTCCGAGCTGCATCTCGACCGTAGTATTAATTGCCAGAATGTCAACAATTCAATCATTCATTGAATGATTATCATCTTGACGCACACGCTGCATTAAATGTATTACACTTTCATATGTATATCATTTAATGTATCAACCCATTCATGTACAGCCTAAGGGCTATAAATACCTTGTATCACCCTCATTCAAAGGGACCGGAATTTCTTGACAAAACTTGTAATCGAGAATTCCCAAACAATCAGCAATAACATAACAGTGGACGTAGGCCATTCTTATAAGGCTGAACCACTTTAAAAATCTTTGTTTCATTTTATTTATCTGTGATTGAATAATTAGAGCGATCTAATTTTTTACATCAACAGTACACTAGATTAAATTAAAAATAAAGAAAGAATAAAAAGCTAACTATATACAACCTACTATTTAGACTCCACACTAACTGTACACTAGAAGTCTAAATAGGTGAGGGTCCACCATAAAAATGATTTGTCTTTGGAGGATAACCGGTGTACCCTCACATACAAGCATGCCCTCCAAAAAATATGGATTCCGTTTTAACAACGGAAGGCATGTGTAAGGCGGAAGAAATGAACCATCGCCAATTAAAAGTTTTGGTGGGACGATGGGGGGTTTGAATTGAACGGGTGACAAAAATAAGTGGGGACCGAGAAAAGTCAAAAATCCTCCCAAAGATTTTGAAGTTGGAATAGGATGTGGCGCACATAAAGGCAAAGATGCGATCGTGGAGGGCGACTCGAGCAAGTACTCCTCATCGGCGATTGGGTTTAAAACATTAAAGTTTGAAACCGAATCATCGGGTACTTGTTCCGGTGTGGTAGTAGAGAATGAAAATGGGGATGAAAGAAATTCAAACTCATGAGATGAATCATCATCGCATGAAGTTGGAATTTCAAAGGAAATAATATCATTTTCAATGAAATGTTCTTCTTTGGGGGCCAAAGAAGAAATCATTTCATTGCAAATAGATATTATGTCATTATCATCCTCACTTTCAATATCTATTACGCAATGGGAAAAGTCTAGAATGGCTTGTTCCAAAGTAGGCACAAGTTCCTCATTTGGTTCAAACATTCCTCGACCTCGAAAGTCTCGAAAGCAAAATCGTCGTCGGACTCAAATAAGAAATCCAACTCATGTTCCCACGAACGATTTTCTTCCTGATAACGAGTTTCAATTTTCTCTTTTTCATACATACGCAAACCCTCACCGAATGTCATAGGTCGAGGTGCAGATGCATGAAAATGGGAACTTTGAAAATTACCATCGGACTTATACGAAAACTCATTAATATATGTATTTTGAAAACTATTCGAATTCGTTTCAAAATTCCTATTATAAGGAGGTAAAGGCCCAAAATCATTATCATCAAAATTCCAATGACCTAAATTTTGACTTTCGTTATACTCGCCCAAAGTCTTATTTGAATTTGAAATTCTTTGGGATTCTAAGTATTCGCCGAAAGTCATAGGTTTGTGAGAATTTTGAGAATTATAACAATGATTACGGAAAGAATTGGAATAAGACATGCTTACCCCAAAAATGGCTTAAGTGGCGGATTCCACAAAGTAGGTGCGCGCGGAGAGAATTTGAGCGTTTTTAAGTGCTCAAATGTGGAAGTCCTGCAAAATATTAGCAAATAATACAAATAGAAAGAAAATACTATAAAATACTAAATCAAATAAAGTCTAAAACAAACTATTCCCCGGCAATGGCGCCATTTTGATTAAAGGGTGAAAAGTAGCGCGTGTCAAGACGCTAATCGTTGTTTTCGTTTCACCTCCTCAATACAAAAACCTAAACTTATGACTACACTCAAAAAGGGAATATAGCGACCAAGTTCGGGTATCAAAAATCCACAAAGACGAGTTGCTAGAATTTATAGGATTTAATACTCCTAAAATAAAAGTGTAAAAGGTGATAGGTTGGAAATAAAGAAAAGGAAAAAATTAAGAAGTTAAGTCTAAACTAGAATTAATAAAACGAGAGTCGGGATCGTATCCCCACCATGGGCTAAACAACTAATAATTAGAATTTCGGTTCGAAAACATTTAATCAAGCATTTTCAATTAAGTATAAACATCACAGAATAAGGAATTTAATCCAAAGTTGCGAGATTAAACATTTAACAGAAAATGGTCACACGCATCTTAAATTCGGATTACCACTATAAATACTAACGTTGCATGACAAAGAAATTTAAATGCATAATAATCCGATTTTAATACGCGAGGTTTCAATTAAATGCAATTTTACACAAAACCTAATTTTCGGAGCTCAACGCCAATAATGGCGGACACACGACCCAAACTCTATGTAACTACTCACTACACATGATTAATCTAATTAAATAACTAATTAATAAACAAAACAAGAAATAAATAAACTAAACTAATTTAATTACACTACAATTTATCTAAGCAAGAAATAAATGGAAAGCATGGAAATCTAGGTTACAAAGCATAAGAACAATAATGGAGCTTACATTAATGGAGAAGAAGAAGGAATAGTAAACTTACAAACCCAAAATAGGAAGGAAAATGTAGGAGAGAAAAGCTCTCAAAAACCTAATCTCAACTATCTAAAATGAATAATATCTATCAAATAAAAGCCTACAACATTCTATTAATACCCCAAAATAAATCCCAAACAAAACCAAGCCAAAAAACCCAAAATAAGTCAATTTTCCTCCATATCCCATGGGACCGGTCGACCTCTATTTTGGGACCGGTCGACCGCACTTTTGGAATTTTCCTTGGGTCGGAGACAACCCCCTTTTCCACTTTGAACCAATTTTGACGCGTTGCACGGAAAAGACTATAACTCCCTCATACGGAATCGAAATGAGGCGTGGTCAGAACCGACGCGAAGATAATTCAATTCTCTACATGATTCTATTTTGACACCCTCCAAATTATGCAATATGAAATTACCAAAATGCCCTTGAAGTAGAAAAAAATACTGAAACCTTCCGGAAATGAGCATAACTTCCACGTACGGAGTCAGAATGACACACGGTTAGTGGCCATGGAAAGATAATTTGATGATTTACATGTTGGTAACTTCATTAAATAAAAATAGTGAGTTTGAAAAGACCAAATTTCCCTTGAAGTAGCATTCGACGACAGAACTTCTCTAAAATGCAACCGAATCTCACTTTTAGCGTTCCAATACCTGCAAAAGCACAAATAACCCCTGCAAAGCATGTATATATCAAAATCCAAGGTTGTATGGTTAATGAGCATAATTATAGGTATTTAGGACTGTAAAAGTGCTAGAATGCATAAAGATAACGGGCGAAAATATGCAATATTCGATAAGAATCACAGCCCTTTCCCCAGATGTACATGCGTCGATTAATGGTCCGCGCGTGTAACCCATGCGAGCTTCTTGAGCCGACGAAAATCTTATTGTGATTATTACATTTCCCCACACGCGTCTTTTTGTATCAATCACGTCTTTTTTAGAACAAGATGTCCCTTATAAAAGGGTTTCCTCTGATACCCATTTCTTTTTACCTTTGGGTTTTATTTGAGCGAAGTGACTTCTTTAATTGTGAGAGCAAATATCATTCTCTGATTCCCAGATCTTCTTCTCTTCCTTTCTTCTCTTCGATTATCTCTCTGTCATGGGACTAATTATCAAAAGAACCCCTTCTTTAATGGGTGCCACCGCGAGGGAAACTTCCTTCGATATTGCTAACTGTCGTCTCTAGTGGGTAAAATATCATTGTACACCCTATTTTGGCACTGTAGACAAGTTCTGGGAGTTTGTCAATGCTTTTCCTGGCTCCTTTGTTTCTAAGGCAGAAGGTTTGAACTTACTTCTTGGTGAAGATGATGTAATAGAGAATTATGCCTATTTCCCTCATTCCACTGTTACCAAGTTCAGAATTGAGAGGGGATATTATCCCTACTCAAATGTGGAATTTGAATCAGCTGGTGGATCGTGTGAAGGACTAGGTTCCTGGAGTGATTATATCCACGGAAAGTATACTGCGGAGTTGCTTATAGTTGGTTTGTCCTTGGAATATGTGTGCAAGCTCCTTGGTTTGGAAGCTATTGGTACTGATACTTACTTTGAGGAAGCCATTACGAAGGAAGAAGCTGCTAAGCATAAGGAACTGAAAGATGTAATCAAGAGGTGCATGAAGACTTATAATAAGTGTGCCTGTTCAGAAATTATCAAGTATTTCTTTTATATGGAGGATAGAGTGAGTGACCTTGCTCATGAGCAGGCAAAGAAAGATCCAAGGGGCAAAAATGTTATGGAAATGGCCCCCATTGGAGAAGAGTATGGGAGAAAAATTGAGCTCGTTGGATACATCTGGATTGTCCTTTCAAGGATCTATTTGCCTGGAAAACCCCATAACGCCCAAGGAGGGATCTTATCAATCTCGCTGTTCGCCTTGACTATGGGGTGAAAGTTCCTTTAGCTGCTATTACTCTGGGTTCATTTTACACCTGGCTTGATAGAGTTCAAATTGATTCTTCCTGGTCTCTTGATCGTTTTGACATGTCCAACTATGCTAACCACATACTCCTCACAACATTCATTTATGCTAGGTTTCCTGATTATGCCCTGGCTGATTTACTTCTGGCTGATTTACTTCCTACCACCTAAGAGATCAAAGTTCCTCGAATCCTTTCCTGGAACCACAAGCAATCTAGGAAGTCTTTTCACTCCTTTATTGATAATGTCAAGCGTTATAATTTTCACCCTTACTCTGTCATCGACCAATTTTTTTACCCATGCCTTTTTTTAGGATGTTGCTCGACCAGTTAAGGTAGTCGAGCAATCTTTTGCCCTTAATTTCCCCTCTTCTAATGTTATCTTGGTTCTTACTCCCTCTTACCTTCCCTCGTGTAGTGAATGGTTTAACTACTGCACATCTTACTCACCCCATCGAGTAGCTATGCAGTTTGGTTTTGATCAGGGGGTGCCCCTTCTTAATCACAATACTCCTGAAAGACCTTCAAATGTTTTAAAGGCGTGTAGTTATTTCCTAATTGAGACAGTAGTGACTCTTTATGTCTAGTTTTCAAGGCCAAATTTCTATCCCTGGCAAGCGTACACGATGTTGTAGGTTCGCTGAATACCTTAATATATTCTGGCCCAACACCCGTGGCCGTTTCCTTGAGGTTATTGAACGAGAACCCATTTACCCTATTGTTGAACGTTTTCCCCCATCTGAGTTGGGATAACGAACCTGTACCGTCAATCAAGCCCAATTTCCCCAGAGAGAAACCAATACCAGCACCCCTAAAGAACTTCCACAATTGGCACCTCTAAGTGAAGTTATTTTAAAGAAGAAGAAGAAGAAAAAAAGAAGAAGAAGGGGGCTTCCAATTCTTAGCAAGTTGAGGAGGCTGTAGATCCCCCTGCTACTTCTCGACCTATTATTGAAGAGGAAACTCCCATTGATGTCTCAAGTGTAGTTATTGCTAAGGCCAAGAAAAGAACCCCAACAAGAAGAGTAATGTTTTCCCTTGTATCCCTTCTCAAGCATATCAATCCCACTATTCTCTATACACACAGTTGGTCGATTAATGTACAAAGTTGCTTGATAGTTTGTTGAGGCAGTTCGATCAAGGATCTGTGGATGTGCAGTCTATTTTGGCGAAGCAAATGGCTGAAAGAGGTATCTCCTTCACTCCGCATGCCCCTATTACTGGTAGTAACAGGACGAGATATAGTCCCCAGGTCTGACTTCCTCTTGACGATATTGAGGATGAGTTTCTTCCTAAAAAGGGTAAAGAGGTGAAAGAAGAGGATGAGGATGAGGACTCCCCTTCGGTTCGATCGTTTCGGAGGTTTTGTCGAATGTATTACTGAGAAGCCTGTTTCTATTCCCATGGATTATAAAATTCTAGATGATTATAGCGATGACCCAGAGCATGATAAGTTCAAGGAAATGCCTAGTGTTGAAGACCATTCTTAGAGCGCAGTCCTTCTATGGGAGTTGTTCCTCAGGTCAAAAAAGGGTTGAGGTTGGATCCACAGGAGCTGTTGATTCCATGTTGTGGTGTGTGTGCACTATTTCTTGCACATTGTATTTCTCTTCCATTTGTATATTACACTTACATTTTATGATGTCTTTCGCAGGTTGCCCCCATCGAACGAGTTAACACCAACACTTGTCGGGATTTTGTGACTGTTCCCCCTAAAGCCACCATCACTGAACAATTTTTGGTGGGGTTGTTTGGTCCGTCCATACTATAGGGGAAATCAACCCCTCCTCAAGGGGTGAGATCTGGATATTGGTAGCTACAGAGTGCTTCACCAAATGGATCTTTAACAATTGGTTGCACAAAATTCTTCAAGTAGTATGGGAAAATGGGTACACAAAAAGGAATATTTCACCTTGGAGAATAATTTAAGCAAAGGGTCCTTGTCCTAAAAATCTTCTCCCTCAAAATTTTCAATTGGATCTGATGGAGTGACATGTCTAAGTGTATGTCCCATAATATGAAGCATCTCAAAATAACATTCCCATGCAAGAATAGGATCAACGTCCTGAAGACATTCATCCAGTTCTTGTGATGGATTTAATGGTTTGATAATAGTGGGGACACAAGGAGACAAATGATCTTCAACCTCAGTAGATTTTGGAATATTTATAAGAGGTTGAGATACAAAAGAACTTGGATCACTCTCAATGATTTCATCCTTAAAAGTTCTAGGTGAAGCGAAAGTCTCACCCTCCTTTAAGATTTCCAGATAAGCATCAATCTCCTTGCTAGTTGCTCTAATTTTCAACTCTGTAGCAACAAGGTCATCAAATTGCTTTTTGCTAATAAGAAAGAGTTCTTCCAAAGTAGTCTTCCTTGGTTCTAGCACCTCAGATTCCTCATTTGTTTGAAAATATTCTTCAACTTCAAAAATATCGGAAGAAAAATCCTCATTGGGTTCAAATAATGCATCCAACTCTTGCTCCCAATAACGATTTTTTCCCAATACTCTTTTTCAAGTCTTTCGTCTTCAAGCCTTTCATTTTGATAAATTTGGATCGCCTTAGCACTGGCTTGTATTTATGAGACTCATTTTTAGTGATATTGATCCAATGTTCATAAATCGTGAGCCCATCCTCCTCACTATTATCATAACAATTAAAGCCACCTAAAGAGTTAAAGTAAGACATTTCAAATTAGGCAATTCAAAAACGTGACACCCATATTTTTGGATTTTTTTTTCAAATTTGGGATTAACCAACCTAACCTAAAGTCTACCTAATTTCCCGACAACGATGCCATTTTGATCGAGGTGAAAATCGAGTATCCGTGTAAATACGCTAATTGTTATTATCGGCTTCCAACCACAATATAAAAAAAACTAAACTTTAACTACACTCTTATGGAATCTAGCGGCGAGTTTGGTTATCGAATACACAGGGAAAAAGGACGATCTCGTTTTGACGACATAAGGAAGGTTAATTAATCCTAAAGTTGACTTTAAAAAGGTAAGAAAATATGATTACGTGATTATGGGACTAAACCTACTAACTAAATGCAAACTAGATTAAACTACTAAAGTAACTACGTGAGTAAAATTAACTAATTCAGAATGAATTAATATGACTAAGGAAAAATAAGTTAGGAATTCAATCCCCCAAACCCTAGTGTGTTGCCCAGTACAAAACTAGTCGTAAATTAATTATTGATCACACCTGGTCTTTAGTACTCCCAATCATTACATATATGAGGGATCGTAGCCCGCATCATACATAATCAAGAGATGAGTAAAGCAGTGTCGTATTAGCTACACGCGCGTTGCACTCTTAATCATCCCGGTTACCTAGGGTAAACGAGATCAAAAGTCCTACAATGGTTCTGATCACCATACTATAAGATCTAATCAATTATTAAATTTAGAGAACTAATTTTATACCCATGCAAACCACATCAGGTTGGGTTCATGCATCCCAACCCTTAATAACCTAGCCTAACATGGCGAAATTAATGAAAACTACGTTATCTACTTTGCATCAACTCATAATTGCTTGGAAAGAGAGATTAAACATGAGAAATAATAATAAATTTTCAGACACAGACTGGGTAGGGTGTCCTACTACACGACGATCTACCTCAGTTTTTTGTATTTTTCTTGGAGATAATTGCATTTTGTATTTTTCTTAGGCAAACTGAGGCTTAAGAATACCTGTTATGCCCATACTTCGTTTTCTTCCAACTTGACGTCTTCCTCATTCTCTTAGGTTGTAGTGAGCCAACCAAAGACTTTGGGTCATACTACTGCCCCTATCGAGTAAGTGCGTCCCGCGAATATTCATCCAGAGTTTGTTGGGAACTTTGTTAAACCCATCTATGTACCTCTGTCAACTCAAAACATGGAGGGAGGGGAACGAGACCCAACTCCCATGTTGCAAGAACATGATAGGTCCTCAAATTCTTTCTTTCCCTCTCCCAATGACAGCGCTTTCAGTGTGCAACCTCAAGAATCGGCTCATGTTGAGATTGCGAGGTAGACTTTGAAGGATTTTACTTATATCGTAACCCCTCCTTATGATGAAATGATTGAGCGACTGTTGGAATGCCACCCTTCCACCTTTACCTCTCGTTGTATTCAAGCCATCCCTGTCATGATGGCTTGTAGGATTTTGGGATTTTCCATAGTTTTAGCAGATGTACTACATACTCCCCTGCCCTCTTTAAGTCCCTCGAAGATCAAGGAGATGATGGACCAAATCAATGTTCTTGCGGGCGAGGGTTTTGCCCTAAAATGGCAAATTGATTTTCTAAAGTCTGTCAAGAAAGCTGACCTGCACTCATTTTATGCGAAGATGCAGGGCTACTACCTGCTCGCAAACTGCATTATCTGAGAAAATGACCACTTTAAACTCTGAAATTTCTAAAGATGAGGAGGGGGTTGTGGCTATCAAGGAGTCTTTGGCTAAAGCTGAGACGAAGGTTGATTAACTTCAGCAAGAGATGGGCCGTTATTAGCAAGAGATGGCAGACTTGTCCAATAAGGAATCTCCTCTGGCCTCTCTTCTACCACATCATCACCATAGGATTTTGGACTCCTCTAGTTTGTTGTTTGTTATAGAAGATCCAAGTTATTATTAAAAGGATTTTGGAGTTAAAAAAAATGTACTACCTTATCTTACTTGTTCCTTTTTTCATGTATCTCGAGGCAGTAGATCCTCTTTTGTTTTTGTATTGAACTTTGTTTTTTTGAATGTATAAGATTTAATTGCCTTTTACTTTCGTGAAAATTGTCTATGAAAATAGAAAAACAAACTCGTGGTTGAATCAATATTACCCCCATGTTATCTGTATAATTCACAAAAAGTATTTTAACAAGTTGTGACCTACAACTGACAACCCCCCCCCCCCCCCCAAAAAAAATGCTAGGACAAGTTAACAACTTAAACAAAATAAATTTGAGCCATTTGTTGTTGAGTTTAAAAGTCTCTTCATCCTCAACCCTCGAGATTTCACAATATCCTGAATCATGGGCCTTTCGAACAACATAAGATCCTTCCCAATTTTCTTCAAACTTAGGTAGCGAGAGACCCTAAATGTGTCTTGTACAAGCCTTCGAAACTAGATCACCTTTCTGGAATTTTCTTGGCTTTGCCATTTGGTCATAAGATCTGGACAACTGCTTTTTGTACATCTTAAAATGCCTTTTTGTGT
Organism: Sambucus nigra; assembly: GCA_949130495.1. Classification (NCBI taxonomy): domain Eukaryota; kingdom Viridiplantae; phylum Streptophyta; class Magnoliopsida; order Dipsacales; family Adoxaceae; genus Sambucus; species Sambucus nigra. Next base: position 131,302,943 of record OX422210.1, read on the forward strand.
TATCTCTGTGATCTTCCAGTGCTTCCAGTTGTGCATGATGACTGTAGGGAAGCATTGCACTTCGTAGGTTGTAGCGCATAGAAGGTACCTCCAGTTCCACTAGGAGAATTGACTCAGTACCAAACACCAACTAGAAAGGAGTGTTCTTTCGGAGGGGATTCTATTTTTCTTGGATCCCAATGGTACTTGTCCCCCTCTGCACCCAAATTCCTCATTATCCCCCTGAAATTTTTAATTTGTGATGGTCCCTTTTCTTTCGGGTTACACATGCCTTCCGTTATTTAAACTAAATTTTTATTTTTCGAGAGGCATAAATGAAAAATTTAAGGGTACACCGATTGTCCCTCAAAGTCAAATTGTATTTTGGGTGGACCCTCAAATTTTTCGACTTCTACTGTATGAGTTATTAGAAGTTAAAATCGTAGGTTGTACATAATTAGTTTTTTTTTTCTTTTTCTCTTCCTTTTTTTATTCTAGTATAGTGTCATTAGTTAAAGTTTTTGTTATTCTTTTTGTTATACTTAGTTCTAACGTGTTTTGTAGATTTAATGAATTCGTACTTATCGAGGATCGCTCCATTTGGGTAATATCTTTATTTTCCTCTCTTTATGTTGTGTTCTTGATTTGCATTGAGGACAATGCAACATTTAAGTTAAGGGGTGTGGGATATTCTTCTCATTTATTGTCTAGTTTCATTGACTTGATCACATGTTCGTTCCAAGTGTATTTTTTTAGAAAATTGTAAAAATTTCAAAAAAAAATTGAAAAAGTTTGAAAGGCCAAAAATAATTTTTTTCAAAATAAATAAAAATTGGAATTTAAAATCTTCAATAATGTCACATTTTTTGCGTCTCAAATTGTAAAATTTAAAATGCATAAAGCCGAATTTGATGAAAGATGAAAATTGAGCGAAAATTGATGACTTAACGAATAAGTGTGGAGATTATTAACCCGGTGAGATTTCGAGCCTATATTTTTTTAGAGTATTTTAAATCAATCTGAGCTAATGGTAAACTTAAAGTTCTTTTCAGCATGTTAAAAAGTCGTTGATGATCTTTATTTTATTGTTTTGATCTATTACGAAAAACGTGTTAGATGTTGTCTCAAAAAGCGCACTAACACATCTTTAAACTTAATTAATCTCGAGACGCATATGGTAAAGCAACTCGCATTTGGACAATGAAGTAGACCATCGTTTGTTACCCAAAAAGATTAGCCATAAAAAGTCATGAAAATTGATATTTTTGCAATCCAAATTTGAGCCGAATAATTTTTTCTTTCGTTTGACAACCCGAAAAACTCACATTGTCCCGGAATTGTTAAAGTTGAAAATGTCAGAAGTTAAGTCCGAAAAGTGCAACAAAAAGGGGCAAGAAAAAAATAGAAGAATGCTCAACAAAAATAGCAAGAAAAGAAAAGTGTGAAAAATAAAAAGAAAAATAAAGAAAAGAAAAATGAGCAAAAGCCAAAAAAAGCACTAACGGACATCGTAAGGACATTTTTCAATTCCGAACTTTTCGACCAATCCCATCTTACCCAATACACCTTATAACCCAATTAAAGTCCTAACTGAGTCCGAATTGCAAAAATAATTACTGTGTGGAGAGCTAATACACGAAAAGATAATAAAAGAGATTAATTGGTGTGAATAAGAGGCAATGTTCTTGTGTTCTTATAACCGTATTCCGATGAAGAGATCTTTTCGCCCATAAATTTTTGTCTTTCATAATTGTGTGTGTGAACTTGTGTTCCATTACATTTACTCTTTATATCACGCATACCAAGAGAAATTGCCACAATCCGATTGATTCGTTTGTGAGAGTATTCCGTGAGCATTTGAATCAAAACGAATTTTCGAAAAGTAACATAGTGATCAATCCGTGGAAGTTATCGGTTCAATTTTTGGCTTCACACACACACACTATGATTTGAGACTCTTGAATTTGAATTTAAGGTGACTATTTGGGAGGAGTTTAAATTGTACAATTTTTAAATATTTTAATTTTTCTTTGATTCAAAAATGAATTTTGTGGGTATATTCACTGCAAATCATCATGAGACACCACTCGTCCTACTAGGGTAACCTAGGGGTTTAAAGGCTTGTTGCATATGCTAAAAGCAATCACTTGTCCGCGAAAGAGGTATTCTATTCCAATAAAGTTTTTGAAGGGTCCTTAACTCATACTCTTATGATTTTACATTGCTCGGGACGAGCAAAGTTCTAAGTTATGGGGATTTGATTAGGCATAAATTCTTCACATTTATCCCCTTAATTTTGGCATTTTTATGTTCCCGTGCATTATAGTTTTGTCTCATATTTATGCTACTAACCCCTTTTGACAAGTATTTCATGTTTTGTGTATTTCTCATATTTTTTACAGGTATTTCATGCAAGAAAGTGCAAAAGAGAACTCAAAACAGTGAAAGAAAACAAAAAATAGGGAGTTCAAGGGCATTTTCATAATTTTACAGCCATAATCCTGAGCTAGGTCCAATTGGAAAGTTGAAGATCTTTCAATTACAAGAACACAGGAAAAACGGTACCTCAATCTGAGATACGGTGAAGAAGTTATGAAGTTTTGAAGATGAGAAAAGTCAAGAAAAAAAACTCTACCTAAATTTGCAAACCGGACTGATCCAAATTAAATGGAAAAATGATCGGTCCGCCTTTTGTCATGCTCCAGATCCGTTACAAACCACTCACGCTTTCTAAGTGTGAAAAATTACCAGATACGGGATTTTTATTTTTTCCTTATCTTTTAACCAAAAAGCCTATATATTTAGTCATTAGGACTTTTTTTTTATTCAGATTTCATTCATGTAAAAGCTCCATGATAAGTAGGAACATCTAGGAGAAGAATTTACATATTTTGCACATTTAGTTCAAGAGTTTTTCTAGTTTTTCTTCAACCTTTGATTTTTTCTTGCATGTTCTTATTCTTCAATCTTGGTAACTTTTATTTCCAACACTTTTATTATTATTTCTCATGTTTAATCTCTCTTTCCAAGAAATTATGAGTTCATGCAACGTAGATAACGTAGTTTTCACTAATTTCGCCATGTTAGGCTTGGTTTTTACGGGTTGGGATGCATAAACTCAACCTGATGTGGTTTGCATGGGTATAAAATTAGTTCTCTAAATTTAATAATTGATTAGATCTTGTAGTATGGTGATCACAACCATTGTAGGACTTTTGATCTCGTTTGCCCTAGGTAACCGGGATGCTTAAGAGTGCAACGCGCATGTAGCTAATACGACACTGCTTTACTCATCTATTGATTATGTATGATGAGGGCTACGATCCCTCATATATGTAATACTTGGGAGTACTAAAGATCGAGTTTGATCAAATAATTAATTTACGACTAGTTTTGTACTGGGGAACACACTAGGGTTTGGGGGATTGAATTCCTAACCTATTTTTCCTTAGTCATATTAATTCATTCTCAGTTAGTTAATTTTGCTCATGTAGTTAATTTAGAAGTTTAATCTAGTTTGCATTTAGTTAGTAGATTTAATCCCATAATCACATAATCATCTTTTCTTACCTTTTTAAAGTCAACTTTAGGATTAATTAACCTACCTTCTGTCATCAAAACGAGATCGTCCTTTTTCCCTATGGATTCGATACCGAGACTCGCACGCTATACTCCATAAGAGTGTAGTTAAAGTTTAGACTTTTTTGTATTGTGGTCGGAAGAAGATAACAACGATTAGCGTATTTACACAGACACTCGGTTTCCACCTCGATCAGTAGCCGAGAGTACCTAAATCTTTGATTGCAAATTATGTACTTAAATTCGTGATAAGATTTTGAGGCAAAATAGATTTGCTCCCTGTTATTAGAATGTCATCAACATATAATAATAATAATAATAATAATAATAATAATAATAATAATAATAATAATAATAATAATAATAATAATAATAATAATAATAATAATAATAATAATAATAATAATAATAATAATAATAATAATAATAATAATAATAGTGCCATGTGATGAATTATACATAAATAAGGAAGAATTTTCCCTACTACATACAAAACCAAAATTAATGGGAAGGCATTAAATTTATCAAACCAAGCTCTTGGAGCTTGTTTATGACCATAGGTGGCTTTCCTTAATGCACAAACATGAGATGGATACAAAGAATGAATAAATCTAGGTGGTTTCTTCATGTAGACTTGTTCTTGAAGATTTCCATGTAAAAAGGCATTCTTTACATCTAATTGTTTTATGCACCATCCTTGTGTAATTGCTATAGCAAGAACAATTATTATTGTAGCTGGTTTTATAACCGGACTAAATGTGTTTAAGTAATCAATACCTTTTATTTGATTATATCCTTAAGCTACCAATTTTGCTTTATATCTGTCAATGCTTCCATCGGGTTTTAACTTAGTTTTATGTACCCATTTTGATCCAATTAAATCCATATGTCATTGCCTTGGCACAAGAGTCCAAGTGTGATTTTTGTGTAACGCAGTTAGTTCCTCATGCGTAGCCTTAATCCATTTAGGATCAGATAAAGCTTATTTATGATTTTTTGGTTCAGAAGGTAATGTAAGGGTGGTTTGGAGAGCAGTAGTAGATGAATGAGTGGATATTTGTTTGGACTTGGCTTTAGTAGTCATCGGGTGTGTATTTTCTTATATAAGTGTGTGATCAATGTTTAGAGGAATACTTAGTTGAATACCATTTGGGTTGTAAATAATATTAGTTGGATAATTTTGTTGTGTAGTAGTATTCGTAATAAAGGGTGTAATTTGTCAAATATTAGGTGGAAAATGTCTAGGTTGATCATTGTTTAATGTAAACATGAGGGGAGACATTATAGTTGGACTCTGTGTGTATCCGAATTGTATAGAGGTTTCTTACGGTGGTTTATTATTTTTCAGTCTGCTTTGTACTACTAGAACCAGTCTTGTTATAAGAGATTCATTGGTTTGTGTTAAAGTATACTTAGGAGTTGACATAAAGTCATGGTTGTCGTGTTTTGTAACATGATAAGGATGAAAGGGGGAACTGTTCATGAATACACAACGTTCACTTTTATCATATGGGTTACTAATAGTTATATGGCCGTTTGGATTTGCTATATCAGATGTGGTACGATCTAGGCTGTCAAGAGAGGGTCTAGGACGTGAGGTTTCACTAGCAAGTGACTTAGCATGTGTTTCTTCAAAATTTATAATGGTAGAGGAGTGCTTGAAATGTGATTTTGACTATCAATAGAATATGTGGTATGGCTTAAGCTATTGTTAGAGGTGTTAGCGTGTGGACCATCACTAGTTATTAATTATAGAGTATTAGTTGGACAAAGGTGAGAAGCAGTAGTGGTTGATCGATCAGTACCATTCAACATTGTTGCTGAACTTTTTGATATTAACTGATGAGTTCTATCAACTTTTCCTTATTTGTCTTAAAAAATTCTTGATATATTGACATGTTTTTTCTCTCTTCACTAGAGTTAATATATCTAACAGGTGTAATATAAGGCATAATAGTTTCATAAAAAATGACATGTCTTGATATATATACTCTTCTTGTAGATGGGTGATAACATATATATCCCTTATGTAAGGGACTATATCTAATAAAAACACAAGGAAGGATCTTGGAGTAATTTTATGTTGAGTTTTTCCTTTTATGTAAGAAAAATATCTACATCCAAAAACTTTGATAGTGTCATAGCATGGTTGCTTTTTGTATAACTTAGAGAGTGGGGTTTCTTTATTTAGTTTAGATGATTGTAATCTATTGATAAGATATACAGCAGTTAGGAAGGCATCTACTCAAAGATATAAAGGTATTTTTTCATTGAACACAAGTGTTAGGAAAATTTCAATAATGTGTATATGCTTTCTTTCAGCAACTCCATTTTGTTGAGGAGCGCCTGGGCAAGAAATTTTTCTAAGTATACCATGATTATGTAAGTGTTGAATAAAAATATTACTTGAAAATTCTCCTCCTCTATCACATTGAATTTTTTTGATTTTCTTATTAAATTAAGTTTCAACCATCTTTTGAAAGTGAAGAAAGGTTTCATAAAAATCAAATTTATTTTTAAGAGTAAATAGACATGTATATCCAGAGGAAATAGCATGGCTTATTTTAGCGAGGCATTAAAAGGCTCAACATTGGGGTTGTCCACCTACGAGAAGGAGATGTTAGAAATAGCCAAATCAATTAGGAAATGGTGATCGTATCCACTTGGGAATCCTTTTACAGATCGAACCGACTAAAAATTTTTAAGTACCTGCTAGAGCAACGAATTACTACACCAGCACAAACATGATGACTGCCAAAGATACTTGGTTATGATTATGACATTGAGTATAAAAAAGAGCTTGAAAATCAAGTTGCGGATTCTTTGTCACGTGTAGTTTCAATTATTATCACTTTTTATGCCACATGCAGAGTGCTGGCCAATTCTTCAAAAAAAAGTCTAACAAGACTCATTTTATGAAGGCATGATTAACAAGAGTCCATCCCTACCTAACCACCAGCTGCTCCAATGAGATAGAGTATGGTTCAAACAAGATAAGGTGTATTTGAGCCCCACCTCAACCTTGATTCCAAAAGTAATAGCTGACTGCCATTCATCACCGATTAATGGGCATTTTGGGTTTCATAAAACCCTCTCTCGCATAGAGCACAACTTCTTTTTGTATAATATGCGTTGAACGGTGAATGACTTTTTACAACAATGTGATGTATGTCAGAGATTCAAAACTGATTGTATGAGGCCAGCGGGGTTGCTTCAACTGATGCTAATTCCTCCTCGTGTGTAGACCGATGTTTTTGATGAAATTTATCGAAGGGTTACCATCTTCTAATGGTTATGATGTTATCATTGTAATTTTTGATCGATTGACAAAATATGTTCACATTGAATGAATAGCAATATTTATGAATGAAAGTTAAAAGAGAGAGAGAGAATTGAGAGAAACGAAACTGCAATGGCTGCTGAACTTTGTTAGTCATTTACAAAATGAATGGAAGAGCCTTTAAATACAAAAATAAGTCGGTGACCTAAAAACCTAAATGAGCTGGACATTGTTAATTAATGGCTGGCCCAATATGTTGGGCCTTTATTAATGGGCCTGTTGACTGTGTGCTAACATCCCCCCTCAAACTCATGGGAGAATGAGCCAAGAGTTTGCTCCTATGATGAAGAAACAGGTCTGTGGGAAGTCCTTTGGTGAAGACATCAGCAAGTTGATCGGAAGATGGTATGAAGTCAACCAAGACATCTTTCAGAAGAACCTTTTCACGAACAAAGTGGTAATCAACTTCAATGTGTTTCGTGCGGGCATGAAATACAGGGTTAGCTGCCAAGGCCAAGGCAGAAACATTATCACACCAAATTTGGGGAGGAGAGCGAAGATAAATCTGGAGGTCACATAAAAGTTGACGAAACCACGAAAGTTCGGGAGTTGTTGATGCCAATGCACGATATTCAGCCTCGGTGGAAGACCGAGAAACTGTAGTTTGTTTCTTTGCACCCCAATTGATAGGGTTATTACCAAGTAGAAGTACAAACCCAGTTGTATATCGACGATCATTTGGATCACCTGCCCAATCGGCATCACTAAAAGCAGTGACATCAAGTTTACCAGGAGCGTAAAAAATACCACAATTTTCTGTACCTTTGAGATAACGAAGTATACGCTTTACAGCAGAATAATGAGCATCAGTCGGAGAATGCATGAATTGACAGACATACGAAACAGCAAAAGCAATGTCCGGGCGAGTAAATGTTAAATACTGCAATGCCCCCACAATCTGCCTATAGTGCGTTGGATCAGCTAAGGGAGTGCCAACAGTATGCAAGAGACGAGAAGTGGCACATGGAGTGTTAGCTGATTTACAAGCTGCCATCTTTGCTGTTTGAAGAAGATTAACCAAATATCGATTTTGATGAATAAAAATGCCCGATGAAGATCTTTTGATCTCAAGACCAAGAAAGTAATGGAGTTCACCAAGATCCTTCATTTCAAAAGTGCTGCTCAAATTGACAGTAAGTTGAGTAATAAAATTGGGATCATTTTCGGTTAAAATAATATCATCAACATACAACAGCAAAATTGTTATTGAAGACCCACAAGACCTTAAAAAGAGAGAAGTATCAGCCACAGAAGATGTAAAGCCAAGAGTAGTCAAGTGAGACGTGAACCGGTCAAACCATGCCCTAGGGGCCTGCTTTAAACCATATATTGACTTGTGCAAGAGACAAACATGTTCTGGAAGCATTGGATCAACAAATCCCTGAGGTTGGACCATATATACCTCCTCTTTGAGAACCCCATGAAGAAACGCATTCTTAACATCAAGTTGTTTTAATGGCCAATCAAACTGGGCAGCAAGGGCTAAAACTAACCGAACAGTCGGCTTCTTCACAACTGGACTAAAAGTCTCATCATAATCAATACTAGCTTCTTGAAGGAAACCCTTGGCTACAAGACGAGCCTTGTACCGAGAGATGGACCCATCTGAAAGACGTTTAATCTTATAAACCCATTTGCATCCAACAACATTCTTATGAAAAGGACGAGGAACCAATGTCCAAGTATGCTGAGATTGAAGGGCAGAATATTCATCAACCATAGCTTGTTGCCATTCTGGATGTTGGGAAGCTTGTTTAAATGTATTAGGCTCAGAAGCAGAGTCAACTGCCATGAACACTTTCTTCTTTGAAATACCAGATTTTGATCGAGTTTGCATAGGATGGATGGTTGTAACAGAGACAGCAGGAAGATCATCAATAGGAGATGAGGCTACAGTGTTACTATTAACCACATTTGGTGAATCGGGGAGAGGGGCAGGATTGTTTGGGTGAGTGGGTGAGGAAGTGGGTGCAGTGGGGTCGAGAGGAGTTGAGAGTTGAATATTAGTAGGTGTGGGAGAAGACGGCTGAGGTAAAGAAACTGGTGCAGCTGCTGGAGGACTTGTCGGAAGGTGAATAAACGAAGGCCGTATACCCAGTGGAATTGGAATGGACATGAATGGACCCAATAAAACAGACTGAGGTTCCCAAAAATTAGTGGGAGTATGTGTAGTTGGATGAGGATTACAATCTTTTAGTTCACGAAACGGATAATGAGATTCATCAAACATGACATGACGAGAGACAAAAATTCTTTTGGTTTCAAGTTCATAACACAAATAACCTTTATAATCCAAAGCATAACCAATGAAAACACAAGCTTTAGTTTTATAATCTAGCTTATGTTTTGAATAAGGACGAAGCAGAGGATAACAAAGACAACCAAATACACGTAAGCCAGATAAATCAGGTGCTCTACCAAAAAGCATTTCAAAAGGAGACTTCCCATTAAGGCCTGGTGTGGGCATTCGATTAATAAGAAAGGTTGCTGTTGCAAAAGCATGATACCAAAATTGGAGAGGCATGCCAGAACGAGAGAGAAGAGCTAAAGCAGTTTCAATTATATGACGATGTTTTCGTTCGGCAACCCCATTCTGTTGGGGTGTGTAGGGACAAGATTTTTGATGATGTATACCATTTTCAGAAAAATATTGGGCTAAAGGAATGTTACAAAATTCACCCCCACCATCACTTCTTAATATTTTGATGCTACAATCTAATTGATTTTCAATAAAAGGCTTGAATTTCGTGAATGTAGCATACACATCAGATTTATGAATCAAAGGGAATATCCAAGTATAACGTGAAAAGTGATCAACAAATGAAACATAAAATCGAAAGCCATCAAGAGAGATTTGTGGAGAAGGGCCCCACACATCTGTATGGACCAAGTGTAATGGGAATGAGGAAGCTGATTCAGAATGAGTAAAAGGCAATTGATGTATCTTGGCATGCATACAATGTGAACACAAACAGGATGGTTGAGTAAGTGGTGATGATATACCTGACTTTTGGAGCATATGGCGAATGACAGGCGCAGATGGGTGGCCTAATCTCTCATGCCACAAAACATATGATTGACAAACAGATGAAGACTTACACTTATGTGCATTATTACAGACCATAGAATGATTACAAGAAACAGAAGAAAAGGAAGACGTATTACAAACAGAATTATTAAGAGGAAGCAAAGAAATATCCCTTCGAGGACAGCCTTGTGTAGCATGAATAGGGTATAGGCCTCCTTCACTCAAACCTTGGAACAATACCCTCCGAGAAGCTCGGTCCAGTATCTGAAAAGAGTCAGCATCAAACACAAAAATACAATTATTATCAACACAAAATTGATAAACAGACAATAGATTTGATGTAATGGAAGGAGTGTAAAGGACATTATGTAGAGCAAAATTATGTGTGGTAGTAGGTAGGCTCGATTCACCAATACGGGAAATAGGCACACCTGCCCCATTTCCAACTGTGATCTGATCAGTGCCATGATATTCTGTAGAGTTATGAAACTTCTCAAGATGCGGAGTTAAGTGATTTGAGGCCCCTGTATCAGTGAGCCAAACATTAGAATTGTTTGGTCCAGAAGGAAATGTAGCAGCCATAGCAGTGAGTGTGTGAGGAGGACGACGTCCTTGAAATGCGTAGTTCATACGCTGATAACAGTCCAAGGCAGAGTGACCAGGCTTTTCACAAATTTGACATATCATAAGAAATTTATTTGGATTCTGTCCACGGTGACCCGATTGAGGGAGTGTGGGATTAGAAGGCCGAGGACCAGAAGAGCCATTACTGTATTGTGACGGGTTAAAATTATTTAGATTTGGTCGCCAATTGTTTCGTCCAGACCTACCATACCCCCTGTTATTTTTCCCTCTACCACGTGATGAATTATTCCAACTATTATTAGGTCGGTAATGCGCAGTCATGGCAGTAGGTACGAAACTAGCATTTTTATTAAGAGAAGCTAGTGAGCTCTCCTCAGCCCGTAGTAAAGCATGTAAATCATCTAGGCTAAGGGGGTAATTACGAGTCCGAATAGCCGTTTTAAAACCTTGGTAGTCACTGGGCAGACCATCAAGCACATATAGTAAAATATCTTCATCATCAATATGAACAGAGACAGCAGCAAGTTTATCTCTAATATTTTTAATGCGTTGCAAGTAAAGATCAATAGTGTCAGTCCCTTTGTTCATGTTGTGTAATTCAGATTTCAATTCCAAAATGTTAGAACGTGTCATGGAAGCAAAACGTTGTTCAAGAGTCAACCATACCTCTCGGCAATTTTTACAACCAATCACATAAGAAAAGGCACTAGATGTAAGAGTTGCTATCAGAACAGATAATAATGCACGATCTTGATTACGCCAATGCAAATAGGTCGGATTTACCTCAGTAGTTGGTTCTCCTTTAGAATCAGTCAAAAAATTGAGTAGGGCAAGGGATACTACCATCAATATACCCAAAAAGGCCTTGAGCTTCCAAAATAGCTTCAATCTGATAGCGCCAAGCCACAAAGTTGCTAGAATCCAGTTTAATAGAAACTAAACTCCATATATTTGCTGGTAGTATAGTCACAGGTTGGGAAACCGTCATATTGAGGGATGACGATGCGCCAGTGTCCATTGACATAGAGTACACACAAAACAAAATATGCTACAAGATGAACCAAATCTGAAACAAATAATCACTTGTACAGATCCGATTGATGCAGTTCAGTCTGATGTAATGTCTCTCTCTATATAGGAAATTTCGAAAGAAGGAAGAAAGAAAAAAAAAAAAATTAGACCACGGTTGGCCAGATCTGAAGAGAAATTAAAAGAAATGAAGCCAAATCTAGGCAGAAATATGACCTAGCGCATAGATCAAAACGAATCTAGCTAGGGTTCATCAAATGGAACAATACAAAATAGAGAAATTGTTAGATCTGTTCGACGAGAACGAAAACAGATCTAAAACAATAGCAAATGTCCAAAAAAAAATTGTGGCTCTCTACTTTTAGAAACATTTCATGGATTGAGATGTTCTAAAAAAAATTATCAAAGAGAGTACAAATCTTAAGAGATCAGATCTAAAAAAAAAATATCAAATCTTCAGTAATAAGCCAAAGATCATAAGAGTGACGTTTGTCATCTTCATATAATGGCTCTGATACCATGAATGAATAGCAATATTTATGAATGAAAGTTAAAAGAGAGAGAGAGAATTGAGAGAAACGAAACTGCAATGGCTGCTGAACTTTGTTAGTCATTTACAAAATGAATGGAAGAGCCTTTAAATACAAAAATAAGTCGGTGACCTAAAAACCTAAATGAGCTGGACATTGCTAATTAATGGCTGGCCCAATATGTTGGGCCTTTATTAATGGGCCTGTTGACTGTGTGCTAACACACATAGTGGCCTTATAACACCCGTTCACTGTCGTGGCTGTCGCCAAGACATTTGTTGCCAAAGTGGTTCGCCTTCATAGCATTCTGACTTTAATTGTTAGTGGTCGAGACAAGGTCTTTATCAGCTCCTTTTGGCGAGCACTGTTCCAATTGCAAGGCACCAAGTTGTGCATGAGTTCGAGTTACCAACCACAATCCGACGAGCAAACAAAGGTTATAAATCGCACCTTAGAGCAGTATTTGTGATGTTTTGCATAAGATTGGCCACAAAAATGGCACAATGGATTCCCTGGGCTGAGTTTAGCTACAACACATCAATTCACTCCACCAAAATGACACCCTTCGAGGCAATTTATGGAATTCCGCCTCTAACTTTACTGGCTTACATACCGGGCACTTCCCGTGTCTAAGTGGTGGATGAGTACTTGTATGACCGAGATGCCATCCTACATGAGCTGTGCCACAACCTTCTGTTGACTCGAGATCGAATGAAATGCCAAGAAGACCAACACCGGCGTGATGTCTCTTTCATAGTTGGAGATTATGTGTAGTTAAAATTGCAACCATATAGACAGACATATGTGGCTTTTTGAGGCTCCATGAAGCTTGCCCCACGTTTCTTTGGTCCATATCAAACTGTGGAGAAAGTGGGATCGGTAGCTTATAAATTGGCTCTCAAATCCATTATGTATTCCATGTTTGTTATGGATGCATTTGGGACCTGTCACACCTACTTCTACCAAACTTCCATCAGTATCCGATACGTCCAGTATCCTTCCACAACCCGAAGTTATTCCATAACAGCGTGTGATTCGCAAGGATAAGTATGGTCCAAAGTCGAAAATCATGGTGAAATGGGTAGGTTCTCTAGATGAAGATGCGACCTGGGAAAATGAGCGGCACTTTACCAAGTCCTATACATAAAGGGGGGATGATACATATCACTTTAAAGAACGGAGTGAGGTGGAAAAGTGGAGTGGTAGTGTCGAAGGGTCATACTAAATTTGGTCAAGTTTGTTTTAGTTTGTTTTATTCAACTAGCAAAATAAACTCAAATGTGTTGATCTTCAGCGTGAGTGGTAATTGTTTTTCCAAATTTTCAGCTTTGTGATTGTAATCTCTTATGAGGTAAGGCTATATGAATGTTTTCGAACTACTGGAACAGAGGAAGCAGTTTTTAACCCAAAGAATCCTGGTCTCTCTTCCTCCTCACTTAACTTCTTCTTTCTTATACAAATTCATTCATATCACATGGCAACATATAAAACTGGAACTAAATGAGAAATTATTCGGGTAAAGACCACCATCATAATGACATTTTAAAAATCAAACAAAATCTCAACCCCGGAACCATACACCATATCCATACGGTATCATATTCCTCCTCCTCCATCCCTTTACGTCCCATGCCATGGCCAGATATTTTAGAGAGAGTTCAAGACTTTAGGTGTTGCGGTTTTGAGATCCGAAGGCATTTTTGTATTTTCCTAAGAGGTGGTTTAGTTTGCTTCTTAATTCTGAATCTCAAACTTAAAAAGTACCAAATAATATTTTTTTTTTAAATAATCAAGATCTTATAAGTTATATTTGCATCTTAATGATTAGGAGATAAAGTCACCTCTGAAATTGACTTTTAAATGATTACGATGTTGTTAGCTATATTTGCCTCTTAATAGTTAAGAGGTAAAATTACCTCTTAAACTGAATCTATCTCTTAATTCATTAAGAGCTTCATTAAAAAAAATCAGATTCAGACTTTAAATTGAAACAATGAAAGATGGAAACAAATTGAAACAAATTGAAACAATGAAAGATGGAAATTTCCTATGTAAACAAATTGAAACAATGAAAGATGGAAATTCGAAATATTGAAATGTTTGTGTAAAACATAAGCTAGACAAGCAAAATTAAATGCGAATAAAGAAAAACTCAAAAAGGAATCTCCAAGACACAGAAAATAATATAAAATTATGATTTAAAAAAACATAAATTTATTTATATATATAAAATTATAGTCTTAAAACCTTTATAATCTTTTTAGAGCTCCACGCGTACGCCTCAATTGATATATGCCTATCTTCAAACCTAAAACTCATCCGTCCATTTTCCCAATTATACGAATCTCATAGCTTAACTATCTTCGTCTCTTCCCAAATTACAAAGATGCGGAAAGGAAAGAAAAGTTACTGATTTTATAAGAGGGGAATTATATTACAAAGTGAGAAACTAAAGAGAGAGAGAGAACTCAATGCCTTACAAATGGAGAGGGCTTCTCCTTTTATACAATCTGGACCCCAAATTCCCTTCATTCTATTTTAATAAAGGATAAGAGAGAAAAAAAAAGTAAGGAAAGGACGTAAGGAATCGTCCAAAATCAAAATTTCAAAAGATAATATTAAACACTATTTACTTTTTCAAATAGTGGATACTATTTACTTTTTCAAATAGTACACACTATTTAAAGATTCGTCTGTTTTGACGTTTTTTCTCCGAGGACCACATATCGTGTGCTGGATTGTTTGCAGTCGTTCCATGTAGTCTGAGAAATTTATCCGTCCATGGCATTGGCTATGTTAGCTTCTACAACAAAGTCAAAAGACATACTATCCATTGGACTCTGATTATGAGGATGGAGTTGGGTTAACTCATACTCTTCAGCATCACTTAGCAAATCATAGGGGACGTCAAGTTTATTTTTGTCCTTGAAATTTTCTAAGAACTCTTTTACTTTAGCTCCTAGATTAAGAGTGTTGGCATAATTTATGGGATGATTGGTGACAAATAGGCATCTTCCATTAGTCACCATGAATTTGATTTCTCTTTGAGAGTAAAAATACTTGGCCATATTAGAAACATTGATCAGGCTTTTTACTTAATACAATTCTGAATCCATATGCTCAAGGGGAATTTCATCATCGTTTTGATCAATTTCTTCCCATTTGTAATTTTCAGTATTTCTGAAATGCCAAATTTGGTAGGGTTTGTAGAATCTTTCTCGAACCCTCCATCCAACAGAAATGTTAATATGCAAAATAAAATATCGGGTGTGTCTGGAATAGACCCTGGCCAAAGTATGAATGATCATAGTTTTCATCATCATAGGTAAATTTCCAAAAGTTGATGGTAAAAAACTGAAAAAGATTAGTTTTTTTAACAATCCCCATTCATGTGGTTCAATATCCCAAATATCTTCGATGAAGAAATGCAATTTTGGCATATCATCATAATGCTTAAGATAATCAACAAATTGGATTAAAAGACTTTTTATCTTTTGATCTTGGTCTTCAATCTTTGGAAAGCTTTCCATTTGAAACAATTGTTTGGTAAGAAGTTGCTTTGCTTTCTCAAATAAGCAAATTCTTCTAATAGTATTAAAAAAAATTCTGAAAAATCATTTTTCAATAAATCAGCAAATGATAAAAAGGTATTGATTCTTTCGAGAGAAAAATCTTCCTTTTCATAATACATTTCTTTTAAAACCTTGAGGCTTAGGTTTTTTATGTTATCTAAAACTGTTGTTTGCTCAGCAATTTTGTCAGCAAGAGTGCTCATGTATTTTCTGAAATCTTTCTTTTTGTTTAAAAGATGAGATTTCCAACATTCATTTAAGGGGTCATAAATATCAAAAGGAATCCATGGGTTATAAAAATTAGTTATTTCGGCCACGGGAGTGTTTTCCTGTGTCTGGAGTTTTAAAAATTGGTGCACTGAGTTGGGTGGTGCTAATTGTCTCATCCAATTTTTTCATGTTGTAATAGCTTCATTCATATTATCATATTTTTGGTGACATGCTCCTGGATAATCATTTATTTGGTTATGGAACTGGAACCAAATGTGGTAAATGCCTGGATGTCTTTCGTTAAATACAACATACACAGATCTTGGTATAGATTGTCCATTCTAAGATGATGCTTGGGTGGTCTTTACCTTTTTAGGAATAGTTACCCATTCACCATGTACTTCTCTTGGTTCTTTGTCTCCTATCCTGAAAAAAATATCCCACTGGTTTAGTGGTTTTTTCACAAATATTCCACTTGTTTAGTGGTTTTCTTCACAATTTCTGCTAAGGTGATTTGCAAGAAAATTGTTAGTACTTTTTAAGTATTCTACTTCAAAGGTATAAATAGCAATTTGGTTATACCATTTTAGTCTTCTTCCTTCTGTAAGAGGGTAGTTTAGATAAGATGGAGGCATAAACCCTTTTTGAGTACGGTAATGATAAGTTAATTAGCCAAAACCTTGGATTAATTACAGGACATACAAACACGACTTAATGAAGATAGACTCAGTTTAAACTCACAAATCTCTCGTGTATAACTCAGAAGGTAGTAATGAAACTTAGAAGTAACTTAGCTAAAGGGAGAGAGAAATAAGCACCCTAGATATACCTTGGTAGGCAGCCAAACACACCAACCACCCTCAAGAATCTCTGTTCAGTATTAAGAGCTTCGTAATAAATGACAATGGCGAGTGAATAAACTCTCTGGTTTGTAATAACTGTCTCTGATGTGTATTATCTCTAGTAATAACTTCTGAACTCTCAAAAGATCATCATCTCCTCAAAGGTGGTTGGGGTCCTTAAATAGCCCCCCCCCCCCCCCCACCACCACCACCACCACCACCATCCCCGAGGCAACTCAGTCATCAATGTCTGTGAAAGACCTCCCTCATACTTTATGTCACAAACATTAAATACCTGATGCACTTGTTGTCTCCAAGTCATAAACATTAAATGCCAAGACATGTCTTTTGCCTAACCACTATGTCAGGGGGATGTCGCCACAGAGGTGGCTCACCAACTGTCTGACAGCCCCAAATACCACGGTGGTTTACTCAAGTGCAGGTCTGACATTGCTTTGCTGGCTAGTGACATCACATATAGTGGATGTGACATTAAGTAGAGGGCTGTAAGGGTCCTTCGGTGTTTTACCAGGTATATCTAAGATGGTCAGGACAAGCCCCAACGGTGCCTCACTTCTCAATCCTCCAAACCAAGTCCCTCTAAAGTTCCCACGGCGAGGTCATTCGATAGAGCATGAAAGCTCTCCCAGGCCCTGCCAAGACTAGTCTCTCGCGAGTACCGTTTGACTTCACACTAAAACTCATTATTATTATCATTACATCATTAGCTTATAGTCAATATCAACAAAGATACAATATGACTAACACAACAAGTTAAAGTACAAGTTGCCACTCTGAGCTGCCACGTTGAGTTGCCTCGGTTTCTTAATCCCAAAAACTATTGCAAATGGGGTTTTATCCCTAATATCAGGATTACCTTCAAGCCCCCTCTACATTTTCCCCTTCATGGAGAGATTTATTGTGGGAATAGGAAATTTCTGCATGAAAATTTCTCAATCCGATGTACCTTCTCCGTGTGTGAAAATCTGGCCTCCTTTCCTTTGTTAGAACCGCAGCGTTATAATCTCCAAGAAAAAGTAAAATTCTCCCCGATGTACCTGAGCCGAAGCCCTACGACTTTTTAGGTCTTGGACGAAGGGACATCGCCACTTTTTCCTTATACTGAGCTTCAACCGTTCTAGCTCTATTATTTGAAATTCTCCCGAAAGGCCTGCTAACCTTATCAAATACTCGTTTGATTCTTGGTAGGTGAAATTCTCCCTTGTAATGCCTCGCAATGTTAAAAAAAATGTAAATTCTCCTCGATGTAACCGAGTAACCATTTAAACAACGTTTGAACTTATGGCGAGGGGACATCGTAGCTTTTTTTGAACTGTTGGGACATCTTTTTCGTTGGGAGTTATTGGATATGTCTGAAAAAAATTATGGCGTCAAAACCCAAACTTACTGAAGAAGGCAACCCCTTCTTTTCCCCAGGCGTCGCTTTGTAAATGACGTGGCATTATCCTTTCAACTGTCAAGACGCCTCTCGAGGTGCCACGTGTTCATTTGAAATGATTATAGGCAACATTGCACGTGTGATGGTGGGAAACTCAACAGATGAGTTCCTTAAATTATTTTAAACGTCTCTTTTTTCAAACCCTTCTCTTTCCTTCTTCTTCTTTAAGTTCCCATCTTCTATAGAGAGAGAAAATTGTGCGAAAACCTCCATTGTTGTCCAACTCTTTACCCAGCTTCTTCCTTCTCTCCCCTTTTACGCCACCACGTGTGGTTGTGCTTATCCATCTTCATTCCCAACCCTTCTTACCCAGCTGCGCCATTTATCGCCGCTCTACTATGGCTTCTTCAAGTGCTTCTAAGGTTGCTACCACCACTGCTCAGCCAGGCTCTCCCTCTGCTACTTCTGGCACCGCCGCTGCCCTGGATGTTGCTCGTCAATAGCAACTACGCTTCTATTATCGAGCTCCCATCTTTGGCGAAGGCGATAAATTTTCTGATGCATACAAGGCTTGTCATTTCTCATCCAAGTTTGACCCTTTATTACTGGGTGATGAGGATATAGATTCATCAAAGTGGGGCTATCTTCCTCCAGAGGGGACTCTGCGCTTTCGTTTGGACCGTGGTGACTTCCCCTATTTTGAGATTGATTTTGAAGCACCTGGGGGGTTGCTAGCCCATTTCACTACCTCGCACACACATATGCAGAGCTCTCATGCTGCTGCACTTGCAAAGTTTGGGCTTCATCGAGCCTACTGGTTTGGGGAGTTCACCTTTTCCAAGCACAACGCGGCGCTCCAAGTGCTAGTTTCCAGATGGAACATCATAACTCACACGCTCTTTGCTGCGTGAGGAGAGTTCACCGTTACATTAGAGGACGTCTGTGAGCACCTCGAGTTCAAGCCAATGGGTGAGTTCACATATCACGACGAGGCCCTGGATGCCGAAGAGGCTGGTGATCCAGATGAGCTAGATCGAATCTGCTGTCGTTACACTGGTTCCTCAAACAAAGCCACATTTACCCCCCTCATCAACTATTTTTTAAGCTCTGACCCCGAAGGATGTCAATGATGCAACAAGCCGAGGTAGAGGTACATCCCTGGAACTACCAGCCTATATACTTGTGTTACTTTCACGCTTCTTCCTGATTGGGAAACCCAACGATCAGCCCAGGAGGGACCTTATAAATATTTTCATTCGTTTGGCCAGGGGTTTCAACCTTTCTCTGGCCTCCATCGCCTTGGGATCCCTCTACACCTGGTTGGATCGAACCCACGTCGATATGGCACGATCACTGGGTCGTTATAACTTGTCCAATTTTGCCAACACCATCATTTTGACGGGCTTCCTTTACACCCGTTTTCCTGCCATTATTACCAAGTCAATTTCTCTGCCCGTGAGCCAAGGTATCAAGCTCCCATGCCTCCTATGCTTCCATAAAAAAAATCGAAATGAGATAATGGAAGTTTTTGATCGTTTGGACTCCTTTGTGATGAGGCCATACAGTGAGTCTATATTTTCCCATAGCTGGGATTTTTTTCCTTCTGCAGCCTCAACGGTCAAGTTCATCCCAGTTGTAGAAGATCCCTCGCAGGTCGTAGTGCTTCTATTCACTCCTGGGTTTCTTCCTTTCTATAATGAATGGGGATACACCTCATAATCCTACAACCTTGACTGATGTAGCAGGCAGATTAGGTTTGATCAGGGGGGCCCTCGACCTATGTTTCAACACAACCACACAAAGGCGACCTTCACTGAAGCTTGCACCTTCTATACTGCAGCAACAGTGCTTGGTGTGACTTCTACCATCGATGGGTGAGTCACCCTTCCTAGTGCCACTAGGATGGGGGACGTATCCACCTCTTATGCCACCGAGTTCCATTTGGAGCAGCTGAGAATAATTCGTGAGTATATTCAATCCCCCCCCCCCCCCCAATATCCCCTAGTCCTTTCTTTCGCTGCTTCTGAATTGGGTCTTAAGGGGAACTCCGTTCTTGGAGTTGAATTTCCCTTGAGTAAAATCATTAAAGAATCTCCCTAAGAGCTACCCCCATATTTCCCAATGATCCCCACTGCCATCACGAAGCCCAAGGTTGTTACAACTCCCCAAATAACCTGCCCCTTCAGCCGAAGATACAATAGGAGAAGGGCCTTCTCCGCCACCCGCCAAGAAAACCAAAAAGTCCAAGTCCTCAAAGTCCAATCCCCAGGCTCAAGCACAAACTCCTTTGGAGGCGTTCCCTATTGCTTCCGTTCCCCCTGCCATGCCTGAAGAAAAGTCCGAGGAATTGAGAAGGCAAGACCGGGTAGAGGTAGAATGAATAAACGTCGAGTTTCAACGACGCACTGGCTGCCTTCCCCACGATCGTGGTTGATCCAAGTGAGCCAACTGTAAAGAGGAGGAAAAGGTAGAGGGTACCTGAAGGTGCTAATGCAACGGGGGTAAGGAAGAAAACTCTGGGTACTAAGTCCCAGAAGAAATGGACAGCCGAGGTACGTCCATTCCCAACCCCTTCTGCTGCTGCCTCCTCGCCACCTTCATTAGTGGTTATATCTTCTCGTTCTCCCTCTGGGTCTGAGGTATGTGTGCATTCATTTTTGTTCTTATTCGCCTGTTCTTAAGGCAAGTTACCTCTACTTATTTCTTAATAATTTTTTGGTGCAAGGAGTTAAAGAAGAAAGGCCCAGTCCCCCCAGTCCCCCTGTAAGCCATTTCGTTGGGGGGTGTTACGGTATCTCTCAAGCCGATACCACTCCTCCCCGTTACCCCATGATAGGCCTTACCTACTCTCGTCATTTTCCCTCCCAACGGGCCAAAGAATCTACTACGGGGGCTGCTACCATTGGATCTGCTGAAATATCTGCCCAACTAGAGGCAACTACTCTAGCATCCTGTGAATTATCATCCGAGCAAGCGGTCCCTCTGCCCCTCGTTGCGGTCGAGGAGAGTGTTCCTGAGGTAAATTTCTTGTCAAGTCTCACGTCTTTCCTTGTACCATTGCTTTATTTATCATTCTGATACGTTGGGATGTTTTAGATGGAAGTTGCATCTCTGTTATCTAACATTCTCCTTCCCACTGCATTGATGAGACCCCTGACTGCAATTCCGATTTTTAGTGCCATAACGGGGGTAAGTAATGCCTAGACGTATTGCTGCATTTTTCTTATACTTGCTCTTTGTGTCTAACACTTGGTTTTGTATTTGCAGCTTTCACCAAGCCTTACCCCACCCTTTGCCCTTAGTGGCCTTTTCCTTTCCCAGACCAAGGTTGATGTTGCTGTCCCGCATGGTGATTCATCCGTGCCTGCTCATGCTAAGGCATCGCTTGGAGGCCCCTCGTGTTCCTTTAGCAAACCACCTTCATTGGCCCTGGTACCGTTTGTTGGCGAGGGGAGTTTGCCTATCATTGAGACTTCTTCAGCCAAGGTCCCCGTTGAAGCTACTGAGGCAATGAGCCCGCCCCCAACGGTTTCTACCATTATGTCCCTCGTAGTGACTCCCGTTCTCGCTCCAACTACTACTGAGGTACTTTGCTAATTTTTCTGCATTTCTTAGTTTCTCGAACTTCACCTATATAGGTGACTTAATCAATGAAAACACTTGTTAAGGTTTTTTCATAAACTCCACCTATACCGGTGACTTAACAACGAAAACACTTGTTAAGGTTTTCCAAAAACTCCACCTATATCGGTGACTTAACAACGAAAACACTTGTTAAGTTTTTTTTCAAAAACTCCACCTATATTGGTGACTTAACAACGAAAACACTTGCTAAGATTTTCCAAAAACTCCACTATATCGTTAATTAACAACGAAAACACTTGTTAAGATTTTTTAAAAACTCCACCTATATCGGTGACTTAACAACGAAAACACTTGTTAAGATTTTCCAAAAACTCCACCTATATCGGTGATTTAACAACGAAAACACTTGTTAAGATTTTTTTCATAAACTCCATATTTCCTCTAACTGTTCTGAGGTTGCTCAAGAGGATTCTCCACCAATTCCTTAGCCCATTGCCTCGCCCCACCGAGAACCTATAGTTTCACAAGATTTTAGCCACAATGATCAAGGTTCCACGACCGGTGCTGCTACTGAGAGCGAATATGGCTGTGAGCTTCCTTTGCCCGACCTAGCTCCTCACGCCTTCTGCCTGATGGTGCTTCAGCGTTCTCCTCAGATGCCTGCCAACCATCATCTGGTCATTGAACAGCTTGTAAATCATCATCCTGAGACATTTACGGTGGATTTCTTACGTTAAAACATCTCCGTTATGAGTTACAGACTTCAGGGCATGGCTATCGTCGTTGCTGAAATTGCCAACACTCCGACCTCAAACGTTACCAGACCCCTCCTTAACTAATTTATGGGTTTATCTAAGGGAGTTGGGTCGTGACGGGTTCCATTTTAACGAGCTTATCACGCATTTAAAGACCTTAAATAGCCAGCAATTGGACAGCCAGAGGGAACTACTGCGAAAACATCAGGAGGATCAGCGGGCCGAGGAAGCTAAATTGGCCGAGTTAGCGCCTCTTCTAGAAGCTGTTGATAAAGAGGTGGAGGACATCGAAGAAGCTTTACGTCTGGTGAAGCTGAAATGAGATAAACTCCTGATCAAGCGCAAACGAGGTTGGAGGTCTCTATCAATGCTCAACGATCTTGCCAAGCAGCTTCTTCGGGCCTCCCTGGAGATTTTTTCTCTTCTCCAGATCGGTGGTTCCTCTTAGGCTAATGAACTTGTATATATATTTTTTCTTTTCTTCTCATGTAATTCTTGGGCAATAGCTCCCAATTTTGTAATGCCCCAAAGTTTATGAATGGAAAAAGATATTTATTTTCTCATGCCATTTCTTTGTGTTACAACTGTTTGCATAGATTGTGAAGTTTGAAGTTCTGTAATTCTTTCATCTCTACTTGAGTTAAAAAAAAAAAACTTGCATACTCATCATGAAAAGAACTCGTGTATTTATAACAACAGCCAGCTATATCAGTGGTCCAAAGATAATTGCTTACACATAATAGACTTTCAATCATTTGTTGTTAATCTTGAATGGCCTGTCTTCTTCTATCTTAGAAATTCAGCAATAACCTGAGTCATGAGCTTCTTTTACAATAAAAGGTCCCTCCCAATTCGCTGCAAACTTGGGTAGGTGCAATCCTCTGATGTTCTTTACCGCTGCTTTCAACACGAGGTCTCCTTCCACGAACTTCCTTAGTCTCGCCAAGTTATCATATGCCCTGGAGAGATGCTTCGTATACATTTGAAAATGATGAATCGCATTATCTCTGTGTTCGTCCAACAGTTCCAGCTGCACATGTCTATTCTGAGGGAGCATACTACTTCGCAAGGCATATCGAGCAGAGGAAACTTCTAACTCGACTGGGAGGATTGCCTCGGCCCCATAAATAAGAGAGAACGGGGTATACCCTGTGGGCTTCCTCTTAGTTGTTCGATAGGCCCATAATATAGCTGGTATCTTATCATCCCACGCCCCTGGGAAATCCTCCATTATTTTAGCCAAGATATTAACCAAAGTTTTGCTAGTTTCTTCGGCCTGATCGTTTCCCTTTGGATATGCCACCGTCGAAGTATGATGGATAATGGAGTACTTTTCGGTGAGCATCGTTACCTTTGAATTGACGAAAGGGGTTTCGTTGTCACAAAGGATAACCTTTAGGATCCCAAAACGGCAAATGATGTATTCTCTGATAAAGTTGCTCACTACCCCCACTATTTCCCTTCTCAGTGGTATCGCCTCAGCCCACTTTGTGAAGCCCTCCATTGCTACTAGTATCCATATCTTCCCCCTCGAAGAAGGCTGTATTGCCCCCACCAGGTCAAATGCCCAAGGGTGAAAAGGATAAGGGGTTTCCAGGGAGTGTAGGTCTACTGATGGGGCATGGATCATATCTCTATGAAGTTGGCAAGCCTTGCACCTTCGAACGAACTCAGTAGAATCTTTCTCCATCATTGGCCAATAGTACCCCAAAGTCATCAACTGGTCATATAACTTGGCCCCTCCTATGTGAGCTGGGTCGTGCGCCTGTTTGAGGACCTCAGTTTCTTCTTCCTTCGTGATACAACGCAACGGCCTGTTGAAGTATCCCCTTCGATAAAGCTTCCCCTCCTGAACGTAAAATCTCGAGGCCCTTCACCGAAGTCCCATCGCATTAATTTTCTCTGTCGGGACAACTCCCTCTTTAATGAAGTCAATATAGGGTTGTCTCCAATCGGCATGAGCCTCCACGAAATAACATTCAGTTGCCTCGAAGAATAACTGGCATTTATCACACTTCCATTGTAGCTTTGTCGCGTCCTGTTTCATTCTTGGCCCAAAGTACCCTTCCCTTTGCATTCTTCGGTAGATGTGTATCTCAGTTGTCTCGCAATGCTCTTCATGGGTTTTCTTTAATCTTCGCTTTGCCTCTTCTGGACCGATGCACCTCGACAACCATCCTCCTGCGTTCCTAAAGTAAAGGTTTCCCTAATTCGTGAAGTATTGGGCTAATTCCCTCAGCCCCATCGCTCCCTCCCCCGATTCCAATTGCCTTTTAATCTCTCCCCTCCAGTCTGCGTCCTCTTCCATTGGTAGAATTGACTGTACTATCGAAGGATCTGTTCTTCATTGGATCATGATGTAGTTATATCGTTCCTTATTACCATCTATTGGGCAATGGTGGCATAGGCATTTGGGTGATGATTCATCATTCTGGATTATCTCTTGATCTTGGTCCGATGGAACTGGCAGAGGAGCCTCTGAATGATAGTTTTGTATGGTGCTAGGCTCATGTGTTTCAACGCGTATTCTCCATTCACTTACTGAACCACCAAATTCGAATCCCCTTTGATGCAAAGTGAACGAATCCCCCTTCGAAGAGCCTCTAGCAACCCCAGCACCAATGCTTCATATTCCACCTTGTTGTTAGAATAAGGGAAATCTAATTTGTAGGAAAGGCAAATCTCCTCCATTCCTTTTGAGAGAATAACCCTCGCTCCTCCTTTCTTTTCCATCTAAGATCCATCGAACTGCATTGTCTATTCCTCATCCTTTACGTCTAGGTGGTTGGCCTGCAAATCGTCTCCCGGAATACTTTCTTTAGGTGGCTCAAACGTTCCCAAAGGGAATACTGCCAACAAATCGACGTACGCCTGGATTTTGATCGCACGAGGAACCACACACTTTAAGTCATACTCGGAGAGGATGAGGAACCACCTAGCTTATCTACCAATCAATATCGTTCTTTCTATCAAATACTTAATAGGATCACATCTAGTTACAATATGAATTGTAAAATACAGCATATAATGTCTAAGTTTTTGCGCTATAAATACTAAGGATAAACAATGCCTTTCCAAGCTACTATATCTGACTTCTGGCCCATGGATGATCCTGCTGAGGTAGTAGACCAGTCATTCTTGCCCATCGATCTCTTGTGCCAGTAAAGCTCCCACGAACCTCGTGGTGGATGTGAGATACAGCTACAACGGTATTCCTGCCTTTGGGGGAACCATGGTCTGTGGTGAAATGATCAGTTTCTTTAGTCCGTCAAGAGACTCCTGGTGAATCTCCTCCCACCTGAATTTCGTGTTCTTTCGTAACATCTGCATCAGCGGGTGTGTTATTTCGGCCAATCCAGGCATAAATCTCCTAAGGTAGGAGACTTTACTGAGGAAACTCTTTAGCTTCTTTGCCGTTCTTGGGGATGGCATTTCCAAGATCTCCCGTTGTTTGTCCCGTTCCATCTGCACCCCTTGTCGATCAACCACAAAGCCTAGGAATTTCCCACTTGTCACTCCAAAAACACACTTCAGTGGGTTCATCTTCAATTTATACTTCCTGCAATGAGAAAACACCTTCCTCAAATCGCTCAGATGGGACTCCTCCTTCCTCGATTTGATGACCAAATCATCCACATAAAATTCCATAAATTTATGAAAGAAGTCATGGAAAATGGCCATCATTGTTCTTTGGTAAGTCTCCCCAGCGTTCTTGAGTCCAAACGGCATCACCTTGTACATGAAGTTGCCCAAAGAGTATTGAACGATGTTTTCTCTGCATCCATGGGGTCCATCTTGATCTGGTTGTACTCTACATACCCATCCATGAAGCTATACATCTTATGACCAGCC
This sequence comes from Sambucus nigra, assembly GCA_949130495.1. NCBI lineage: Eukaryota > Viridiplantae > Streptophyta > Magnoliopsida > Dipsacales > Adoxaceae > Sambucus > Sambucus nigra. The sequence continues at coordinate 131,329,228 of OX422210.1, forward strand.
GTTGCATCTATCAAGCTATCGATGGAGGGAAAAGGGAACTCATCTTTGGGACAAGCTCTATTCAAATCTCTGAAGTTCACACAGATCCTTATTTGTTTTTTGTCTTTCTTTCCTATTGGGACAATGCTAGATAGCCAGAGTGGGTGTTGTATCGGTATGATGAACCCTGCCTTTAGTAAGCATTGAACTTCTTCCTTAATCTTCAAATCTAGCTCTGGCTTGTACGTTCTCGTTGCTTATTTCACTGAAATGGCTGAAGGCATTACGTTCAACTTGTGGCAGCTCACTTCCTCATCCAGCCCTTCCATCTCTGTGTATTTCCACGCGAAGACGTCTATAAACTCCCGAATCAACTCAACCAAGGCCTTTCGTTTCTCCTTACTGAGATCTTTCGAGATGAAGATGGGCCTTGGATCTTCCCCTTCTTTCGCCAGGTTCAACTGCTCCAGTTCTTGTGCATGCAGTTTCGATCGATCCTCCATGTAATTTGGTTCCTCAGTGTCTTCCTCCATAAATTCCTGTATGCTGGAGTTTTCTATCACCATACATTGTCCCCGTTGATTCACCAGAAAGCATTCATATATCGGGTCAACCTCATCATCAGTTTCTTCGGCTGCCCGCTCACACCATTATAATCGATATACCATTTTTCCTTCTTAAGTAACGACGTTCCTACACTGTCTGCTGGTAGTGGTGACTGACTTCTTCTTTATCTCTCTAGAAGCCTCGGCCACTCTTTTTCCTAAGAACCGGCTCAGTACGCTTTGTCGTTGAGCCTCATGCTCCATCAGATCCACTCTGGGCCTCATCCTGTCTTTGAGCTACTTCGAGATGTTTTGGGGCCGAGGGACCACCTGGTGAGATTCTTCGATCATCACTCTTGCACTGCTTATAACCTCTTTATTCTGCTCGTTCAAGGGCCCCATCCTTTCTCTGATCGAGGGAACCCATGCTCCCTCCATTCTTCTCATTAGGATCCGGACATCCTCCTCCAACTCAGTGTAAAATGCCACGTCGACCAAGTGAGCTTCCTCGACAGTGAAGGGCCTCCTCGTATCCCTAATGGTCACCTCAGTTCCCTTGATATTTATTTTAGCACATTGGTGGTACGTTGAAGGAACTAGCCCTTGGTTGTGCATCCACACCCTTTCTATTATCAAATGATAGGAAGTTACACTCTCTATTATGTGGAACTTGATATGGGAACTCAAATTTCCCATTACAATCCCAACATTAACGTACCCAATGGATTTGAAAGATTGGTTGTCATATCCCAAAATCACCAAAGGCATGTGAACCAACCTTTCTTCTAGAATATTGGCTGCATGGAAAGAGTTAATTGACGTAATGTTGATGGAAGCTCCCCCATCCATAAGATTCCTTGCGAAACTAACTCCTTTGACGCTGGCGGTCACATATAATGGCCTGTTATGAGGGAATCTTACAGCTCTATCTGCATTGCTGAAGGTTACTTCTGACAGAAACCTCCTTACCAATCTGGCCTTGGGTCCCTTCCATCTCAGCAAAGGGACTGCGTTCTTCCTCGTAATGTCAAGTATTGATTGGGTTATTTCTAACCTACTCTCTTTCGGTATCCCCACTTGGTCGAAGAACTAGGTGAATTTTAGGGATTTTAAAACTGCACGGTACTCTAGGGTTGGGTCAGCTTCCCCATCTTCAACGTTATATACGTCCTTCATATCCTTAGCATTTGTCTCATCGTAGGCTAGTACTACATTATCCATTCGCTTAGTACAGGCTTCCAATGCTTCTTCGAACTCCTCCTTATTCGTCATTGGCTCTCTTTCTCCTCTTTCCGCCTCTTCATCATAGGCCACCACGAGATTGGCCCCATGTGCTGGCAGTGGGTTGTTGTTGACGTTCTGTGGAGGGATTTTCAATATCCCTGCCTTCACGTACTTATCGATGATTCTTCTCAGTGTGAAATAGCTCTATGTCGGGTGCTGGATCCTCCGATGAACCTGGCAGTGCTTAGGATTCGCCTTTGTTACCGTATCGAGTTCCCCAGCGGGGATGTCTTTTGGTTCATAGACCGTTCCTCCTTGACAGCCTCCTCTAATGTACAAGGCAATGGTGATGGGTCCGCCCTATTTCATCCAAACTTCCTCTTATTGTCCTTCTTTAGTACCTTGCCCCCATCTCCTCCCTCAGTGTACCCTACCCGTGGGGGCTGAGACCTCCCCCCCATAGGTTGTATCGGCTGCCTAAACATCATGGGCACCACCATTGGATTGGGCCGCACCACTAAGGAGATATTTCTTGCCGCTTTCAGGAACGCCAAAAAAGTCCCTTCGCGTGTCTCATTGATGAGATGAAAGATGTACTCAGTAAGTAGTCCCTCCGCACAGATTTGCAATAACTTGGACTCTTTGGCCTCCTCCCTCACATCAAGGGACATTTCCTTGAACCTATGAACATACGCCACCACGTCTTCCCCTGGTCGTTGCTTCTCCCTCCCCAGTTGGGTCAAAGTAAACTCGTCTTCTTCCATAAAGAACTCTGGACAAACAATACGTTCATCTCCTCCCACGTAGAAACACTCTTGGAAGCTAAGTGGGAATATCAGGTATATGCTTTATCGGTTAAGGATTTAGAAAACTCCCTCAGCCTGAGCTTCTTATTATTGCAATGTGTCCCCAGGTGTTCAACAAAGCGCTTAATGTGCTCATTCGGGTTCCCACCTCTCCCTGTGTATTTTTCAAAAATAAGAGGAATATAGTCCTTTGGATAAGGCTTATCATTGTATTCCTGGGGATAAGGTGTTAGAAAGTCATCATAAACTGAAGCTACCTCGCCAGCAGATTGCGAGGAGGTTTTCATGAACTTCAGCATCTCTTTCTGCATCTCCTTTCTCATTTCCTCTATGGATGATGCTACTGGGGAAACAACCAACGGGACCATAGGTTGAGTGCCCGTTGCAGCTGGGGCAGTTGTCCCAGTTGGGGCCGTTGATACTCCTGATGTTCCCACTGCTAGATTCACAACAGATGGTATGCTTGCTGGGACTGTTTCGGTTACACCTGCACTCGGTGGGGCCATAGGGGTTTCCCCTGGTATTACGAAGGAATTGGCTTCAAATCCTCCCAACACCGTTGAAGCTATCGGAGTTTTCAAAAACTTATAAAACTTACTCATGAGGAGTGCTACCTGAGTGGGTCCCAACCCTGCACTCGTGGAAGCTTGTGTCACCCCTGGAACGCCTGTCGTCGCCTGAACTGGAGGTACCTCTATCCGAGGAGCCCCATCCCTTAGAGTCTTCAGTTCTCTTATCGCTTGTTCTTCATTGTGTTGTATGTCATCAAAGTTGAGTCTTCGATTAACGTTATCTTGCGCCATACTCCTTACTTAGAATAATGCCTCCCCAGCGAAGTCGTTAAATATAAGAGGGTAGTTTAGATAAGATGGAGGCATAACCCATTTTTGAGTACAGTAATGATAAGTTAATTAGCCAAAACCTTGGATTAATTACAGGACATACAAACACGACTTAATGAAGATAGACTCAATTTAAACTCACAAATCTCTCGTGTATAACTCAAAAGATAGTAATGAAACTTAGAAGTAAATTAGCTAGAGGGGGAAAGAAGTAAGCACCCTAGATACACCTTGGTAGGCAGCCAAACACACCAACCACCCTCAAGAATCTTTGTCAAGTATTAAGATCTTCGTAATAAATGACAACGGCGAGTGAATAAACTCTCTGGTTTGTAATAACTCTCTCTGATGTGTATTATCTCTAGTAATAACTTCTGAACTCTCAAAAGATCATCCTCTCCTCAAAGGTGGTTGCACCACCCCCGAGGCAACTCAGTCATCAATGCCTGTGAAAGACCTCCCTCATACTTTATGTCACAAGCATTAAATACCTGATGTACTAGTTATCTCCACGTCATAAACATTAAATGCCAAGACATGCCTTTTGCCTAACCAATGTATGTCAAGGGGATGTCGCCACAAAGGTGGCTCACCAACTGTCTGACAACCCCAAATACCACGGTGGTTTACTCAATTGCAGGTCTGACATTGCTTTGTTGACTAGTGACATCACATATAGTAGATGTGACATTAAGTAGAGGGTTATTTAGCTCACAACTCCACGCCCGATGGAACTCCAAGCTGCTCTGCCCGAGGTTCCACGGTAAGGGTCCTTCGCTGTTTTACCAGGTATATCTAAGATGGTCGGGACAAGCCCCAACGGTGCCTCACTTCTCAATCCTCCAAACCAAGTCCCTCTAAAGTTCCCACGACGAGGTCATTCGATAGAGCATGAAAGCTCTCCCAGGCCCTACCAAGCCTGGTCTCTCGCAAGTACCGTTTGACCTCACACTAAAACTCATTATTATTCTTGTTACATCATTACAACTGTTATAGCTTATCGTCAATATAAACAAAGATACAATATGACTAACACAACAAGCTAAAGTACAAGTTGCCACGCCTGAGCTGCCATGCTGAGCTGCCTTGATTTCTTAATCCCAAACACTGTTGCTAATGGGATTATTATCCCTAATCTCGAGATTACCTTCAATCCCCCTCTACACCTTCTAAAATATTTCTTTTGTTTATAAGGAAGTCCTTAACATCTTTATTGTCTGTTCAGACAATAAAATCTTCAGGGGCTAAGAAAATATGAAACTTTTTTATAGCAAGTTTCATTGCTAATAATTCCTTTTCAAAAATTATATAGTTTAATTCGCTTGGTTTAAACTTGCCATAATTATATCCACATATTAATTCATGTTTTTGGTGTAGGGGTTTTCTTGCCACGGATACCAAATATATTGGAAGTGGTTTCTTTCCAATATTGTGCTGGAATTGCTTTGAGAACACATCCACAAAATTTATCTGAAGCATTTGTTTCAAGAATTAATTTATCTCCTGATTTAGGAAAATAAAATTTTGGGCAATTATTAAATATATCTTGTTTTATTGTTTTTACAATAAGAGTATCATTTTTATTCCATGTAAAAACATCATTCTTCTTGAGTTTTTCAAGAAGTGGTAGTTCTTTTTGTGATAATCCTGGTATGAAATTTCTTCCATAATTAAGGATTCCAAGAAACTTTGCAATTATTTTTTATCCAAAATTTATTCATTTAAATCTCATATTTTTTAGATTATGTGGCCTTGCAACTGTAATCCATCTTGGTTTAGGATTATTCCGAGAAAATTAATTTATGTTTTTTCGATATCAATTTTCTTTGGGGATAGAATAATTCCGTGTTTTTGGAATTTTTCACAAAGTATTTTTAGATGATGTCGATGTTCTTCTATTGTGTTTGAAAAAATAAGAATGTCATCTATGTAGACAAGACAGAAATCTATAAGATCTTTAAAGATATTGTCCATCCATCTCTGGAATACTTTTGGAGCTGTGTTTAGTCCAAAAGGCATAACATTCCATTGATAATGTCCTCTAGGGGTACTAACAGTTGTCAATGATTTGGATTCGTTAGTTAGTTTTTACTGCCAAAATCCAGATTTACAGTCAAATTTACTGAAGAACTGTTTTCCTTTAGTTTGATTAATTAATACATCATTTCTTGGAATTTGATAACCAAATCAAAGTACTTTTGGATTCAAAACTTATTGAAGAAACAATGAGTCCTCATTCTAGTCCTTCTTTCAAGGTAAGAAAATACAATGAAATTACAAGAGGAAAAGCTACAATGATTATTAACTACAAAAGATTAAATGAACAATTAATCTTTGATGGTTATTTTTTTGCCTCTTAGTATCTCGAAGTCACTTTAATTTAAAAAATGCAAAAGGAAAAGAAAAATTAGAGAGGGGAAAATTTTGATGGGTTTGCGAAATGAAACTAAAAAATGAAGAACATGGTACATTTAAACCCCAAATTTGTTCTAACCTGCTTTTATTTATGCGGTACATACTCTACTTTTTAACCCAATCGACAATTCCTCCCCCGTTTTACATAATATTAGTTAGGATTGCAAGATATTGCTTATCTTTTATATGTTGACATATCAATGGAACTATAATTATTATAAATGAATGTCTTTTCTGCATCTACCTCATATTTAATTTATACAAATCATGATAATAATTTTAGTTTGTGTCAATGACTTGATACGAGGCATTAGGAAGAGGCTCATTATCACAGTTCCATTCATTTTTCATTGGGATTGTTTTAATTTTTCAACTTTATTCTTGCCGATTTAAATAATATTATTGTATTTAATATAAGATGTTTATGTTATTGTTGATTAAGTTTCTTCCTTTAGTCTCTCATTCACTTAAAAATTCCTTGAACATATGGTTAATTTTTTAAACTGTTGAGAGTTTTTGTGTTTGTGCTCATTCTCTTTGTCTATATAGTCTGAATATGGGAAGGATATCATTTAGTGAAATTTTAAAAAATCCCTCGCACATTGTGCTCGTTGCATGCTAATTATTTATATATTTCTTTATGTGACCAAATCAATACCCAAATTGCTCTACACATTTTGCACCAATATATATATATATATATATATACAGTCCTGCTCTTGTACGGACCAGTCCGCATTTTAAAAGTGCGGACCGGACATGTATCGCCTGGCGGTGAGCCTATATATATAGTCCTGCTCTTGTGCGGACCAGTCCATATTTTAAGAGTGCGGACCGGACATGTATCACCTGGCGGTGAGCCCAGAAAAGAGAGAGAGTGTGCCTATAATTTAGGGGATAATTTTTAGGCGCACCGTTAAATGACACATGTCCGGTCCGCATTCTTAAAATGCGGACTAGTCCGCACAAGAGCAATATTATATATATATATATATATATATATATATATATATATATATATATATATAATTTTGATCTGGTACATACTTACGGACCCTATCAATCCCTACAATTTAGTTAACACGTTCTCTCTCTACTCCTTAGTTATTTTACAAGTTAGCTACTACACGTCAAAGTAGATAACTTTCACTGTTTCTCTACTCATTGAGAAAAGTGACCAGAGCATAGCATGCTAGCAACATGTCTTTTAATTGTACCAAGTCTGTACAGGTACTAGGCGGTAACTTTTGATAAAGACTAAAAAATAATGGGAGTATGGATGGGAGTACACAATGGGGTTACACATAATTTTATTGTTTGATAAAATAAATAACTCACACCATTTCTATAGACATACCGAAAATACATATTTCAAAATTAAAAAAAAATACTAAATGTGGTTTATATGTTTACTCCGAAAAAAACACATTCAGGAATTAAAAAAATGCATTTCATATGCCTGCTCCGAAAAACTCACTTTTAAAATTAAAAGAAATTAAATGTGATTCATACGCCTGCTCCGAAAATATCACATTCAGCATTAAAAGAAAAAGAGTTGTTCGACTCATGATTTTCATGTATCGACAGGGACACGTTGACACAACGTGTCGCGATTGATTATTGTCTTATGGATATGGGTCCGCGCCAGTGGAAATAACATACTTATTAACATTTAATAAAACAATTCAAAAGTTTGTACTACTAAAAAACACTTGAAAAAACTGAAAAATTAATAATAAACATTTAATAAATATAGAATTCGAATAATAAAACAGAAAAAATTGAATTTTAATTGATAAAAAAAACTTTCCATTGGTAAAAAATAAGTTCCAAATTAAAAATAAAATACATATTTATAAGAGTGAAATTTGACGTGAGGGAAGAGAAGAGAGATGAGAGAGAAAAGAAAGAGATGTGAGAGGAAAGAGGAGAGAGGATGATCCGCATTTTACTTTCACAATGACACGGAAGGCAGTCCGAATTGCTCCTCATACGGTAGTACCGTATAAGAGCACTATTGTGTGTGTGTGTGTGTGTGTGTGTGTGTGTGTGTGTATATATATATATATACAGTACTGCTCTTATGCAGACCATTTCAGATTTTAAGAGTGCGAACTAGACATGTGTCACCTGGCGGTGCGCCTAGAAATTATCGACTAAATTATATGCACTCTCTTTTCGATTTGCATTCTTAATGTGTGTGTGTGTGTGTGTGTGTGTGTATATATATATATATATATATATAATATGAGACAATGGTGTTATGAATAGTGCCTTAGTGGGATTTGTTATGCATGATAAACATGCATGACATCTTATGTGTTGCATTCATGTATACATGCATGCATACATACATCATTATTTTATTAAAAAATTAATATTTAAATAAAAAAAAAATTTAAAAATATTTTTTTAGGTTTTTTAATTTTTTTTAAGGTGTTTTTTTTTAAAAGACGGGTTATTATGGGTTGAGTTTTATCACGAGGGCAAATTTATCGTCTTGCCTTCGCGCATCCGCTAATATATATATATATATATATATATATATATATATATATATATATATATATATATATATATAGAGAGAGAGAGAGAGAGAGAGAGTCAAGTTCTCCAACATACCTCATTAAACATATCTATGAACATAAAAAATAGTAAAAAAATAATTTTGAATTGATATTTTTTAAGGGCTTTAACGGTCTAGTCCTTGGACTAACAATATTAGACAAAAAAACCAGGCCCAACAAATTTTAAACGATTAGGTCCAACATATAAATACCCCGAAATTAAAACAAACACGCACTATTCAGAAATCGAAGCGCCAAAAACACTGTATTCTATCTTGAATCAAAACCTTAATCTACCATCTCTTCGATCAAAATCCCAAAACGAATCTATTTCTCAATCAAATTTTGGTCAACAACAACATATAAATACTCCTGATCGAAGCTCTAAAAACTCTGTTCGATCAAAACCCTAACTCTCTTCAATCAAAACCCTAGCTCTCTTCGATCAAACCCTAATCATTGAAGTTCTACATTTTACATTCTAAATCAAATTCTTCCAAGCAGCACTAACAAGTATGTATACATTCTCTTATCACCTTTTTGTCCTTGCGTATTTTGTGTTCTCATATGTATAAATTTGTAGACACATGGACTGATGAAATCACATTCTTCTTTTTCATGTTATGTATTTCATCATATATTTGTTTCCCTCATTTTAATTGCAAAACACACTTTTTGCATGTTAGATATATGTATTTCATCATTGTACTTTTCCTCCTGTATACATCATTTATCAAGGATTTATCAAGGACTAGGAATATAGACATGATTGGAATATGTACATGTACAAGCCCTGTGTTGCGTGTACTATGTGTATTTTGCGTGTACTATCAAAAAGTACACGCAAAATACACAGAGTACACGCACATTGAAATTGAATTTCTCAATTCATTATGCGTGTACTTTTATGTTTTATACGTGTACTCTATAGAATATGTACATGTACAAGTCCTGTGTTGCGTGTACTATGTATATTTTGCGTGTACTATCAAAAAGTACACGCAAAATACACAGAGTACACGCACATTGAAATTGAATTTCTCAATTCATTATGCGTGTACTTTTATGTTTTATACGTGTACTCTATAAAATATTTATTTCAAATCCATATTTGATCAATCCTATGTTATTTTGGTCCGCGCTAGCGGCATTTGAATGATATTCCATGAGTTTTTAAGAAATATTATTATTTTGTTAATATTTAGGAGTGTTTTTTATCCAATAGCCAACTGCATTTGAATGATATGTTATTAGCTAATAATCAGTTTTATTGCATGTACTTTTTCATTTTTTGCGTGTATTTTGTTGAAAGTACACGCAAAAAATTCAAAAAGTACACGCACATTGAAATTCAATTTGTTCAATCCAATATCCATATACTAATGTGTATTATGAGTGTACTATTTTGTATTGTTGTGTTATTGTTTAGGAATCATACGATCAAGCAAGTTCAACTACAAAACTGCTGCTTGCACGTTCGAAGATCTTAACAATACAAAACCTTTCTCATTGACAGTAAATAGTACTAATGATGACGAAATTCATTTTCTCCTTCGCATCAATGATAGAGCTAAAAGGTTACTTGGTTTCTACTACTACTATGAAGACATTTACTGCACTTTTGATGTGCAATAGCTTCAAGTAACTGAATCAAAAGCGAAGGATTTAGTTAAACGAATTGAGCAGTATTACTTAAGGGGTTTTGATAATGTTGGAGCTTTTAGCATTCATCTATTGTATCACTTCTTTACTGAATATGTTAGGAGTAGAGAATCTTGGTTTTTGACTTGTCGAACAACCTCTGTTAGGTATTACCATGAAACTGACGATGTATATTATCGCCTTTAGCATGTATTTTGATGAGACTTGTATAAATTGTTTGTGAGAATATTGCGTGTAGTTTTGTTAAATACGCTTGTATTTTATTATTTTAGTCTATGTTTTATTCTAATTCGCTTGTATTTTATTTTTTGTACATATCATTATAGGTTAGTAATTTAAATTTTGTTTATAGGTCAATATAATGGGGATGAAGATGAAGGCAAGAAGAGGAAAGAAACAAAAAAAATAGCAGTTCTGATGATAGTTCCAGTTCCAGTTCTAGTGTGGCATTGAAAGTTAAACGTCCTGCAAAGAAGAATGACCAATATCGGTCAAATATTGTTAGCTTTCTCTATGATTTGCATCAGATTAAAGATAAAATAAACAATAGCCATATTGAACTTCTTAAGAAGACTCCATTTTGGGAATTTTTCATTGCCTACTACAGTGAGAAAGTAGTATAAGTGGACCACAAGAAGACGGATAAAAATATTTTATCAATTATCGAGCTGTACAATACGAAAACCAAAAGTTCCCGTATGAAGAATAGGATTCCAATAATGCCAATAGATATAAGTGAAATATTTGGCATACCCCTTGTTGAGGGTTTAAAATCAATAGAACTGAAAAAGGGACCGAATACTGCTCAAAAATCTAGATTACAAGCACGATACTTCGCAAAAAAGATTAGGAAAATCAGAAATATTGAATGGTTTGAAGAAATCAGTTGAATTAGAGACAGATGAAGGAATTGTTGATTTTGTTAGAATTGTGTGTCTCCACTTCTTGAACACGTTGTTTTTCCCCAACTTAAACTTCAACCATGGAGAATTTTGGTTGAAATACATCGACGATATTGAGAAAATGAATAAGTATGATTGGGCATCTGCTGTGCATAAGTTTCTCATACATTCACTTGACAAATCAGCAAGTTCAAAACCTAGCACAGTTACTGGATGTGTCATTTTCCTACTGGTGAGCAAAAAAATATCATGATATTTCAAAATTTACATACCAATACTCACGTGTATTTTGAAAATACACATGATATTTTCACGTGTATTTTGAAAATACACGTATATTTTCACATGAATTTTTAAAATACACTTGATATTCCTGATATTTCAAAATTTACATACCAATACTTACCTGTACTTTGAAAATATTACGTGTATTTTCAAAATACATGTGATATTTTCTCTTAATCTTTCAAAATACACTTGATATTTAACGTCTATTTTGAAAATACACATCTTATATCACGTGTATTTTGAAAATACACGTCTTAATCACGTGTATTTTGAAAATACACTTGATATTCCTGATATTTCAAAATTTACATACCAATACTTAACTGTACTTTAAAATACTACGTGTATTTTCAAAATGCATGTGATATTTTCTCTTGTTCTTTCAAAATACACTTGATATTTAACGTCTAGTTTGAAAATACACGTCTTATATCACGTGTATTTTGAAAATACACGTCTTATATCACGTGAAAGTACACTTATATTTTATAAATTACACGTGTACTATGTTTTGTAAATATAAACAGTGTACTCTCAAAATACTCTTGTTATATTTTCTGTCAATATTATAAATGTACTTTTGAAAGTACACGTGAACTTATATTGACAAAGTACACGTTAAATTTGTAAAAATCACTTGTACTTTCAATATAAAATTGTAAAATTTGTAAAGTACACGTTTAATTTTGCGTGTATTTTGAACAAATCTCTTGTACTTTCCATTATGAATCCTTAGGTAATACAAGTATTAAATTCATTTTGTTTTTTGTATGATCACAGTATTGGGCATGTGAGAAATTTGAAATTATTTCTCCTGTTGAAGAATATAAAGAAAATACTCCAAAATTCCTGAAGTGGAAGTTGTCGTCTTTGAAACAATGGTTTGTGAAGAATGACATCGTAACAGCAACTTTGAAGCAGGCTACAAATAAACCAGCTTGTAAGGACTGTCCTGTACAAAAGAAATCTCAGTTTGAAGGGCCAAGTTACTCTTTGAACATATCTACAGAAAGTCCTATACATGCTGATTCATCATCAAAAAAAGTTACTGAAGATATTAATGACAGTGAGTTTTCACATGGTTGGAATATTCCCCTTAAAAACATTGCGACTCCAAAGAAAAAGAAGGGAAAAGATCAACCAAAGGTTAATTTGGAGAAACAAATTGCTGTTTTGAAAAGGGAATTGTTGGAAAAAAATAATCAACTATCTAAAGCAGCTGAAGACATTAATGGTGCACTGGAGAAGGTGACCTCTTTGGAGGTGGAGAGTTCCATTTTGAATGTACAGTTGCAGGTAGATCGTGATTCACTTTTTGAAGCCCATTAGGAAATGAAGAAGTTAAAGTTGGAGAATTCCAACATTTTGAAGAAAAAAGAGTTATTAAATAAGTTGGAGGTAGAAAATGCCCAACTAGTTGAGTTAAACAATTCTTTAAAAGAAAAGCTTGATCAAGTCACAATGAGGGACTCAGATAGAATTAAAGAATTGGATGAATCATTGAAAAAACAGACAGAATCAACACAAATTTTGGAACAAAAGAATGGATATTTGTCTCTGAGTAATGAAGATCTCAAAAAAAAGTATGATGATACATTGCAACAATGGAAAGATGCTGACATAGAAAAGATGACATTGAGGCAGAATCTTGAGCAGTCAGAATTGAAAAGAACTCAACAGGTACTTTTGAATGCACAGTACACGCAGTTTTCCTAAAGTACACGCAGTTTTTCCAAAGTACACGCAGTTGTCCCAAAGTACACGCAGTTGTCCCAAAGTACACGCAGTTTTCCCAAAGTACACGCAGTTTTATTTCATAGTATTTTTAATTCAGTTTTATTTGATATTATAAATAATGCAGAGTACATGCATTATTTTATTAAAATACACGTGAAATGAACCAATATAAGTTACGTGTACTTTAATATTATGCGTGTACTTTTAACTCATTAGGCAAAATACACGCATCATATTTTAAAATACACGTGATAGATAAAAATAAAAAATGCGTGTACTTTAATATTATGCGTGTACTTTTAACTCATTAGGCTAAGTACACGCATCATATTTTAAAATACACGTGATATGAAAAAATAAAATATGCGTGTACTTTAATATTATGCATGTACTTTTAACTCATTATGCAAAGTACATGCATCATATTTTAAAATACACGTGATACGAAAAACTAAAATATGCGTGTACTTTGATATTATGCGTGTACTTTTCACTATTTAATCTTCATATACTCTTTTATTTGTATACACTAAATATTTGTCTTCTTAACAGTTTTCTGTCTTCCAAAAAATACTGTGCCTATTGAAGACTGAAGCAGAAATAATGAAAAACAATGGTTTCAAAATTCAGAGGAAGTTTGATGAAGGTACACCAAATGAGTTTACATTGGATGATGATCCATTGACAGAGCAAGAAAAAAGGACAGTAAATTTCTTGCTGGAAAGTGATCTCAAATTTGACCTAATAAGAGATCATAAATTCCCTAAACAATATAATGGGTAAGAAAAACTTCATTTTTAAAAATTACTAATTTGTATCTTTTCAAAAAAATTCATCACATCATACTAATTTGTATATTTGTTTTATTTTAATTTCAGGGTTGACTGTGGGGTGTTATGCCTGTACTACATTGAACAAATAAGCAAAAATAAGGAAATGCAAAAATTGTTTCAAGACCCTGACATGCTAAAACAAAGAGTATATGTACTCGGGGAAATTCTTCTATCATAATATTTCTTCCCCCGAAAGGGGAAAAAACTTCTATAAATTGTGATTCAAATTCAAAACATATTTGTAATTTATTTTGTGTTATATTGGTTATTGTTTACAATATTTATTACACCAAAATGGTTTTTTCCCGCTGGCGCGGACCACAATCCACGTAAGGTTTAGACAAACAATGCATCTGAGTGTTATGAAACAATGTACAAACAGTTTTCACGAAAAATACAAGTGATAATTACTAAGTTCACCAATGAATTCTTCAAAGTACACGCATTTTTACTAAAGTACACACACTAGTTAATATAATAATTTTTTATTATTTTAATTGAAAACTACTTTGAAGAATTCATTAAGGACACAATAACCAAAATCAACTTATTAAGCTCAACTACACACTTCCCAACTACTTCTGGTCAAGAAATAAATAGCTTTAACTTTTCCTATAAAAGATTAATATTTGTTCCTTTCTTAACCATTACATCTAGGGTAAAGATAACATAATGACTATTCCAGCAGAAAACTTGCGAGAAACTCTTGAGAGAGATGAAAGAAATAAAAAAAATAAGGCAGATTGAGGAAAATATTTTCTCATATGAAACTGCCTTCGAGCAGTTTCAAACATATGTGAGGGAAGGATATTCTGGACTTCCACCCAATCCCATAGATTTATTTGATGTCGATGAGGACCCTCCTCAAACACATGAAGACCTCATGTCTTTCTATACATAAGAAGTTCCCATGAAAATCGCAAAGCTGAAGGAGAAGAAGGCTCTTTATGAAGGCCTTGTAGCTGTCATAGAAGGAGAAATTCGACACTGGTCGAATTTAATTGACTCTCTTCCTGACACCCTAGATTCCTTTGACAAGCATCCCTAATAGAAGCCTTCTTTAGTTTTTTCAGCTTTCTTTATTTGAAAAAAATGTAATTTATTTTTTTATTTTTAATAAAAAAATTATTTCTTTCATGAATGTGTTCTCAGTTATGTCATACACCAAATATAGTAAAGTATACGTGAACCCTTATAAAAATGATCACGGGTATTGTAAAAAATTTAAACATTAATATCATTTCATGTAAAAAAATTATATAAATGCGTGTACTCTATATATTACACGTGTACTTTATAAAGTACGCGTATAATATATAAAGTACACGCCTATTGAAATATTTGTATAATAATACGTGTACTCAAGACACTACACCAAAATGATAAAATTTTCACCTTTCAGCCGGCCACCCTTGTCAAGGTCATTGACCGTGACACAAATCTCGCGTTTTGTGTCACGGTCATTGACCTTGACACGACCGTGACAAACCCGTGATAAATTTACTTGTCACGATCTTGTCACGGTCATTGATCGTGACACAAAACGCTAGATTTGTGTCACGGTCAATGACCTTGACACGACCGTGACAACTTTCGCAGTAAAAAAAACCCTAGGCTTCTTTTTTTCCCACCTTTTTTGGTTTCCCCCCCCCCCCCCCCTCTCTCTAGGCGATTTCTGCACTCTCTCTCTAAGGTATATATTTTTTTCCTCTCTTTCTCTTTCAATTCTATATGTATGTGTTTGTGTGTATATATATGTGTGTATATGTATGTGTGTGTGTGTGTGTGTATGTGTTTGTTTGTGTGTGGTGGGGGTGGGGTGGGGTGGGGTGGGGGGAGGGGGGAGGGGGGGTATGTGTATATGTGTGTGGTGGTGTGTGGTGGGGTGTGGTGGGGGCAGGGGAGGGGAGGGGAGGAGGGGAGGAGTGGGGTGGTGGGGGTGGGGGTGGAATTTTCTAACTAAAAATATGATAATTCAATTAGGTAAAACCCTAGATAATTTTTTAACAGAATTTGATAATAATATATAAAGTTTAGTAAATTCACAAAATGTTGCCAATTGTATGTTTTTAGGAATATCATTAGTTACTTTCGTGCCCAACTATGTAGAATCCATACACATGCATGTTGTTAGAAAGTCTTAAATTTAATTCTCACTTTAATTTGTAGAATCTCTGTACTTGGTTGGATTTATCCCTTTATGATAATGAAATTTATGCTCCAATTATAATTATCTCATGTCATAATTTTATTGATAAACAATAAATTAATAAAGTAATAAAAATATGAAAACACCCCAATTGATTTAGTAAGATTCGTTCTAGACTTCATTACAAATTATTCATGCCAAACCCGACTCTCTTATAAGATATGCATATTGTGATAAAATATAATGAGGATAAGAGACTTTTGAAATATAAAAGAATCTCAAAGAATAAATATAAATATAAAGGATTAAAGGCAAGGTCGTGACAAATGTAGTTGTCACGGTCGTGGTGGAGGGAGGGGGGAGGGGTTGGGGTGGTGGGGGTGGGGGTGGGGTGTGTGTGTGTGTGCGTGTGTGCGTGGCGGGGGGGGGGGGGCAAGGGGTGTGGTGGGGGGGGCAATTTTAACAATTGTATAGCTTTAATTAAGAAATTGTATAACTTTAATTGTAATTTTAATTGTATAGTTTTAGATGAAAGTAAATTAATAATTAGTGTCAATTTCATATGAAAGTAGGATCGTCCCTCATTGTAAATTAGTAAATTAATAATTGTATACTTTAATTGTTAGTTTAATTGATGAAATGTTGGGTTGGTTAGTTTTAAAAGTGGCATGACGTGTGCGTGTGTGTGGTGGGGGTGGGGTAGGGGTGTGTGTATGTGTACTATTAACATTTTTTTATCTGTACTAATAACATTTTTTTACAGCAAATGTCTCCTTCAGATATTAAGGCGAAGATGATGATGCTGTTTATGATGATGTCGTCTGGGATCGGTGGTAGCGGAGGCGACGAGGGCTCCTCCACCCCTAGGCTCCCCAAATATGAAAAACTTGGGATTACCGTCGAGAACAAATCGGAGCTATTAGCGAGATCCCTCGAGCTGCTAAAGACGGTCATCGGCCCAGGGTTTATGAGTTGGAAGGAGGTGTCATATGAGCTCAAGTTAGGTGTTTGGGCGGCACTACAGGTAATATATTTATATTTCAATTTCAATTTCAATTTCAATTTCATTTTATATTTATATTTATATTTATTCGCAACTAACATTGAATTTGTTGGACAGGAACAATTCAACTTGGATCCAAAGCTACGCGATTCCGTCTTGGAGCAGTTGAGGGAGCAACACAAGACGTGGAAGAAAAATATGCCGACACGGTACTTTGGGAAAACACGAGAGTCCATTATACAATAGCGTGGATCCGTCCCGCCCAAGGAGCCGATCTCATTAGCACAATGGAAAAAGTTCATTGACAATGAGATCGAGGATCGACAATTGGCATCTCGCCAATCGGGGAGGAAAAATCGGGCAAAAAAGACAGACGTGCACTACTCCGGCCGGACCTCTTACGCCGAGGTGGAGCATAGGATGAAGGTAAGATTTAATTTTTTTATAACTACAGAAATATATTATTTTTCATTATTTTACTTTGCGGGACCGATACTAATTTTACTTTATTTTATTTCAGGGGGTAGAGAGTGGGCCAGGTGGTAAGCCACATAGCCTCGATACTTATGTGGCTCTTCAGACGAAGAAGGGGAAGGACAAGGAGGTGTCCTCGAGCGTCGCGGCGATGATTGTAAGTAATCTGACAGTTTAATTTTTGTTAATTGCGTTATAATTTTTTAGTTTACTTATTTTACTAATCATGTGTTTTTTGTCGTTTCAGGCAAAGCTTAAGGAAGTGCATGAGTCGCAGTCTGATGCCGACAAGGCGTCTTTGTCCACAGACGCACTCAGCCAAGCGCTTGGCTCTGATCGCAAGGGGAGGATAAGGGGGGTGAGCTCGCGAGTGGCCAAATCTAGGATCATCGGATTGGAGACAAGCGACACCGGGTTGGCTCGAACGGTGGGTTCACACGACGCGAAGTTGTCCCGTTTGGAGGCGACGGTCGAAGATATGTACGCATTCATGAAGCGTACGTTGGGCGGAGATCGAAAGGGGAAGGAGAAAGGGAAAGGGAAGGATAAGGCGGAGGAGGAGGAGGAGGAGGTGCGGGAACACGAGGCGCAGGAGGACGAGGATGTGGACCTCGCTGCTTCTTCACCGTCACGTGCGTATTTCGATGATCCACTTCCTTATTTGGCTCCCTTCCCCAGACCATTGTCGACACTTGGTTGGCCGAGCGTGTTCATATTGGATGTATTTGATGACCAGCGGATAGGGCGGGGGTTGAGGGACCCGAATATCGTCGAGGGCGGAATAGTTCATGGACGTGCGCTTCAAGGGATCGAGTCCAAAGTGCTCGCCACGCATGTGATACCCGGGAAGGAGAACTCCCTATTGTGGTTGCGCGAACAATGCGGCACGATGTATATTAGTGGGTGTGTCAATTTGTATATCGTGTGGCCAACTCACCTCCTCACATTTACCCAAGACATGTAGTAACATTATTTTTAAGTTTGTACATTTTAATTATATTTGGATTATATTGTCATGTATATTGTTTCTATTTTGAATATTTGGATTATATCGTCATGAATATATATTTGCACTATCTTGGGTATATTTGGATATATGATGTTTGAATAGGTACAACCAACGTTGTTATAACAGGTACAAATATACTGCTGGGCAGTGGCAGTGGCCATACTGCCCAGCAGAATTTTTTTCAATTCTGCCCAGAATTGTCACGATCATTGACCGTGACAAGTCCTTGACAAATATTATCACGGGCTTGTCACGGTTAATGACCGTGACAATTTTTTTAAATATTGTCAAGTCTTTGTCACAGTTAAGAACCGTGACTAAGCTTGTCAGGGTCCATGACCTTGACACGACCGTGACAATTCTAACGGAGTTGTCAAGGTCAATGACCGTGACACGTCCGTGACAAAAAAAATTGTCTAGCCCTGAATTGTCACGGTCATTGACCTTGACAAGTCCAATTTTTCAAGGTCAATGACCGTGACAATAATGCAAATTTGGTGTAGGGAGATATTGTCCCAAAACATTATATAAATGCGTTTACTCTATATATTACACGTGTACTTTATAAAGTACACGCATAGTCTATAAAGTACACGCCTATTGAAATACTTGTATAATAATGCGTGTACTCAAGATATTGTCCCAAAATATTATATAAATGCGTGTACTCTATATATTACACGTGTACTTTATAAAGTACACGCATAGTCTATAAAGTACACGCCTATTGAAATACTTGTATAATAATGTCGCTGGCGCGGACCATAATACCCATAGGAGTTTAAGAATATGAGTGACCCAAATGTCTTTTATAAAGTACAAGCACATTGTAATGTCCAAAACCATTTTCCAAATAGTACATGCATTTATATACGTGTACTTGATAAAATCACATGCTAAATACATAAAGTACACGTATATTGAATTAGATTTTTGTCATATCAATATGCGTGTACTTTTCTAAAACATGCATGTATACTTATATTTAAATGCGTGTACTTCATAAAGTACACGCACATTTCATCAAGTACACGCATATTATATTTATATTATGCGTGTACTTCATGCATGTACATTAATAAAGTACACGCATGCTTTTATAAAGTACACACATATTGACTGACCAAATCCATTTTTAAATGCGTGTACTTTATTAATATACGTGTACTTAATAAAGTACACGCATATTTCATCAAGTACACGCATTTAAAAATGGATTTGGTCATCAAAATGCGAGTGTACTGTACATAACATGCGTATACAAAGGTAAAGTACACGTGAACACAAGGAAAAATGATCATGTATGTTTTATGAAAAATATGTGTACAGCAACACAAAAAACAAACTAAAGAATGAGACTTAAAAATAAATTACATTCATTTATGTGAAACAAATGGTTTATTAATTAATTTATTCAATCAAATGGTTAAAATGAATGAATTCAACAATTTTAAAAATAGTCAAATGGGTTCCTTACAAGTAAACCTGTAATGACTCGTTCTACTACACCTCGGGCAAGTAACTTCCCTTACTGTGATCTCACCAGAAGACTTTATTCTCTTATTTCTTGGCATGCCTGTCGGTCTCTTAGTCATTGGTGGAAGGACAGATGGATTTTCAGGAATAGGAATATTTAAGGAAATCAAATCAGGAAGAGGAACTATAGGTATCGAGTATGATTTTCTGTAGAAAGATACCTTATAGTACTCCTCAATATAATCATAAATAGTGGTCCCTTTCCTTCGCACAACACAAACAGCATGAGAACATGGAAAATATCTAATCTGTCAACTTTTACAAGAACAAGTCATTTCTCCTAAGTCAACTGTTGCTCGCACTTCTGAATGAACTTCAAATACATTTTGACTTGAGCGACTAATAGTCCAATGTCGGCTTTTATTCCAATTTTCATTCAGTAACTTTTGAAAAAAAGGACATAGCTCATCTGTCCAAGTGTCAGACTCAACAAGTTTGTTTGCATTGAAATTCATAATCTTCACTCTCAATTTATCAAGCATATTCATTACTAGTAAATGCCTTTCCTCCAATATCCATGAATTGAATGACTCCACAACACTAGATGCCATGTCACGATACCGTTTACCAGGGAAATATGCACAGGACCAATTCTCGAGTGGCAAACTATCAATGAAATCGACAATAGCAGCTCCTCCTCCCTTCTTCAATGCTTCAATATTCTTGTGAAATACATCTACTGAGACAGCATATACACAAGACAAAAAACCTTTAACAATTTTCTTTCGAAATCCAGCACAATTCCCACGAATTTTCTTTTTTATATTCCCTTGTAAATGATGTATACAGTAGGAATGTGCAGACAACGGGAAGACCCTCGAAACAGCTTCAAGTAATCCATTGTTTCGATCCGAAATAAATGTTATGTTTCGATATTGCTCAACTACTGCACTATGAAAATTGACAAGAAACCACATCCAGTTATCTTCGGTTTCGGAATCAACAACAGCATATGCAACAGGAAAAAGTCTTGAAATATAAAAATATATCAAAATTAAAATAAATAACATATCCATGTACAACACTTTGTATATTGATGCTGCTGGCGCAGACTCTAAAACACATGGGAAATATATTATGTGTTTAATTTAAATTGTTTGTAAATAACAAGACAAAACATAAAAATGTACCGTACACATGATTCCAAATAAAAAGACATGCACGTTTACTTTCCAATCTTTTGATTGGCTTTATTATTAACAAAACTAACATCAACATACACGCATAAAAATGTAAAGTACAGGTGAACTAAACAAAAACATTCAAAGGTACTTTACATTTTTAACATGTACTTTGCTTTATTATTTCCAAATAACAACACCTATCATGAAAGTACACGCATAAAAATGAAAAGTACACGTGAAATTAAGAAAAACATTCACGTGTACTTGACATGTAAAATGCGTGTACTTTAGTTTGTATTCAACATAACATCATCATCAAAGTATATGCATAAAAATAAAAAGTACACGTGATATTAACAAAAACATTCACGTGTACTTGACATGTAAAATGCGTGTACTTTACTTAGTATTACACATAAAATCATCATCATCAAAGTACACGCATAAAAATAAAAAGTACACGTGAAATTAACAAAAACATTCACGTGTACTTGACATGCACTATGCGTGTACTTTACTTAGTATTACACATAATAAGACATATCATGAAAATACACGCAGAAAAATAAAAAGTACACGTGAACTAAAACAAAGACCTTCAAAGATATTTTATATTTTTATGCTTGTATTTTGATGATATGGAATGGAACAAACAAAATTTCAATGCAATACACAAAATAAAATATTTACAATTAATTTACCATTGTTCCCATTCCTTGCAGTAGTTGATAGTATTGTTCCACGGTAACGGCTCTTCAAAAAGGCACCATCAAGAAATAAAACAGGTCTGCAGTATTGAAATCCATAAATAATTCATCCTCTAAACATTACAAATATTCTCTTGAAGTTTTTACTCTTATGTTCCACGTCAAGGATGCAATGCGACCCAGGATTATACTGCAATAGAAGGTCACGATAATTATTCATTAATGCATAAGAAAACTTTTCAGCACCATGTATATCAACAACAGCCATCTCTTTCTCACGCCATGCATGTTGATAAGCTATATCAAGACCATAATTCTTCTTCATATCTCTAACCACATCAATTGGTCTCAATAGCGGGTTATCTCTAAGATCATCAGCTACCAATGTTGAAACCAACTTGGAGGCTATCATTTTGGATGACGGACTATGAAAGACACCTCTACATGTATGCTCATTATTCATTGCACGTATGCAAAAGTATCCATTTATTGTAGATAATGAAGCATGAATTCTCAACATACAATTCTCAGTAGTCTTTTTAGAGCATTCAGCCATCACTCGAGTTTTATCATTCTTCAAATACACGTACTTGAACCCAACCTCAACGGTATACTTTCGCAATTTATCCCTAAATTCCACTACACCTCCTTCAAAACACTGCTGCTCATGACTTATATAAGTCTTCCAGTCATTCGAAATATAGACTTTCGACTTACTTGGCTCCACACCTCCAAGATAAAAGTCATTTTCAATGCAACTATTAAAATCATTTTTAGTGCCTGATGATAAAGACTCTAACCTTTGTCTATTTGTATCACCATTGTCAACCCTCTCAGAACTTGTATTACTGCAGTCAACCCCCTCAAAAATTCGATTAGAGCATTCAACTCGTTCACGACATGTATTACATGAAAATGGTAATGAATCAATGACATATATCCAAATGAAATTAGCTTTCACGATCAATTGGGACCGCAACATACAACAAACATCGTTGTCACAAACCAACATGAACCGACATTCATCACCAAATGAATACCTCAATGAAAAACTCCCACTTCTCAAATTAGTAAACCTAATACACAACTCATTGCATATGAAATCTAATGAGTTATCTTCAAATATTTCAATACAAGCCATATTATCCAAATAACAACACCTTGCTATTACACTACTTACCATAATGTCCTGCAGTAAAACAGAGACGAAAAACATTTACTTCAAGGTCAATAATTCTAAAAGTGTGCAATAATTTAATGCATGAAATATCAAAATATTTATTTATAATTAATATAAAATTACAGGCACTTTTTAAAAACCTATACATGAAGCAATAAAGCACACACATATTTTCAAAAAATCAATTACGTGTACTTTATAAACACTGCGTGTACTTTGAAAACTGATATCGAACTGGTTATTTCCGCTGGCGCGGACCTATATCAATAAGTGATTCAATACCAAATCAAAATCAAGGACTCTTAAACATTGCGTGTACTTTGAAAACTGATATCGAACTGGTTATTTCCGCTGGCGCAGACCTATATCAATAAGTGATTCAATACCAAATCAAAATCAAGGACTCTTAAAATTAGAATGAAACATCAATAATATTCATTCAGCACATTCAACTAACAATTACAAATATTGATAAATATAACTTATTTATGAAGAATCCAAACATAAATGCAAAAAAAAACACAAAATAAAAACATATACATATATAACATATAAAAAGCTATTCAATGACATGAATGAATATTACAATGAGTCTTTTGAATCAAAACAAATGACATATACTTATTGTAATCGATCGAAAATAGAAAAACCAACTGCTGATAAAGATAAACTTACAAATGATAGAGCCAAGTGATACAGGTAGAATCGATTAAAAACATTGTAATCGATTATAGGACAGACCATCAAAGCATAAGATTGATGTTATTTTCGATTTCGGAGAATAGTCGTTAGTTGCAGAGAAAACTACAATAGCCGATTAGGTTTATGATTTTTTTAAATTGGGGATATTTATATGTTGGACCTAATCGTTTAAAATTTGGTTCACCGATTTTTTTGTCCAAAATTGTTAGTCCAAGAACTAGACCGTAAAAACCTATATTTTTTATATGGATTCATGATATTTCAATGTCCCCTATAAAAATATTCAGTTCAAAATAATATTTTCTGTTATTTTTAAAAAATAGGTAAAAAATCTAAAAGTTATATAGTGTAAAAACTGTCAATTTTTTTACCTACTTTTTAAAAATAACAAAAAACATTGTTTTTAGTTGATTTTTTTTACAGGAGCACATTGAAATATCATGAATTCATTAAAAAAATATCATCTCAAAATTATTTTTTATACTATATATATATATATATATATATATATATATATATATATATATATATATATATATATATATCCACATAATATGATAGCATGATTTTTGAAAAATTTTAAAAAATATTTCACTTTTTGAATGTATGATATTTTCTTCTTTCATGTCCATGCATGAAATGTCATACTAAAGTGTTTTTTTTAATAAAAAAGGTTTTGTTTTTGTTTTTTTAAAAGAGAAATAATTATTTTTAAAAAGGGAAATAATTTTAAATAATTTAATTTATATTTTTTTAAAAACATTCATATTTTTTATATTTTTTTAATTTATATTTTTAAAATATATAGTTTTTATTTTCTATTTTTTTTTATCACGGAGACAAATTTATCACCGTGCCCTCGGCACGAGCATCCGCTAGTATGTATATATAACGTGATCGTCGTACATTCTTCGCTAATTTCTTTTTATTTAATTGCATGAAATGTCGAAGATGAGCATAGATACTTAAATAAATAATGAAAATCCCGCTCCATCTCAATTCTCCCCTGGTCTGCTGCCTCAATTCTCTACACCTAAGGGTTCTTAATTCTCTACTCCACCTCATATTAATTCTACTCCATCTACACAGTATTTGACTCAGCAAAGTCCCTAAAGTCCTGTTAATAAAACTACCCTAAGTCTAGTAACTAAGGCATCCCAAACTCAAGACGAGGAGCACATTGGGTTAATATATATATATATATATAATATGGAACAATGGTATTATGAATAGTAACTTATGCATGATAAACATGCATGATAAACATCCATGGCATTTTATGTGTTGCATGCATACACATGCATGTATGCACGGATACATATATACATTATTATCTTATTATTTTTTTAAGAATATATATTTTTTAAAATATTTTTTTAAAGTTTTTTTTTTTTAAAAACGCTGATTATTATAGGCTGGGTTTTATCACGGGGGCAAATTTATTGCCGTGCCCTCGGACACGGGCATCCGCTAGTATATATATATATATAGGACAATGTTTTAGTAGAGTTTGTCATGCATGACATCTTATGTGTTGCATGCATGCATACATACATTATTATTTTATTATTAATTTTATTAAAATATATATATTTTTTAAAATTTTAAATATTTAAAAAAAATAGTTTTTTTTTAAAACGGGTTATTATGGGTTGAGTTTTATTACAGGGGCAAATTTATCACCGTGCCCATCCGCTAGTATATATATATATATAAAAAAGAATGAATAAAGAACCAATATTAGTGCATTCTACATTAATCAATAAACTTCTGCAACAACAATCCTTGAACAATATTCGTACAATATAAATCCAATTTTAATTCTACAAAACTCAAAGAAAAAATAAATTTAAACTGAATTAGCTCAAGGTACCTGTGAAGAAAAAGGAATTTTAAAGTTGACAACATAACTACCTTAATTTTTGCTTATTTCCGTGAATAGAACAAAACCCTAAAACCAACAAGGCTAGGATTATTCCTGCGTAGTGATTTGTAAACCAAGGCCACTGTAAAAGCACATAATCGGCATCTTCGCAAGTTCCTCTTTCGCAATAATTTGAACTATTTCATCAAACATTGCGAGGTGAACTGCTGGCATCACCACCGGATGGATTCAACGCTGACTCGCTCGAAAGAGAACCGCTCCCACTTTCGTTTTGAGAGACAACCGGGATTTTAACTGCTGCTCTTTCCAGCTCCTTCTCGAGCTCTTCCTCTTGTCGCAGTGCAGTGAATTGGGTATCCAAAGACTTAGCTGCTGCTAACCACGCGAGAACGATCACTAGAAGTATCCCTCCAAGGTAGGGAGTTGAGTTTGCAAGTGACCCAAACGTTAAAATCATGAACTGCTGAATCAAAGCGCCTCCAGATTTTCCCAATGGATTGCAAACAACATCAATTGCAGCCTTCCCTTTAACCTGAATGGGAAGTCACATTAAATTTAAGAAGAAAATGCAAAGAGCTTCTAGTGGAAACCACGGATGGTGAATCAAAATCGAGCATTATGGAAATACCTTAGCATTTTAGTCTAAACTTTTAACCTTAATCAAGTCATAAAAAACAGAATCTGGGATTCTATAAAATCGCCAAAACTCATGAAGTCAAACTAAATAAGCAATAAACTCCCACTAAGATATAACATTGTCACCAACTGATTTGCATTAAAGAAACTCTATAAAAATAAGTAATTCTACAGCTAATGGGGATACAGCTAATGGGGATTTGCACTAAAAGAATGGGATTCATTAATACTGCATCATTGCTTGGTTAGCGTGTGGGATCCACTGGCTAGCATAAACACTGACCAATACATACGATCCTGAGTCACATAGAATTACTCCCGACACATGTACACTCTCAATTCGAGTTTATAAATTCAAAGAAAGGTTGATAACTTGTGCCCTAAGGTCGCGTGTTAAAAATCTAATAATAGAAAGAAAGGACAAGCTATAAACAAGCATCGGGTCGCGTGTTAAAAATCTAATAATAGAAAGAAAGGACAAGCTATAAACAAGCATCGAATGGCTCTTGTCCCTTCTACTATTGGGTTCTTAACATGTTTTCTGATGGCAGATGTTACCAAACCCTCAAGTGTGGGGAACATTCAACTCCATGATCTGGAGTTTGGAATTGGACTTGATGCAAATTAAATTCAAAATTGGAATTAATTTTGCTCCAATTCAAAATCCAAATTATGGGATCGAAGCTCCCACGCACATTATCAAATAATTTGAATTTTCTGAATTTCCTTTTGTTTCAAGCATTGACAAATAAGATGCCACAACCAGTTTTCAAAATTGAAAAGTCAAGTGTTAAGTCTCGAACCTTGGTGTCCTCATCCAGAGGAATATAGGCCATTTCCTTACAAGGATCAAACAAGCTGTATTTGGCACTCTTGCTGAATATGTTCTGCATTGCACCTACATACACAGCTGCTAGAAGTGGAGTCATCCCAAAACTCGCGAGAGCAGGCGCTAGTGGAGCACCAAACAAAATCAGAGAGAAGAAGCCGACTCCTGTGACAAGCAGGACTGTGGGTGTAATTTTGGCCGCCACTCCCCAACCGTATTTGTTAAATATCCATTGACTAAGCAGCATCATTGTGAAAGTAGCAATTCCAGTTGCCGTCGAGAAGTCACCCATGAACGAAGAATATTCATTTGGGCTTGGAAACTATAGTTTTAAGAAAGAGTTTAAAATTAATACGAAAATTTGGAGGAGAAGAAGAGATATATAATTGGGTAAATTGCAAAAAATTCCCTAAATTATCACGCTGGTTTCAAAACCCTTCTAAACTATAAGTCTTGCAAAAAAAGTCATTGTTTGCAATTTTCCCACTATTGCACTATTTGTTGCTAAAAAGGTTTTTGCGGTGACAATTTTTAGCATCAGAGGGGGTCACTTGGGCCGTTTCATAATTTGGGAGTTATTTGCAACCGGATGGGATAACTTAGGGAGTTTCAATAATTTGCAGAGTCAATTTAGTTTTACCTGAGCCTTGAGCTTTGATTTCCATGTGACCTCAACAAGATTGATGCTAATACCATATGCTACCACCAACAAAGCAAGATCCCTAATGTAAGGGGAAGATACCAAGAATTTTAAACTCTCCATTGTTCCCATCTTAGGCTTCTCCTGCAAATGGAATAATGCTCTGTTATGTAAAGCGTCAACAAAAAAAGAATTAATTACCTTAGAAACAAAGGACACTAAGTAAAAGAAATAATTTTTTAAGTGGGGTGTAAATATTCCACGTTACATGTTTACTATACTTGGCTTCTAGTGTGCCAATATGAAATGGAATCCGATGTTCACCCAAATTAGGGAGTGAAGACGTTGTGTTGGTAAAAAGTCATTTGCATTTGCTAAATAAAATAAGGTGGCACTCCGATTGAGATGGATAAGATAATATCAAAAAGAGGCAGCGTTCTCATAGAAGATTACCTTCTTCTTCTTGCTGCGGGTTGGAAGAGAAACGTAAGTATTCACCCACCAGTAAAGAGCACAAATGGTAATGCCCATCAGCACCACAATGCTCATCATTCCTTTTAGGGAGAGAGCCCAACCATCAACTCCAGGACCCAAATTTGCTCTCAAATTAGAGAAGTATTTCACTGTACGGCCAGAGAAAATAAGAGCAATGTTGGCTCCAAGTCCAAAAAGGGGGTAGAATTTCTTGGCTTCTTCTACAGTAGTAATCTGCAAGATAAAGAAAGCAAGGGTGTCAAATTGCAGCTAGACTAACTTCAGTTGACTGAAAATAACTCATAAAAATGATAAGAGAGCTAAGAGAACATCAACAGCAAATATAAAAAAATAAAATTACAAATTGTAGCCCAAACCAAGAATTGTAATTCCAATATTACAGACTCATAATATATTTCCAAGAGAGCCTAGTTACATTGAAGAAACTCTAGGTGCCAACCCCTCAGGAAAACTAAGCACGTACAAATTAGTAAAAAGATAGTTACGAAAGAAAAAAAAAAAGTATTTAACAAGAATATACAGTGAAGCTAAGGAGGGCTGGGCTGGGCTGGACAGGGGGGCGGAGGATGACACTACTATGAATATAATGAACTGTTCAAGAGTGAACTAAAACTTTATATATAAGTTTCTATTTCCATCCATTCATACTTTCCATTTTAAGAAACATAATTTTTCAATACAAAAGAAATAGTGAAAATGGTGACGACTCTAGAATTACTTATGGCACAGATTCTCCAAAATTAACACACGGACAAGCATATACACGTGTGCATTTATTTGTTATTTTAGAACCATGGAGGGGCAGGAACATGAATGGAAGCCAACAGATTTAAATGAGGTTCGCAACCTTTTTTCGTTTGCACATTTCCGAAGTCAATCAAAAGCAGCTTATCTTATAGATGTCTTTAAACACACATGCCATAGCCAAACCTCAAAGCAACTCAGGTCGTTAAATTCTTTACTTTATGCAAAATGTTTTACTCTCAATTGTTCTTCGGGCATTTGTGAAGTAAATCAAAAGAAGATTAATTATACATTTTCATTTCATTAACTGAAGATCAACGTTTACTTTTTTACTTTATGCAAAATGTTTTACTCTCACTTGTTCTTTGGACGTTTGTGAAGTAAATCAAAAGAAGATTAATTATACATTTTCATTTCATTTTCTGAAGATCAGCGTTGAAAACGTCATTCAAACAAAATTATAACAGACTAGAGAAGTCTATATCCAAAAATCAGAGACTACAAATGTTTAGAAAGTACTCATGCATATGGGCACCTAAGTTGTTTGTGCTCGCATCAACAGCATCAAACTGATGTGAAGCGCTCAAAACTAGATTTTAGAAGCCAGAATTTACAAGCCGATAACCTCACTTATCCATCCTAGTGAATAGCCTCAATGCAATTCTAAGACAAATGGAAGATGTGGTTAATGTATTAATTATAGATGTTTAACAATACAACTTTATCAAAAGATGTAGAATTAATTAATATACATTATAACTTAAGTATGCGTAGAATACAGATTGTGCGAAAAAGTCAGTAGTTATGCAACCAGTTTTCTTATTAATCCCTTCAAAGCTTGAAAAAATAAACAGCCATATAACCCTGAGGAGGGTGTAAGAACACGGCCATTACACTCACTATGTTATATGGGATAGAGTGTTGGGAAACCAAGAAACAAAATGTGCAGAAAATGAGTGTGACGGAGATGTGAATGCTGAGATGGATTTGTGGTAAAACTCGAAAGGATAAAATTAGAAATGAACAAATTCGCGAAACGGTAAAAGTAGCTCCTATAGAAGATAAATTGAGAGAAAATCGACTTAGACGGTTTGAACACGTTAAACGTAGACCAATGGATGCTCCCGTAAGGAAAAGTGATTTAGTTAGTATTGATAGTAACACATAGGATAGAGGTTGGCCTAAATTGACTTGATAGGATATTATAAAAAAGGACATGATATCACGTGGTTTAACCGAAGATATTGCACTGGACAAAATGAAATGGAAAAATAGGATTCATTCATGTAGCCGACACCAAATAATTGGGAAAAGGCTTTGTTAAATTGAGTTGAGTTGAGGGTGTAAGAACACAATACAAGAATGTTGCTTCCTGTTGCATAACTGAACAATATTGAGACAGACTCCAGATGAAATTGAATTTTTCTATGTAGTATATATATAAAGTCAATAAACCACACATGGTATGACAAAATAAATATACAAAAGTATACTATCCAGAAGAAAAGAAAAAAAACGTATGTGATTCCATTCCAGAATAGTATGAACGTGTGATATAGGATTTCTATTTGACCAGCTTCAAATCTTTCTCATTCTATAGTATGTTTGTATCCCATATGCCTACAAGATAGAATAATATCATCCATCCCAACTCGATAAAATGGTCCAATCTGCTAATTGGAATTCCAGTAAACATGATATAAAGAAGCAAAGTTATCCAATCTTATATCCATCCCGAATAACACCAAACATGGGACAGGGAAATTATCCTATCCAACTCATGTCATGTATTAGTCATGGAAAATATAGAAACCATTAGGAGTCCCCTGATACAAGATAAGAGAACCTGAACAGAAAACACGAAATTTGACACCCAAAACACAATACATATGTAATCAACAATCAAATTAAGAAAGAAATATATCTGGTAATAATATTATACCTGATTGGCAAACCCCCAAAACAGCACAGAAACCACAACACTCCCCCAAAGCTCAGCCATGACATAGAACAAACAGAAGCTCCATATCCTCAAAATAGCAAGCGGACCCATGAACCGAGGTCCAAGCGAGGCCAAAAGCTTGTCAGCAAGAGCTGTGGGGTGGAAATAACCATTGAGAGGATACAACACAAACCCAAATGCCCCAAAGAAGGCAATAAATGGCATCATAACAGTATAGAACAGCGCCTGCTTTGACAACACATTAGACAATTTGGTGTACAACAACATAAACCCAATAGCCATAGGCAAATTAACCCACGTTTTCAAGAAAGGTATAATCTCAGCACTAGACCCTTTGGCTGTCACCACCAACACATCTTTGGTATCCCTAAGGATTGTGTAATTAAACAGAATACAGAAAAACATCAACCCAAGTGGCACAATCTTTTTTAGGGTCACAACCTCAACACCCATAAACTTGGGTGACTCAATTTCTCCAAATAAAGGCTGCCCATTATCAGCTGCTGCAGCTGCTTTACAAACATGAAAAGCCCTCTCTTTTTTACCAACCACTTGAGGTTTTGTGACAAACCCTTGAAGCTTTTGGAACCCATTTAGAGATAGAGAAAACCCACTAGAAGAAACTCTGGGTTTCAAAGGGTTCAAGTTTAACCTATGCCTAAGACCCTGTGACGGTGGTGGGCTAAAAGCTCTGGTTTTGGGATTTGAAGGTAAAGAGAGAAGCCCATTTGTTTGTAAAACAGCTTCCATCTTTCTCTCTTGCTCTCAATCTCTGTATTGAGTCCCTTCAAGAAACCCAAATTTAAGATGAGAGCATAAGAGAGAAAGATAAGGTTGTTGGGGGGAGAAGAGAAGATGCGTTTTCTAAGAGAGGTTTGGTCAGAAATACAATTGTGTTTATATATATATATATATATTATTGAAGCGTCAAAACCCTAAATTATGATAAATGGGACAAGTAGAATAAAGTATATTTTTAAATTAAAAAATGATAGAGCTACTTAGTTTTTGACATAAATGCAAAACTTAATGACGTGAACATTATTAAGACCCTATAATCACACAAGGGAGTGGCTATTAGCACTCCCCAAAATCTTCTCACACTCCATCTTTTTTATAAATGTCAATCATACCCTTATATTTATAAATTATATATTTTCACTTTTTTGCTTTCCATTAAAATAAATATATTTGAAAAATAATTAAAAAATTATAGTTTAGTATAAATCTGTTGTAAAAATATTTTTTTTTACTTTTCATAACTATTTTAAAAAACATTTCAATTGTTTAAAAAAATTGTTATCTAAATTTTTTTCTTATTGAAAACTGTTTATAAAGCATAAAAAATTATTTCATATATAAAAAAAATATTTTTACAAAATACACCGCTTTTTAAGAATCTTTTATTTTTTAAGTAACATGACTATGACTAAAAAAAACGCGACATGACATGGAGTCGTATTTTTTTCATTTCATCGACACGCACCATTTTTTTTATTTTAAAAATAATCTTATTACTATTTAGAAAAAATGGTTCACGGCAACGGTATGTATAGACGGTTCGACCAACTATACATACCGCTGGCGCGGAGCATTTTTTCTAATATGTTGGTCCGTGCCCACTGTATGTCTTCTAATAAAACAGTTGAAATATTTTTTTTAACAAAAATAGATGAAGTGTTTAAAAATAGAAGTCATGTTTCCTTAAAAAAAAAACATTTCATCTATTTTAGTTGAAAAAAACATGAATGCTATTTTTAAACATTTCATCTGATTTTGTTGAAAAATATTTCAACTCCTTTTTCTTTTAAAAACATTTCAATTTCTATACATATTGCTAGCGTGTACCATTTTTTTTAAATTGTAAAAGGATTATTTTTTTTAAATGTAAAAAATGATTCGCGCCATCGGTATGAAAAACATACGACTACATGCCACTTTGCATTTTATTTGGGTGATGATCGTGTTACTTAGAAGAGAAAATTGTTTTGTTTTCCTTTTTACAAGAAAAAATTGTTGCATTTTTTACGTTTTTAAAAAATAGTATTTTTACAATTTAGAAAAATGGTCCACGCTAGTAATATGTATACGGGGGTTAAAATGTTTTTTTAACAAAAAAGTTGAAATGTTTTTAAAAGAAAACGCAGTTGATGTTTTTTTTAACAAAATAGTTGAAATATTTTTTAACTAAAATAGATGAAATTTTTTTTTAAGGAAGCATGACTGCTATTTTTAAACACTTAATCTATTTTTGTTAAAAAAAATATTTTCAACTGTTTTATTAGAAAACATACAGCTGGCGCGGACCAACATATTAGAAAAAATGCTCCGCGCCAGTGGTATGTATAGTTGATCGAACCGTCTATACATACCGTTGCCGTGAACCATTTTTTCTAAATAGTAATAAGATTATTTTTAAAATAATTAAAAATGGTGCGTGCGGGCGAAATGAAAAAAAATACTACTCCATGCCACGTCGCGTTTTTTTAGTCGTATTCAAGTTGCTTAAAAAAATAAAAGATTCATAAAAAGCGGTTTATTTTGTAAAAAGAGTTTTTTTATATATAAAGTAATTTTTTATGTTTTATAAACAGTTTTCAATAAGAAAAAAAAATAGATAACATTTTTTTTAAACAATTGAAATGTTTTTTAAAACAGTTATGAAAAGTTAAAAAAAATAAATTTACAACAGATTTTTATCAAAATATATTTCTTTTAATTATTTTTCAAATATATATATTTTAATTGAAAGCAAAAAAGTGAATATATAATTTATAAATATAAGGGTATGATTGACATTTATAAAAAAGATGGAGTGTGAAAAGACTTTGAGGAGTGCTAATAGCCACTCACATCACACAATACTCATTTATTTCAAAGAGTGATACTTGACCGCCTAGAACCGCATTCACCCCCGCCCTTCTTTTTTTTTTCTTTTTTTGTGTGTGTGTGTGTGTTTAACAATTGATATAAATATAGTTTTTTATATAAAAAAACAGTTTTTCATATAGAAAAACAGTTTTTCATATAGAAAAACAGTTTTTTCTAGTAATATAAAAAACAAATTTTTTTATTGAAAGTAAATTTTTTATTGAAGTTAATATTTTTTTTATAAATAAAAAAAAATTATGTTTTTGACATGATATTGCGATTAATTAGTGTCGCCGGCACGGACCCACATTTCCGGACTCAAATCATTTGTTGAATGTGGGTCCGCGCCAGCGGCACTAATTAATCGCGATATTTTTTTATGAAAATATATCGCGATTAATTAGTACCGCTGGCGCGGACCCACATTCAACAAATGATTTGGTCCGGAAGGCGATTAATTAGTGTCGCTGGCGCGGACCCACATTTCCGGACCCAAATCATTTGTTGAATGTGGGTCTGCGCTAGCAGCACTAATTAATCGCGATACTTTTTTATGAAAAAATATCACGATTAATTAGTCCCCCTGGCACGGACCCACATTCAACAAATGATTTGGGTCCGGGAATGATACATTAATTAATCGCGATATTTTTTATTGAAAAAAATCATTTTATAGATTTTTTTATTAATAAACATAATTTTCTTTATTTATGAAAAAAATATTTTTTTTAATTTTAATTAAAAGTTGTTTAATTTTAATAAAAAAATAATTTTTTTATATTAATAGGAAAACTGTTTTTTTTACATAAAAACAGTTTTTTTTTAAATATAAAAACTGTTTTTTTTCATATAAAAAACTGTTTTTATATGAACAAAAGAATAAAAAGCTAAAAAAAATAATAATAAATAAACGGTAAAATGCGGTTTCCAGGCGGGCTAGAGGCGGTTCATCTAAAGTTTCCCTATTTCAAAACATTTATTTATTTATTTTATCACTCTATAATTTTTTTTCAAAATATAATTTTCAAGTTAAAAAAAATAGTCTAATTAAAAAACATAAATACACACTATATATAAATATATGTTAAAATTATGTGTTAAAATACATCATTGTGTTAATTTTTTTTCTTAACGCAAATCAATTAAAAAATTACACAATGCGATTATGAATATTTTACTTTTTAACTAACACGATCACAACCCAAATAAAACGCGACGTGACACCATTCTTTACTATTTTAAAATTAATCTTTTTACTATTTAGAAAAAATGATCCGCGCTAGCGACATGAAAAAAAATACGACTCCATGCCACGTCACGTTTTATTTGGATCGTGATTGTGTTAGTGAAAAAATAAAATATTCATAATCGCATTGTGTAATTTTTTAATTGGTTTGTGTTAAGTAAATAAACGATCGATTAATAAAAAAGTTCCTCAAACATTTTTTATTACTCATTTAGTTTAAGCGTTTTTATTTTGTTCAAAAAAGTCCCTCAAACACCCATTTAACAAATATTCTCTTATTTTTAAAGGTCCGCGTCAGCGACACACATTGAGAGTTTTTATGTGGTGAGTAACTTTTTGAAACAAAATAAAGAAACTTGAACTAAACGTGTCTTAAAAAATATTTGAGGGGTATTTGATATGTGATAAAAAAAATTAACACAATGATGTATTTTAACATATATTTTTATACATATAGCGTGTATTTATGTTTTTTAACTGAACTTATTTTTTTTAACTTGAAAGTTATATTTTGAGAAAAAATGAATTTATAGAGTGACAAAATAAATAAATAAATAAGTATTGTTGTTAAACCTAAGGAGAAGATGGGTATTATGAGATTAAAAGACAGGTTGGTAGTACATTAATGATGTGGCAATGCCACATCATTAAGTTGGGGATTTATGTCAAAAAAGAGGGTCGCTGTAGTGGTGCTCTTTTAAATTAAATTGAAAAATGGAACGAATACGAAGATTTTGGTTACAGGGTTGCAGTAAGAATGATTAAATGCTAAGAAGTGCACGAGAGTAGTTTAACAAGGAATTGACAGAGCAACAAATTTTCTTACTAAAATACTAAAGAAGGCAAAATAAGGCATGGCACCTGTTGATGTAAAAAATTAGATCACTCTAATAATTCAATCACAGATAAATAAATGAGACAAAAGATTTTAAAGTGGTTCAGCCTTATAAGAATGGCCTACGTCCACTGTTGTTTTATTGCTGAGTGTTTGGGAATTCTCGATTACGAGAAATTCCGTTCTGGATTCCCCCCCCCCCCCCCCCCCTTACAATGACGGTTGTACAATGTATTTATAGCCCAGAGGCTGTAATGTGAAAGGGTAATACATTAAATGATATACATATGAAAGGGTAATACATTTAATGCCCTCTTTGCGTGTGCGTCTGAATGATAAGCATTTAATGAATCAGTTGAACTGTTGGTTATCCAGCTATTAATGCTTTGTTCGAGATGCAGCTCGGACCGCCTGAGCTTCTTGGTATTCAAGAGTTTCTCGGAGAGGTTTGTTCCTCGGAGCGTATGAGTTCCTCGGAGCATGTGAGTTCCTCGGATAAGCAGTGTTCCTCAGGGAACTAGTCTTCCTTGTTGTAGACTTGTTCCTCGGAGCGTGCGGGTTCCTCGGAAGTGTTTGTAGTTGCCATGTAGATAGCCACGTGTCTTCATAGGATTGGTCCAGGTCAGTAGATTAAATTTGGTATCAACAGAAGCCCCCAATGTTTCATAGTTCGAAATTTGAGGAGTATGGAACATTCTTTCACGGAATATGGTAGCTTTAAATAGTCTTCCTGATTTTTAGGAGCATTTCCCTTGTATTTATTTCTCCTTCCAAATTCGTAGAATCATGTTTTTTTGGACTTTTCTGCGTGCTTCGATTCCCGTGTTACTTTTCGTCTTTTTGGCCGCTGTTGCCCGCTTTGGTTCCCGCGCCACTTTTCATCTTTTTAGCCGCCGGTAACGTAATCATCCTTTTTGTAATCATTACTTCGCCAGTTCCCAAGGTAAGATATTTAAACTTCACAGACACTCCCATTGTCTTTTATCTTTTCAAATTTTCATCTTCGAGTTTTTCATTGTCTTCTACTCTCTTGTGTATTCATCTCTTCCATCGTCTGTCGTCATCAGCTCTACTCTTTTCCTGTAAGATCTTATTCTTTCTTCTTCATTTCTTTTAATCACCATGGTTTACCCTGTTGAATCTCTTGACAAATTTCGATCTGATTTTTCCATTCCCTCTTGGGTTGTCTTGGAAGAGTTTTCTGAGCCTTCTAATTATTTCAATTTAGCTGAGGGACATTGGTTCCCCAGTCTCTTTTTTGCTGAGTGTGGATTTTCTTTTCCACCAAATCCTTTGTGTCTGGAATTCTGTCAGTACTTTGATGTTGTTCCTGCACGAATAGCCCCCAACACATGGAGAATAGTTAATGGGGTGCATAAATTAAATCAAGTGCATGGAACTCGTATAGGAATTCCAGAAATCATGTACTGCTATAGATGGGCAGTTAATGATAATATTTATTATTTAAAAACTAGGTTTATAAATAGAGCCTTAGTAGTCAATCTCCCTGATGTCAATAGGGATTATTTTGAACACGGGGTTGCTGTAAAAAATTGGCAACACCCTCCATTAACTGGAGATGAGGTTTACCAGGGTCCCAGATGCCCTCCTTATGGCAATGGGATAGGTTATTTTTATTTTATTTTATTTATTTTGAAATCATGTTTGTTTTGTGTTTGATAAAATGTGTCACTGATAACAATGTTTGTTTATTTGCAGTTGATAGTAAGAGAAGGTGCCCAAAAGAAACAGATGTCAATATAAGGCATTTGGGACTTATCTGGGGTCTGCATCAAAGGGTTGCCGACGAGCACATCAGGTCGGCTTCGTATATGCTCCAGTACAAGAGCTACACCACCTCCTTCACTGCTCGTCCTGTGATTAGTGAATCAGATCCAGTTCCAGCTTCAACAAGCTCATCGCTTGAATCCCATATTCCTTTAAGCGAAAGGATGAAGAAAAGAATAATTCCTGCTCTGTTTGAGAAAACTGCCTCTGGTTCTGGGGAGGTAAAAAGGATTAAGATTGATGTCCCAAGGGAGGGGACAAAGAAGACTGATGCAGCTCCTCCAGCTGCTCCTGCTAAAGTTACCGAGAAGCCCGCAGTGGCTCCGAGCAGCTCTACTGCTCTTGGAGAGGTGATTGTGATATCACCGACCAAGGATTCATCCTTGGTTGAATCCGTAAATGTTCCCCCGAGGAGGCTGAAGAAAAGCTCCTCGGTACATTTGGCTGACACCATTACTCAGCCCCCAGCTGCTGGGACTAGATTTCCCATTTTTGTTCCCCCGAGCTCTGCCATGAGCTCGGTAAAGTCCTTGACCATTCCCGAGGTCCAAGGTACTGAAGATAACCTTACTCGGGACATAGTCACTTCTTTAGCTGCTCGTCACCTTGCTTTAGTAAGTCTCTTTACTTTAAACTTTTCATATTTCTTTTGTTGCTTCAATTTCTAACTTGCTTTCTTTTTCTGTTCACAGTTGACGAGCTGCTTCAACATAATCCTGAAGAAGGATGAAGCGATTAAGGCTTCTTGCTCCTCGTCCAGTGTGGAGGGAGCTCTGGAAGAAGCTACCAAGTCTCTGGAAGATTCTCGCCAGAAATATACTGATGATAAGGCTACCTGGGAGAAGAAATTTGCCTCCTTCGAGCAAGAAAAAGCTCGGGCTGTCGATGCCTCCAGGGAGTTGGAGAAGAAAAAGAATGCCCTGGAGAAGGCAAATGAAGAGCTTGAAAAGAATCTCAAAGCTGTTGGAGAGATTGAAGATAAGCTCAGAGTTGCTGAGGAGAGGTTGGGCCATCTTCAAGAAGTAGGTCGGCAGAAAATAAATTGAAGGCTGCTGAGAACCTGCTGTCCGAGAAGCTTGCCTTGGAGAAGGCCAAGAGGAAAGATGTTGTGAAGAAGTCCTTTAGCTCTGGCTGGGACAAGGGGTGGGATAAGGGGTGTGCTGCCATGGTATCTCAAGTGGACTATGGCAGTCTAAAGTATTTTAGGGATGGATGGGTTGCTGCCCTTCAGGAAATGAAGGTCGACGAATCCTCCAAGCTCTTCCAGAGACATATCCCTGGTCCCCCTCCTACTCCCGAAGAATTAGAAGAGGACGAAGCTACCTCTGAGGAATATTCAATGGTGATAGGAGATCACCTCCCAGCCATCCAGTATGCTGCCGAGCAAGTCGTTTCTTCTTCTGAGCAACAGCTGGTGCTTTCCGAACAACCCACAGTTCCCTCCGAGCAACCTGCTTCCTCTTCCCAACCTCCCGAGAAGGTTTTGGGAGATAAGGAAAAGGTGTAATGTTGTTCGGGCTTATTTTTATATTTTTCTTTTTATCAAATGTAACCCAGAACTTTGTAACTCTGAACTATGATCTAATAAAACTTGAACTTTTCTTTGCATACCGTTGTTCATCTTTTCTATCCATATTCTGCTTGTAACTCTTATTGATTATTGCCTCTTCTTTTTCTGCTAGTTTCTGGCCAGGATGGACCTGCTATCTGCTCATGATTCAAAATTGCTGCGACAATGTAATGAGTACTTTAAGGCTGGCCACACAGACCTGAGTGCTGCACAAGTTGTCGACATCCTTGGCCAGGATGCTTCAGAACAGGCAGTGGAAGCATATCAGTACCTGAAGTGTCTGCTTGATCGAGCGGTGGCCAATAATTTGGCTTACTACGAAATGATCGAGGATCTCCGAGGCACCCTTGAAGACCTTCAGCTTCAATACAAAGAATCCACTGTCTTGTTGCATGAGAGTTACGAGAAGAAGTATAAGCTGATCGTTGCTGATAAGGGCTACGAGAAGCTTTTTGCTGGTTATGATGTAAGGGAGAGAACCCTGAGGGGCGAGGTCGAGGAATGCAGACAGATTGCCGAGCTGCTGGAAAAGGAAAACAACAACTTGCAGAAAGAGCTATCACAGTTGAAGTCTGCAGCCTCTTCTTCAACATCCCTAATCCCAGTGACTGACGAGGGATTTTCATTCTTAGAGGTTAAGAATGCCAAATTAAGGGACGAATTGGATACCTTGAGGAGGTCGGGCCCTTCCACGTCTCCTCGGGGACGAGGAAGAGCTCCTCGGGGACGAGCAAGAGCAGCTCGGGTTCTTGTCGAGGAACAGAGGACAGCGTCTACCTTAGAGAACCAGGCCTTCCAACTAATGGCGAAGAACCAGGCGTTATCTGATATGTCAAAAAAAATTAGGGACCTGAAAAAACAGCTCTCCGCGCATAAGTCAGTCTTGGAGAATAAGGAGCTTTTCATCAAGAATCTCCACGAGCAGCTGGAAAAGCTAACATATCAATTCCACAAACAGCCCAGGGAATTCTAGATGGATGGATACAACGAAGCACTATTCCACTTGGACGATCGTATCCAGAATGCCAACAATGAGGGCTACAAACAAGGCTGGCTGAATGCCTTAGGTGCGCTGAAGCTCGAACAAGGACACTATCTGTGGGACTACCATGATCCCGGGTTGCTCGACTTGCCTGTGCCACCGTACAATTTGGACATGGAATGGATCCCAGCTCGTGCCATTCCTCGGAGCTTAATTTCAAAATACCTCGGTGACTACAATTTACATTCTCAAATTGAGGTATCTCATCCCGAGCATCTTTTAGATCGACCTTCTGTGATGAACGTCAGGATGCCGAAGGATTTGAACTTCATCAATTCTCCTCGGTCTTTAAATGATCCGCCTGCTGGCGAGGAACCTGCATCAAAAGCTGAGGGGAAAAGGCCAGTAGAATAGAAATTTTTGATGTAATAGTTAGCATACATATCAATGTAACTTTCATTTTATCATCAATGTAATTTATTTCGAAGTTAATGAAAAACTTTCATTTCTGTTTGCAAATCTTAATTGCTATTGTCTTGTAAATATCAACACTTTACATTTATGCATATCTGTTAAAAATAACAATATTGTGATGCTCGTCGACCAATTCAGTAATATTTAAAAAGTTCCAAGTTTTAATAATATTGCTCGATCACTTAATAATAAAGTTACGAGTATCAACCAATCAAGGTTGTTAAATTATGCTTGTCGACCAACTACGGTTAGTGAGTGTTTATCCCCGACTAACCATACTTGGTAAATTTTTGTTTTTTTCATAAAATGTGTCCGACCAACCAAGGTAGATAAATTCTCCTCTTTGACCAACTACAGTTAGTGGGTTTTTATCCCCGACCAACCATACTTGGTGCAGTTTGGAATATTTCGTTTCCTAGCCAAACAGGTTGGCATTTTTAGGAATATTTCTCCTCGTCGACCAACTACAGTTAGTGGGTTTTTATCCCCGACCAACTATACTTGGTACAGTTTGGAATATTTCTCCTCGTCGACCAACTACAGTTAGTGGGTGTTTATCCTCGACCAACCATACTTGGTACAGTTTGGAATATTTCGTTTCCTAGCCAAACAGGTTGGCATTTTTAGGAATATTTCTCCTCGTCGACCAACTACAGGTAGTGGGTTTTTATCCCCGACCAACCATACTTGGTACAGTTTGGAATATTTCATTGAGTAGTCTGCCGAGCTTTGCCGAGTAGTGCGTAGCACTAGTATTCCCCGTTAAATTTTCAATAAAATGAGAGACTTTGGCAGAATATCTTCATTTTATTCATACTGATGGAACTGTGTTACATATACATCACTGATAATACTTGCGCACATGCTCTGCGTTCCTTCGATAAGTTCCTGGTCGAACAACTTCTGTAACTCGATATGGTCCATGCCAGTTTGCCTATAGTTTATTATGCTTTTGAATCACTTTCTTCAGTACATAGTCTCCTTCTTTCAGGTCGCACTTCTTCACCCTCTTATTGTAGAATAGAGTTGTTCGTTGTTGGTATGCCGCATTTCTGATGGCTGCTTCTTCTCTGAATTCCTCGAGCATGTTTAAATCCAGCCTTCTCATTAAGTCGCTGACAAGGGAATTGAAATCCAGTACCCTGTGTGTTGGGAGACCCAACTCGGCAGGTATGACGGCTTCACTTCCAAACGCCAGCATGTATGGTGATTCTCCAGTTGCTACTCAGGGAGTAGTTTGGTAAGCCCAAAGTACTGATTGTAGCTCGTTGATCCAATTTGCTTTTGCATCATCCAATTTTTTCTTCAAACCGTTCAGCAGCGTTCTGTTTGTCACTTCAGTTTGTCCATTGCTTTGAGGATGGCCTGGTGCTGAATGAACCTTCAAAATATTTGACTGATGATAATGGCGGCAAACTCCTCGTTATCAAATTGTGTTCCATGGTCTGTGATGAAAGCATGAGGGAGACCATATCGGTAAATGATGTTCTTCCAAATAAATTGGTACACCTTCTCGTACGTCATGTCAATGAGTGGCTCAGCTTCTACCCACTTAGTAAAATAATCCACTGCGACGACGAGGTACTTGAACCTTCCTCGGGTTGTTGGCAGTGGCCCAACTAAATCAATTCCCCACATGGCAAATGGCCAAGGGGAAGTTATGGGTGTCAACAATGCTTGTGGAGTTCTTCGGATGGAGGAAAAACGCTGGCACTTGTCACACTTCTTGGCGTAGGCTATACAATCATCCATCATCGTCGGCCAGTAGTATCCCTGTGTCATCACCCTTTGCAAAAGCGTCCGACCTGCTACATGTGCTCCACAAGACCCTTCATGGATT
Source organism: Sambucus nigra (assembly GCA_949130495.1). Taxonomy (NCBI): domain Eukaryota; kingdom Viridiplantae; phylum Streptophyta; class Magnoliopsida; order Dipsacales; family Adoxaceae; genus Sambucus; species Sambucus nigra. Next base: position 131,371,710 of record OX422210.1, read on the forward strand.
TCTTCAATCAATTCTTTCACCTCGGAGGGATGTACGCATCTCTGCAAACCTGCCATAATTCCTTGTCTATATAAAACACCATTAGTTAGTACATACCGAGCAGCTTTAAACTTCAATTTCTTAGCTGCGGGCTTGTCGATTGGCAATTCTCCATCCTCGATATACGCCCTGATGGGATCCATCCAGGATGGTCCTAAATCAAGGGTGATAAAGTTCATCATCAGATCTTCATCTATGCTCCGACCAGCTAACACTTCAATTGGGATTGTTCGTCGTAGCTCGGTGCGAGTAGCTGATGCTAGTCGAGCTAGGGCGTCTGCTCTCGCATTCTCCATTCTTGGTATTCTGACCAGCTGAATAGCAGTAAATTCTGACACCAGCTCCTTTGCCTTTGCATGATATCTGATAATTAATTCTCCTCTAACTGCATATACTCCCATCATTTGGTTTACTATCAATTGAGAGTCACTGAAGATCACAACCTGCTGAGCCTCCATAATTTTTGCCAAGTTAAGCCCTGCAATCATGGCCTCATATTCAGCCTCATTGTTGGAAGCTTTGAATTGGAAACGCAAGGCGTATTCCATGTCGACCTCGTCTGGAGTGCTCAAAACTATCCCCGCGCCACATCCTGCAGTACAAGATGACCCATCTACATATAGCCTCCATATAGGTAACTCGTCTTCAAATTTCGAATCAGTCAGAGTTCCTCGGTGAAATATTTGATGCTTCCTTTCATCCTCCCCGGATTTTTCTCGCTCCTTGTTGATCATCTTTTCTTGCCCTTTTACCAATCGGAGTTGGTCTGAGCTCGAAATTGATGATCCTGTAACATCCACTCGCCCTTTTACCAATCGGAGTTGGTCTGAGCTTGTGTCTGTTGATCCTGTAATATCCACAGGTTGATCAGCGAGCAAATCTTGTTCCTCGTTCGGAGTCCTCACAACTATCTCTGCATCGCATCCTGTAACATCCACACGCCCTTTTACCAATCGAAATTGGTCTGAGCTTGTGTTTGTTGGTCCTGTAACATCCACAGGTTGATCAGCGATCAACTTTTGCTCCTCGGGGGTATCAGGATATGTGAACTCCGCTATAAAGTCTGCTACAGCCTGCCCTTTTAGCGATGATCTGGGTTCATAAATTATATCATATTCACCGAGCTCTATTGCCCAGTACATTAATCTCCCTGATTTTTCTGGCTTATGAAGGGCTTGCCTCAATGGCATATCGGTATATACTACTATAGTATGAGCTTGGAAGTATGGCCTCATTCTCCTACTCGCCTCAATCAGCGCCAGTGCCAATTTCTCCAGCCTTGAATATCTGATCTCTGCTCCTCGGAAGGCCTTACTTGTGTAATAAATTGGTTTTTTCACTCTATTCTCCATTCTGATCAACGTCGAGCAAACTGCATTCTCGGACACTGCAAGGTACAAATATAATTTTTCTCCCATAACTAGCCTGGATAACAGTGGAGGTGCTCCCAAGTATTTCTTCAAGTCTTGAAAAGCCTTCTCACATTCATCATTCCACTCAAAAGTCTTTCTGAGTGTCTTGAAGAATGGGAGACATCTATCAGTTGCTCGAGACACAAATCTGTTGAGTGCCGATACTCGTCCTGTGAGACTCTGTACTTCCTTCTTCGTCGTTGGAGATCGCAACCCTAATAGAGCTTTGATCTTTTCAGGATTTGCTTCAATGCCTCGTTGATTGACAATGTACCCGAGGAACATGCTTTCTCGTACTCCAAATATGCACTTCCTCGGGTTCAGCTTCATTTGATATTTATCCAGTTGATCAAAAGTCTGACTTAAGTCAACTAGATGATCGGCAACTTTCTTGCTCTTTGTCAGCATGTCATCAACATAGACTTCCATATTGTCACTGATTTGTTCGGCAAAGACCTATTTCATCAGCCGCTGATATGTCGCACCTGCATTTTTCAAACCAAAAGGCATAACATTATAACAATAAGTTCCCCTAGGGGTAATGAAAGAAGTACTCTCCCTGTCTTCAGGTTTCATTTTAATTTGATTGTAACCAGAATAAGCATCCATGAAGCTCAACAGCTCATGTCCTGAGGTAGCATCCACCAGCTGATCAATTCGGGGCAATGGAAAGTGACCCTTTGGGCATGCTTTGTTGAGGTCGATGAAGTCTACACACATCCTCCACTTACTTTTTTTCTTTTTTACCATCACTACATTTGCTAGCCAGTTTGGATATTTAACATCTTCAATGAAACAAGCTTTCTGGAGCTTCTCGACTTCCTCCTGTATAGCTCCATTCTTCTCGGAACTAATACTCTTCTTCTCTGCTTTACAGGCTTGATCTCCTTATTCACATTGAGCTCGTGACATAAGAAATTTGGGTCTATCCCAGGCATATCTTCATGACTCCACGCAAAAGTTTATCGTCTGCTTCTGAGGAAAGTTATCAATTCTTGTTTTAATGAGGCTTCCAAAGATGAACCTATTTGAGTAGTTCGTTCAGGGTGCTCGTCGTCCAGAATGATGTTTTCAGTAACTTCTACCACTTGACCCTTCACGAGTTGCGACTCATCTCGAGGATCCAATGTTTCAATCTCTGCACCTTCATCGACTTGGTAAGTAGTAGTCTTTTTCTTTGATTCTTCCAGTTCTTCTTGCTCGGCGGATGAATAATAGCATTCCCGATCTACTTTCTGATCACCTTTCACAACTCCTACTCCAAAGTTTGTTGGAAATTTTAGGCACTGATGTACTGTAGATGGTACAGCCTCGAACTTCTTCAATCCTACTCTTTCCATGATGATATTGTACGATGATTGAACATTCTTATCCATCACAAAAAAACGTATTCTTTCTGTCCGACAAGCAGGCCACGTACCAATGAATATATCCATCTTGATCGTCCCAAGTGGAAATACTTTCTCGCCAGCAAAATCGATGAGGGGTCTGTGATAAGGCTCCAATTGAGATAACTTTAGATTTAAACTATCGAAGCATGAGTAGAACATGATGTCTGCCGAGCTACTATTGTCGACCAGTACCCTTGAAATCATAACCTCTTTCATCCTCATTTTGATCACCAGTGGATCATCGTGAGGATATAAAACACCTGCAAGGTCATTATTTGAAAAACCGATGACCAATTTCTCCTTGTTCACCTTTCACGGGCGATCTTCCTCAGCTAAATTGATTCGCTGAATGTACGAGCAAGCTTGAGCCTCACCGAGGTAAGCTTTTCTCTCTGCAGTAAGGTCTCCTCCTCCTGCGTCTCCTCCTGTAATAACATTACAATCAAATGACCCAAAGCGTATTGAAAATACCTCTGGTTCTGGCTGCCTCGATTTCTTGGGAAGATCGGGGTCGTCTTCTGGATCAACTTCATGATTTCTCTTCTTGTTCTCCTCTGCTCGACGAGGAGATCTAGACCTCTCTCTAGTTCGGTCGTTGTTTCTTCTTTCGCCTCCCCGATCAACATACTTCGCTAGCTTTCCTCGTCGTATGAGTGTTTCAATCTCATTCTGAAGAGCTATGTAATTTTTGGTCATATGGCCATGATCCTTGTGGAACTCGCAATATTTTTCCCTATTCCTCATGTCAGGGCCTGCCTTCATTTTCTTTGGCCAGTTTAACTCCTCGTTGTTCTTAATTTCTTCCAGAATGTGATTGATTACACACCTTCAAAGGTGTGTAATTATCGAATTTCCTCAAGACCTTCCATGAAGACCTATTTTTGGATTGTTTGTCACCACCATTGTTCTTATGTTCTTTCTTCTTAGCTTTATCACCTTCCACCTTGATTTCTTTGGGGTCCATATTCTTCTTCGCAGACATAGACTCCTCGGCGTTCATAATCTTGGACGCTTTTCCCATCAGGTCTGACATGGTTCGAGGTGGATCTTTGGCCAAAGTGTAGTACAACTTGTTTGGCAGTAGTCCACTCATCAAAGCGGTAATCACTGTCTTCTCCTCGTAATCAATGACTTCGAGTTTCTCGTTATTAAAACGAGTTATATAATCTCTGATACTTTCATCAGCTTTTTGTCTAACACTTAACAAATGTGCTACTCGTTTAACTAGCTTGGTCCAAAGCAGAAATTCCCAATGAACAACTCGCCCAGTTGAAGAAAAGTTGAAATCTTAACCCGAGGAAGATTATTATACCATATCTGAGCAGATCCGGTAAGAGTTCCCGAGAATGCCCTTCATCTCATCTCGTCTGGGACAGCATAGATGTCGGCAACAGTTTGATATTGTTCTATATGAAGGACAGGGTCAGTCTTCCCATCATACTTGGGAGTCACAACAGGTGCTTTGAACTTTGATGGTGTTAGAAAATCGACAATATCCTAGACAAAAGGCGTTCCTTGAACAAAGGTTCGTTGTAGAGGGTTCTTGGCCCTAGCCATCTCCCCTAATCTATCCTCCAGCCTCTGAATAGATCCTTTCCATGCATCATTTCCTTACTCGGGCCTATTGGTTCGAGCAACTGATCTCGTTGAAGTGGCTTCCTGGGATTTATCTCGACGAGCAGCTGGTCGGTCATAAGATCCATCTTGACGAGCAGTTGGTCGCGACTGGGCAGATCCTTCCCTTAAATCTGATGGTCGTCGAAAGCTCCTCGACGCTGCATTAAGAGGACTTTTGTTCCTCCTAGGGCCTAATCGGTCGAAAGGAGAAGCCCTACTTAATCTTTCCAGTGCGCTGGTCCTTTCTGGGGAGAGGGTGACACGTTGCTCAGTATCTGTGGCTCGCACTTATGAAGTTCGTCCAGGTTGATAAGAAAAATCTTCAGATTCCTTATTGCGATATGAATTAGTATGCCTAGTACGCGAAGAAGGCGCACGGGTATTTCTTTGAATGCTTCGTGGTCCGAAATGGGCTGATGTACCGCCATGGAGGGTTTGGATGAGTTGTAGCATCGTTTCTTGCATGACGGTCTGGCCTTGAGCTAGATTTGCCATTATTCCAGTCAGATCTGGAATAATTGGTGGAGCAGACGGATTTGGAGGGGTTCCAGCTTTCGATTGCTGGATTCAGGAATATCAGCCATTGGTAATGGATTGTATTTGATGAGAAAACGATATTACCAGTCGATTCCCACAGACGGCGCCAATCTGTTGATGTAAAAAATTAGATCACTCTAATAATTCAATCACAGATAAATAAATGAGACAAAAGATTTTAAAGTGGTTCAGCCTTATAAGAATGGCCTACGTCCACTGTTGTTTTATTGCTGAGTGTTTGGGAATTTTCGATTACGAGAAATTCCGATCTGGATTCCCCCCCCCCCTTACAATGAGGGTTGTACAATGTATTTATAGCCCAGAGGCTGTAATGTGAAAGGGTAATACATTAAATGATATACATATGAAAGGGTAATACATTTAATGCCCTCTTTGCGTGTTCGTCTAAATGATAAGCATTTAATGAATCAGTTGAACTGTTGGTTATCCAGCTATTAATGCTTTGTTCGAGATGCAGCTCGGACCGCCTGAGTTGCTCGGACCGCCTAAGCTTCTTGGTATTCAAGAGTTCCTTAGAGAGGTTTGTTCCTCGGAGCGTATGAGTTCCTCGGAGCATGTGAGTTCCTCGGATAAGCAGTGTTCCTCAGGGAACTAGTCTTCCTTATTGTAGTCTTGTTCCTCAGAGCGTGTGGGTTCCTCAGAAGTGTTTGTAGTTGCCATGTAGATAGCCACGTGTCTTCATAGGATTGGTCCACGTCAGTAGATTAAATTTGGTATCAACAGCACCATAATGTAATACAAATTTATATATAATTTACCCAATTTTTTTTCACTTTAGGAACTAAGTCCTAAAGAATTTATTTATAATTAGCTCCTAATTTTTGAAGAGTTTATTAGTTGATTGAGTTTGAACGCTAATTTTATTTAATGTTAGTAATAATATAAAAAAACACTCGTTCATTGGAGGGAAAGCTTCTCTCTCTAGCTTTCTAGAGAGAGAGCTTCTTCCATGAAGATCGTTAGAGATTATCCTTCCCCCACTCTTTTGATGGCATAATCTCTTTTAAAACCTTTTCTCCTTAAACATACATGCCTAGTTCCTCTTCCATCCTTAGATTGCATTTTTTGTTCAACATAGCTCATGTCGGATCTTAGGGCAGAGATGATGTTATGTGTCTTTGAAACGGTATGTGCTATAAATTATCTTCGAAAGTATATTGTGGTTATTTATGGACTTCCCATGATCATTCATGATTTATTTGATGATGGAATTGAATAGTTATCGTATGTCCCATATTTTTATTTTTTGCCACTCGACCTTATTCTCCATCGTGCTTCATCAACTGATTATTACAAATTATGTCGCAAAGTTTATAATTTCAATCTTAAGATTGGTTCTTCATGTCAGATCTTTTATTTGGGGTCGATTTTTGCTAAATCTATGGATGAGTTCAGGTTTTTTTTCCACACATATTAAATGAAAATATTGCACGTAGGTTTGTAATTTAGGCAACCATCGGTTGCATCATAAAATATGCGGTCAGTTAATTGCCACTTCTATAAAAAAAATAAAAAAAAATTCGTGTCAGGTTACTGATCATTGGTTCGATGATGCAGTCGTGTGATCCTAAATCAATTAAAAAATAATTGCTACAATTTTACTACATCTTAAGTGGAACCTAATTTTTTCAAATGGGGGCTTAATAGTGATTTAATTATGGTGTGGTGAACCGAGGCTTAGCTAATATTTACAATAGTCTAATTGGGGGTTGTTGGGACATGAAAGGAAGTTTGATAGATAAAAACTTCATACGGGGTTGTTTGGGTCTACCTTTACGGCGTTTTAATAATTTTCAACCGTATGTTGATTTATATTTCTAAATCATGATGAGTTTAGTATGAACATCTTCTTCTCTCAATATGTTTGAGCATATTACCGGTTCAACTTTTGTTCGTGATGAAGGGGGTGGTTATTGGTGTTTTGAGGCTACTATGATTCTTTGGGTTGTAATTATCATTCATAATAGTTCTTCATCAGTTGATTTCAATCTTTGGAGAGAAGAGGGCTTTATGTCAAATCTGATGATTGAAGAATTTATGTGTTTAGTTTCGTGATGAATTTAGTTATTGCTTGTATTTGATCGATTTGTTTAATTTGGGTATTGCATCCCTTTGTTGGAATTTAGGATTGTTTTGTTAGTATGTGTTGAACCTAGGGGTGGACATAGGCCCAAGGCCTGCCAAAACCACCCGACCTGCCTAAAAAAATAGAGCTTGGGTAAGGTAAATAGGCTCGCAAACCGAGCTTGGTAAAATTTTATAGGCCCGATTTTCTTCTAGGTGAGCTTGGGCATATATATATATATATATATACACACACTAGGGTATGCCCGTGCCTGAGGCACGACGAAAATTTTCCAAAATACGTAATCGCGAAATGGCAAAAATTTTCCAAAGTGCATAATCACAAAACAACAAAAAAATCCAAAGTGCGTAATTACAAAACAGGAAAATTTTCATTCCCCAACAAAACAGTGTAATTTTAAAAAAAAATATTCATAATCTCTAATGTTTATAGGACTATCCATTATACTTAACAAATAACAAATACTCCAACAATATTCAAAAGTATACATCGTTGATAGGACATACGTCATATTTAGTCCAACAACATTGAATGCACGACGCAAAATTTCAAAAGTGTACGTCGTAGATCAAACCAGACATCGTATTTAGTTTGGATTGATAAATAAATTGTTAAATAACTTACGGTATGAACCTTTTAGTTTAAAAAATTGGGCAATATTTCCTTTGTTTATGAGATAAACTACCACGTTTAAAAACAAAAATACCAACTATACTATTACTAATGGTGAGTCTGATAATTTAAAAAATTTGGACAAGACTTTCCTATGCTTATAAAACAATTCACCCTGTTTAAGAACACAAACATCAATTATACACAATAGTAAAATCATAAACAAAAGGACTACATTTAGTGAAGTCATTACATATCACATTTATTACTCAATATGAAAATAACAATTAAATACATCACTGAACCCATTACATATCCCCGAAAGCCACAATTCAAAAATAAATTACATATTCATTGTCCAAAAAGATTCTAGTGGGCATATTACTACCAAAGCATACAATGAAAAATACAAAAACAGAAATGTGCATATGTCGCTCCTTTAATTTTTTCCTCTTGTGCCACATTCCTGCTATACCATATGCGGTACGCACCTATTCTTGTATCTCCACGCCACATTCCTACTACATATACTGCATTGACCACATTCCTACGATTTAATAGCAACCTACATTTGTTACAAAATAAGTGAACATAATAAAAACTTCAATAGGCTAACAAAGTTGATACCACAAAGAGTAACATAGATATTGTGAAAATAAATTTGATACCTGGTGTTCTCAATAGTTAATGTCTGTAAGTATGAATTTCAAAACACAGAAAAATATTGGGATGCAAATAAAGGCATGATCAACTTTTGCAGTGTGTACAAGCCAAAAAGGTGGATGAAGCAGGCCAATGAACCAAGCCAAGTAGAAGTTGTAAAAGCATTGTTAGGAAAAAGAAAAGAATTAGTTAACGACAACATGAATGGCAGCATTGTAATCTACTACTGCTGCTTCGATATCTACATCTGCGACTTCGATATCTACATCGCTCGTGCCTGAATCATAAGCATTCTATTCTTCATTATTTCCATCACTTTTTGGCTATTCATATTAGCATGATCATGATCATCATCTTTAGCAGCATCAGGTTCCTCACTGTGCTACTCAGTCCTTTTCCTTGTCCAATGAGAACCAATAAAACGACCTAACATGAGTAAATTTTCTAGTTGAAAAATTAAATAATTCAATAGGCTCAAATATTGTTGGACAACTCTATCAATCATGAATTTTCAGAAGCAGAACTGGCTTAAAGTTGTATTTGGGGTGAATAAATAGAAATGGTGTCGTAGGCTCAAATAAACAATGTGTCATTGGATATATTTCGTCGCACAAATGTAGTACTATTATTTAACTCCGGTACCGTAATATTAGAGAAGAAGCAGATGCCTACACATAATTTTTAAGTTTTTCAGACCATACACCCACATTTTGTATGGAAGGCTAGGAGAAAAGATGGAAAACCAAAGAAAAGTCATTTACATTTCTTGCATACCTCATTTTGCTGCAACAGTGTGACACAATCTATCAAAAAAATAAATATCGAACACTAAAACACAATTCAATCCAGAAATTTTAATTAGAAACTCCAAGTAAAACCTTTTCAATTAATTTAGATTGAAAAAACTCAGAAAACCTTAATATCAAGGTTGGGAGTCAGGGGATAGGGAACTCAAACAGAATAATAAAAGGGTAGTGATAAACAGAGTAATAAGATTGATGGCTCAAGGGTTTCACTGCCATTTTCAACTACTAAAAGCACCCGCTCTCAAATTCCATCAACTACGGCTCATATCCTTCCATGAGTTGCTTCCTTAATTGTCTGTTGCTAAGGGGTTTGCCAAAATGCATTAAGTCGGTAAGGATCTGTGCAAAAGTCATGTATACAAAAAAGAAAAATAATTCAGTGAATTTTCCACGGACTATGTTCGGTTTCAAAAAATTCTAATAATCAACGCCCGCAACAACAATTCTAATCGACGGTGAAGATTCATTATTCCAAATATAACATAATGCTGCCACAAACAAACTTCTATTTCCCAGGACATGTATGGTCCCGGTTACTCGTCAGCATAGACCATTCAAATTCTTACTTTTTAATTGAAACATGAAGGATTCAAACATGTAGTTAAAGATAGCTGGGAACTACAACAAAGGCATAATCATGTGATCTATCCACCAAAAATATAATTATTATGTGATCTCGAGTGAAAGCAAATCAATTTAAGTTTTTTCTGCACTGACCTTGCATTTAGTTAAATTTTAAAACTAATTATCTAAAATATGGAGGGTAGTACATTAGTTATGCGAAAAAAGGATAAGAAGACATAAGTACGTACTACGCAATGCAAAATGTCAAGAAAATTTCATCTTACATAGTACTTCACGCAATGAAACCAAATTTTATCTAATATTTTATTTCAAACTTTGAAAACCTATACACCGAGTAAGGAATTTTATTTGTAGCACTCTTATTGCTACTACTTACAATTAGTAGGTATTAAGTATTGGTAAATAAAATTTTAAATTCAATAATTAATCATTTCTAGGAGATGCTGATCGGACTCCTGTCTCTAAAAATCAAGTGCGCCTTTTGATTTAACATCATAAATTAAGTCTGCTTCTTGAGATATAATACCCAAATTTATAACATTTACATAAAAAAGATAAACAAAATAAATTAAATAATAAAATGAGAGAAGGTTATAAAAGTCATCTTAACATAATAGTATAACTTCAATACATAATAAAAAAAGAACTATTTAAAGAATACTTACAAAATGAAATTGTAGATACAACATATACCTGTGCAAGGGTCATATTTTGCAAAAAATGAATTTAAGAAAAAATAATTAAAAGCATAACTCAATTCAACTCATGTTCATAAGAACAAAACACCATAAAATTAATATAACCTAAACCCTAAAATTCATATACCCTAAACACCAAAACAATTGGCAACTTTGAAATTAAAAAATTACAATAATACTCATAAATATTATTAAGAAATACCAAACTAAAATGCTATTACCTGGAGTTGGAAGAAAAAAAATATACAAATTAGCACTGCAAAAATATAAATGAACTATTAGAAAAGGTAAAACAAAAACATTAAAGATTAAATTTGAGAGAGATCGTACCTGGGTTTCAAATCATCAGTCCTAAACCCACAGACAAACCCAAATGCAACCAAACACCATAATTTTGAACCCACTCTCAAATCCATTTGCTTAAAACCCTAAGAAAAATAACATGAAACCGTTGGATCTTCATAAGAAACCTCATCAGATCTAGAAAAAAAAACATGTGTGAGTGTGTGCATATGCGCGTGTAAGAGAGAGGGAGAAAATAAGGGGGTGAGAGAGAGAGAGGGGAAAAGTAGAGACCTTGTGGTCGGCGGCAGCAACGGGTTGAGGGCGGCAGTAGCAACGGGTTGGGGGTGGGATCGTTGGTAGGGAGGGTGAATCGGGAGAGGTCAGAGACGGGTTAGGTTAATTAAAAGATATGATATGCGGGCGTTGGTGTGCAAATGGGAGTTGAGAGGGTTTGTGTGCTTGAGGAATTGAACGGGAAAGAGAAAGTCATTGTGTATGTCAGCACGAAAGTACTTTTGCCTGTGTTACCAAAATACCCTATTTGTTTGAATCAGAACTCAAAATCTAGGGAAAAAATGAGGGGGAAAATATTTTTTAGTGGGTTAAAACTGTAAATACAATATAGAGTATATAATGAGGTGTGGTGAGTTGTAGAGCTTATGGTGTGAATTGTCATCTCACCTCCATCTAGTGCCTTGTTGGCTTTAATCTGAATCGTGAAGTATCTTCCCATCTTATGAATAGTGAAAACACCATTGTAACTTATTATATAAATATATATGAAAAATGATAACTTGTTCCTTTAGGGCACATGTTATGAGCCTCAAAATAGTAAGTATTAGAACACCACATGAGTATCTGTACCCTATTAAATGTATGTCGGAACTCTGTCCCTACTATTTTGGGGTTCTTAATGTGTGCCCTTAGCGCACATGTTATCAGGACTATATATATATATATATATATATATATATATATATATATATATAAACATGGAACATTTAGAAATATTAATTTTAGGCCTTATTTAGGTATTGAAAGTACATTCTAAAATTAATTTGCTAAGCAAGAAAATATGTCATAAATTTGTTAAATAATAAAATTTCGGAAAAAAAAAGTCTGTGTCCAGGCGTGGGCAACGGGCCTAGGCAAGAAGCTTCCGGATTTGAGGGGACTTATGATTACATAATGAGGCCCGAATCAAGTCCAGACGGGCCTGAAATAGTTCAATTTTTTATAGGCCAACCCAAGCCTGCCCATGCCCACCCCTAGTTGAACATGCCATGTGTTCGTGAATATGTTTGTCTGTGTCGTTGGTAGGTGTATTTAGTTGCCTTTGAGCATTGTTGTGCCCCGGGGGCTGTTTTATAGGCATCATTGTATAATCTTTTATCCTCCTGCTTTTGGTAACAAAACTTACATTATAGCCAAAAAAATACCCATATAATTTTTATATATTCTTCAAAAATACTAACAATTGAATAAAAAATTTAGATTAATTGTAAAACAAAAAAATCAAACATTTTTAGAAAATACTAGAAATCAATCTTGAAATTTTTACAATTTTTTTTTTCTAATTTTATTCTATTATTTTTCTACAAATTTCATTGAATTTTTGTCAAAAAAATCCTTACAACATGCAGAAAAAAAAATCTGAAATATGGATTTAATTTTTTTTTAATAATATTCTAGGAAATTCCAATAGTTTTAAACAATTGGATTTTTCCCAATTTAGGGAGATTTTTTTACTTACTTTTTCTCAAAAAACTCGTGTATTTGTCACAGGATGACGCATTGATTTCTCCCAATATCTCTACTACTTTAAAAGAGGAGAGTTTCTCTTTAATAATATAAAGACTATTTTACCCTCATACAATTTAAAAATCCATCAATACCCTTCTATCTTTCTATTTCATTCAAGAATATATTATACATTGTATTTTAATCTCACCCACATACATTGCACTTTAATTTATACACTGCCACGATCTCCTATGCACAACTTCCAACCCAATACACGAAAAAACCCAATTTCTGCTATGAAGACTTCCCAAGTGAAACCCACTACTCAAAATATCCCATCTCTCTCACTAAACCATCCTCTAACTAATCACAAAAAAAGCAGGTGGACTAGAAATAATCTTAGCAACATTAAACCGTCCTAAACATATATGCCATTGTGGAAGGTAACTCAAATATGAGGTTCGAATTTACATTTAAATTTGTGATCATTTTGTGTAGAGCTGTTTATCACGTTGTTTATTTTATTTTAGAGATTAATATGTTTCATGTTACATAATAACCTGTTTAAAGCCCCAAATTTGAACACATTAATTTATCTTTTTTTTTATGAGTTTACATTATATAATTGGTGTAGTGATGTATATAGGTTTAATTCATGTGCATAGGTTTTAACAGTTTTAAGAACAAAAACTGTTTGAAAATGGATGTTTTAACAATTTATTGAGTTTTTAAAACTTGAGACTGTAATTTAGTATGTTGTATTTTGATCTTGAGACTGTTAAAATAAGGATTTTGATCTTGATACTTTTTAAATAATACCTGAATAGGAATCCACTTGGAACATATTTGGTACGAAATTTACACGGGTGAAGACGTTATTCGATTTTTAATCAAGACTCCGGTTCATCTGCATTATCTTTATTTATTTCTTTGTGTGTATACTCCCTTTGTCAGTATTACTGACCATTGTATTTTTTTTCATTTTGACAGTAAAAAGACACGTATGGAGAGAATCTGGTTCATCTGACTATGTTCTTATTTAAAATTATGACATTTAATCCTTATTATTAACTCGAGAGAGTATAATTGTAAAAAAACACGGATGGAGCTCTTTAGATTTCATATTAATTGTTTTCTGGGGTTTCATGATCTCTGCATCTCTGAAAATACACCTCTATCTCTATCTCTTATACATAAAAAGAGATGATTTCCTCTTTAATGGTATAATTTTTTTATGAAAATTATATTGTTTATAAAAACCTTATTTTTTAATTAAAAACTTCATTTCTTATAAGAAAAAATTGTATTCTTAAAAATATGTAAAGAAAAAAACAAAAATATATAGAAAAAAATTGTATTTTTTTATATAAATTGTATTTTTAAAAAATGTTACTTTTTATATAAAAAACAATAAATTTTTTTTGTTTTTATAAAAAAATAGTATTTTATATATTTATAAAAAACAGTATTTTTATAAATGCATTTTTAAATTGTATTTTTTATGAATACAAATTTTAACAATACAGTTTGTTTTAAAAATTAAGTTTTTTAGTAATACAGCTTTTATACACAAGAGTTTTTTTATTAAACAAATTACAATTTTTATTAAAAAAAAGTGTCTTTTTCTTTATATATATATATATATATAGTTTTATAAAATAATATGTTTTTAAAATTTACCGTTTTAAAAAAAATATGAAATCTCAAAAAATATATTTTTTAATCTTAGGATTAGACCTTGACATATGTTTACAACCTCACTGTTCCAACTTTTCAGGTAAGTTTGTCTTACGTTTTTAACAAATATCTATAAGCTCAATTTTTGTTGTTCATAATTTGGGCACGCTATATTACCATTATTGGATATTGACTCATTGTTCAACCAAACACAAGGTACTTACTTCAATTAATGGTTCAAGATGACAACGAAAGAGCAACAATCACACTGTTCAAGGAAACATAGTCTTTCATTGCCTGCAACATTCAAACTTTCATCGTTTCTAAAGAAAAGGTAATATCATTCTTATTAAAACTTAAAATTCATGCATATATTTCAAACGTTCTATACTAATTTCATATACTTATTTTTTTATGTTAATTTATTCCACAGGGAATTGTGCACTCGGACTATATTTGAAAGTTATATACGTGCATTGACAAAATTAGCAGATTCTACATTAAAGGAAAATTGCTTAGAGATTCTAATCGAAAGCCTGCACATTTTGTCGTTCATAAAATTGAAGATGAATAAGACACATCGAATTCTAACAAATATTAAATGCAACATATTTATTTGACGATTATATTTTAATATTTTATCATTACACTTTGTTATTATCTTAGTTCTTCCATAAATAATTTATCTCTTCCTTTGCATTTTACATTTTAAATAACTCGGATTCATTGACATTGATTTTTACTATTTCATGAGATTTCATATCTTATTATGTGATTATCGCTTCATTGTTTTACACATTGATTTCATTTACTTCATTACTTGTACATAATTTGTTATAGTTTTTATGCTTTATATGAATAATTTTTAAATTCACAGCTTCTTATTCATTTATTCAGCTAATCCAATTGAATATTTGGATTTGCCCACACGTGCAAAGCACGTGGGCACATCTAGTATATAAAAAAATGCAATAGGATTTTAAATTAATCTCCATTCAAAGTCCTCCTTTTCTATTACCTATCTTATGTAACTTATATTCCTCCTTCCATCTTTTGGTCATTAAGTTTCGATATATTCTTCGCAATCACATGCATCCTCCCACCATATGTGGTCATCCAAACCAAAACCAACTTTGCTACTGTATGGGCCGTCATATATACGAAAACCACACGGGAAAGAAAAATGTGAGGGAAAGTCAAACTTGGTCAACTAATCGTCCATTAAAAATTGTGGGCGGACTATGAGTAAGTTTTTTTACTTTTATTTTTATTTTTTGGGTCTTTTTATAAAGTTTTATTAATATAGAATATTTCTTAATAGGGCTTATTTATGCATATAGTGAATATTCACCATATGTTTATAAATAGAATCTATTAAAATAAATAAAAAAATCATGGGACTCCATGGCAAAAAAAAAAATATTAGGACCTATTGAACTACATACTTAGTAAACGGAACTAATTGATAAAAAAATTCTATTTCTTTTCGGGATAGTGAATCCCCAAGCAACTAAAACTTTTGTGCATCAATATCTAAAACTTTTTCTAAAAATTAGAATTTAATTATTATATTTATAATTTTAATAATAGCATTAGGCAATAAGGGTCTATTAGTAATACTTTTGGTCAATTAGTTAAGCATATCAAATAGTTTGTCACCGGGTCCTTGGGATTTATTTTATCCAAAACTTACCATTATCTTGTATTTTGCACGAAATTTAAAAATATATAATCTTCAAAATATAGTTAGGCTTTACATAAAATTTACATAGAAAGCTCGGACAAGATCTGACAACTATATACATGAAGGATTAGTAATTTTAAATTTCTCTAAATATAATTTTTACGCCCAAAATTTTTCAATTTCAAAGTTTAAAATCAAATATATCTCCAAATATACATCTAGTTAACACAAAATGATATGTTTAGAATGCTCTCGAGAAAAATAAACAAATAAATAAATAAATATCTCCCCGAAGTATGTGTAAATTCAAACTTTTTGAAATTTTAGTTTTACCCTCATTGTTTTATTTTATTTACAACATTTAAACTCAATGTGCCTCAAAGTTATGCCTTCTTTTAACACGGTATTTATATATTTGGAATGTTCTCGACGAATTATGAAAAATTTCGTATTACACCAATGAATATTACGAACTATTAACAATAAATTTCACACAATAAAATTGAAAATGTGAAATTATGAATGTAATAAATTTATCAATGAAAATTTTAGCAATGTGAAATCTTTTTGATAAGTTATTGATCGGACTCGTAAACAACATTTCAAATATATAAATTTTGAGTCAAACTGACTTTTATTAGTTGTAATTGGTTTTGAAGTTTGTAATATAAAAAACCGTTGGGGTGAATGTGAACTTATAAAAAAATCAAAATTACATATGTTTAAGGGATATCATCGGATAAATCTCTTTAAGAAATTTCCGAATATATAAATATTTTGTAAAATCAATTGATATTTTGAGAGATATTTAATTTAAAATTTTAAAACAAGAAGTAAAAAGGCTATTTGGATCTTGGTTCCCATTTATCATTGGTTATTGCCTATTTTTCATTCTTGGGTTGGGCTCCCAAACTAACATTTTTCGTTAGTTGGCCGTTAACTTGCCCTTATTGGCACTTGTTTTTTTCCAAAATGATTATCATAAATTCAACCACCACTAAATAATATGTACATATATATCTTATTCATTATTAAATATTTTTTTATATAAGAATAGCTTGTATTTTAAAACACAAATATTTCACAAAAATTAAAAAATAGTTTTTTATGAAAAAGAAAATATGTTTTGACTATTTAATTTTTTTTTTTTATAAATGTAGTACAATTTTTTAAAATCACATACATTGTTTTATATAATAAAAAATAATGTATGTTTAAAATTGTACCCAATTAAAAGACCATTTTGACCGTTTTTTATACATAAGAAAATATATGTTAGTTTAAAAAAAAAACTTTATTTATATATATAAAAAAACATTAAACCATTTTTTAAATAAAAATTGCGTAACAGTTTAGTAATGTACAATTATAATAAAAAAAAAATTTAATATCAAAACAGTTTTGTTTTGTGGAAAACATATTTTTATAAACAACATTTTTTAGATAGTCATAACATTTTTTTTATATATATATATAAAACTATAAAAATAGTTTTTTTAATAAAAAAAATTAAATAGTCAAAACAACTTTTTATAAACAATTTTTATAACCTTTTTAAAAATTAAAAAACTATTTGTCAAAATAATAAATAAAGTACAATTTTTTTTAAATAGCACAATTACTTAGCATAAAAAACTGTCTGGTAATGTATAGTTGTTTATGATTAAAAAAATTATATAAAAATTATTTTCTAAGAAAAACATCTTTTTATTAAAAAAAAAAGTTAAAAAAAAACTATAATAAGCAAAAAAATTATAAAAAAAAAAAATCAATTTTTTAAATAGTCAAAACTATTTTCTTATAAAAAAATGTTTTTATTTTTATATATTTGTGAAATAGTTGTGTTTTAAAATAAAACTATTCTTTTTTAAATAGTGTTTAATTATAAATAAGATATATGTACATAATATTTTTTGGTGGTTGACACTTTATGAGGGTCATTGAAAAAATAAGTACCATTAAGGGTGAGTTAACGGTTCATTAACGAAAAGTATTGGTGTGGAGGTCAATCCCAATAATAGAAAATAGTGAGTGCTTGAATCAATAACAAGTAATAAATGGGGGCAAGTTTTAAATATAGAAGAGGTGTTGTCCTACTGTATATCAGTAGAGCTCGTAAAGTGAGGTATGACACGATAATACGAAACGAATCGCCATGAAGTTATAAATTAATTGGTGTACCTTTAATAGTTTTGAGTCATATCAGTGTTAACCGATAAAACACAATAGTTAATGGGTCGAGTTAGTGTTGATCTTATTCATCCGTTAATATCCGATAAGATCCGTTAATTTAAGTAAATAATATATACTGTTAGGACTTAAAACGAGTTTACTTAGCTTAATGTTAATTTAATCATATTAAATTGTACGAAATGAGAGATTTAGTAATGTCAATGAATTTAGAATGACTTAATATGTCAACTTATCTACGATTCAAAATAATTAATTATCTTAATGGGTAATAACGGGTGAACTCGACACGATACGACACGTTAAGATAACGAGTTGAATTTGAATATGATTTTTTCATACAATAAAAAAATCATTCGTTTATACATGATTCCAATAAAATCCGAACACGATAAAAATTAACACGATCCGTTGACAAATTTATATAGAAAAAGCTTATTTGACGAATTATTTAAAGGGTTAGATACTTATCCTAAAATTTAAAGGCAAGAGTTATTGAAAAATTGCTAAATTTAGTAAGACTTATGAGTTAGAAAGTCATTAATATTTAATTAAATTTTTTTAAATACACCTATTAAATTATGAATCTCGATTCCCACTCTCACCTAGAAAAAGAAGAAAGAAAAGCTCCCTATTTAGTTCATCTTTTAACTGCCAAAAGGGAAAGGGAAATCTCTTATCTCTTAATACTATAAAATGCAAAACAAGACATTTATTATGCTTTGCAATTAGCCTATCCACGAGGCACATCACTTCACTATAATTTTGATGTCTCTTTATAGAGAATTGACACATGGCAACGCCATTAATTGCACATCTTAGTCTTTGCATAGGTATTAAACACATGGCAATAATTAATTTTTCCTCATTTATAATATCTTCTCTTAAAATCCTCAAATCTCTACATTTCCCAATCCTTACAATGGGCATTATTAAATACATCTCTTCATTTCCCAATCCTTCCAATGGCCATTATTAAATACATACATGATGTTCTCATTCTCCTCTCTCCCCATATATATCTTAATCAACGTGTATCTCCCCATATATATCTTAACCAACGTGTAAAATATGGTTTTCTCTAATGTAAGTTTATTTCTTCTTTCTCCCTAATAATTTTTTTATCTCTTATTCTCCTATTATCTCTCTTTCATCAAATTATTTTTTCTCTCTTATCCTCTTATTATCTCTGTGCCAAGTTCACTCTTATCTCTTTAACAACTAAGATCTCCAAGAAATAGTATGGAGATGATCCTCAAAGTCAGGAAGATTATATGCACTCAATAATTTATCTCCCTCTCTTTATATATATATATATTGACATTTCGATCGTCAGATATTCTAACTTAGATTCAATGATTTAAAAATAAGGGTTAGAATGATTTTAAGATTAAAGTCCAACCTTATAGTTTTAACTCTTTTTTTCTATTAAAAATCATTTTTTATAAAGTAAATTTCTAAAAAGTGGAGTTTTTAATTTCGTGTCTTTACATATATTGTGTTTTAAGAGAATGTTCTTAAAATTTAAATACTATATTCTTTAAGGATTTTTTTTTTTATAAAGTAATGTTAACATGAAAATTTTATAGACTGTTTTACAAAAGTATCCATTTTTTTTATAAAAAACATTTTTTTTGAGTTATACATAAAAAAAACTTTTTATTATATAAATATTAGAATTTATTCATTGAAGAAAAAATGTTTCATATAATATAAACTTTTTTATTACATGTGAAAGTATTTTATGTGAAATATCTTTTTCTTTAATTAGTAAATACTAATATTTATATAACAAATAGTTTTTTTATATAACTAAAAAATATTTTTTAAATAAAAAATATCAATTTTACTAATGCAGTTTATAAATTCTGAACAATAACATTAGATTATAAAAAAAAATTAAATTTATATTTATATTTTTAAAACAGTCTTTTAAAGCACAATTTGTATGAAGAAATGAAGTTAAAAACTATATTTTTAGAAAATTACTTTATAAAAATACAAATTTTATAATAAAATATTTATACTTATCTTTATAAAATCAAGTTTTGCAAAAAAAATTATAAAAAAGTTTTAACACCGTAGTGTTATTAAAAAAAATGATAATATATTTATATTTTTGTAAAAATAGTATTGTTTAAAAAAAAAATTACTTATAAAACAGTTTTTTAATATATATATATATATAGTGTGTGTATGTTCTATTCATTTTGTTTTTTTAATTTTACTTACTTCATCATTAAATGTTTTCCTTTCTGCATTTCAATTTTACATGCAAGTATTTAGTTGGCATCATATATTCTATAAATTAAATACATATATTCGTTATCCTTTTATAATTTTTTTGCATTAACGACATATATCATAAAAAATTTAAATAGGTCTTTTTAACGTTGTAGATTTTTTTTATGTTTTTGTAAGTATATCCGCATTGTATTTTTTAACAATAAATGCAAAGTGCCCGCCCGCGCATCGCGCGGGATTAAAAATTAGTTGAAGTTAAATATTTGAAACAGTTTGGCAGTGAACCACGTCTGCGCCAACTTTAAATAGATGATTTATTAGTGCACGTCCCTTCGATGAAAAAAATATTAATTAGTGCGTAACACGCCTGGCCGTACACTATAATAGATGCCGAGACTTTTCGTTGGAACTTGGGAACTCGCTCTTATCACCGTCCACTTTTTCTAGTGTAGGCCTGACGTGTGCTTGTGCATGTTTTTGGCATGATATCTAACTATTATATTACTATATTGCACCATATTGCATAAATTGTTGAATGAGATCAGCTAGTTTGTTTTTTTCAATTGCAATTTTTTTATTAATTACCATTGAGATTGTTATTTATTGTGTTATGTTTGGTTGTCTCAAAATTATAAATTGATTTATTTATAAATTAGTTTGTTTATAAATTTATTCATGAATTATGTTTAATTTTATTAATAAAATAATTAATTAATTATCATATTTTAACTTATATTGTAAAATCTGAAATTGAATTATTTCATAAAAAATGTAAAATGCTTTAATTTTAAATAGGAGACACATAAAGTGCATGCTTCTCTCTCTTTACCTCCCTTGCCCCCTCTCCCTCCTCTTCTCTATCTCTTAATTTGTTTTTATATTTTTTTTCCTCATAAAACCTTAACATCAATTTTAAATTATCAAATATCGCGTAAAATTGGATTTAAATTCATTTCAAATCCACTCATTTAAAATTCACTAATTCACAGTGAACCAAATTACATAATCAAACAATTTGCACAATCAAATAGGACATATATTAATACTATAGTAACAAATTAAATAAGGGTATAGTTAACTACACTCCAAAAATTCTTAAAACACTCCAAATACTTTTTAAAAGACAAAATTGTCCTTTGCTCCTCTAAAGATCAAACAAATACTTTTTATTTGTTAATTTTTTTTTCAATAAAGAATAGTATTTTAAACTTTTTGAAAAATATTTTTTTTATTTTTTAAAATTAAAAAATAACTGCTTTTTATAAAAACTGTTAAACAATTGTTATGATAGTTTTAAAAATATTTTTTTATTTAAAAAACTGTTATGTAGTTTCAAAAAAGTTTTTTTAAGAGAGATTTAAAAACTATTTTTTTTTCAAAAAAAATATTTTTTACATAAAATTGGGAAAAAAATTAACAAATAAAAAAATTATTTTTTATATTGAAAACTGTTTTTTATATTTTTTAAGTAACACGATCACGACCAAATAAAACGCGACGTGGCATGGAGTCATTTTTTTCATACCGGTGGCGAGGACCATTATTTATTATTTCAAAAATAATCTTTTTACTAGTTAAAAAAATGGTCCGTGTCAGTGGTATGTATGCTGGTACGCGCCAGCGGTATATATAGGCGGTATTATAAAACATTTTAAATAAAATGTACAAAAAAAAACTGTTTTAAACAATTTTTTAAGTGCCTAAAGATTTTATTTAAAAAAATTATTTTAAATAAAATCCAAGCATGTGAGTGTTTTAAGAAAATTGTTACAAAAATTCTAATAGTTACAAAAATTGTTTTAAAAAAATAAAAAGTCGGTTATTTTAAATAAAATCCAAGCATGTGAGTGTTTTAAGAAAATTGTTACAAAAATTCTTATAGTTACAAAAAAAAATTTAAAAAATAAAAAGTCGTAGTTCCAAAACAATAACTATTAGAATCTTATTTTTTCTAAATAAAATCTTTAGGCACATAAAAAATTGTTTAAAACTGTTCTTTTTTGTACATTTTATTTAAAATATTTTATAATTTCGCCTATATATACTTCTGGGGTGTACCAACATACTAGAAAAAATGGTCCGTGCCAAGGGTATGTATAGGTGGTTGGACCGCCTATGTATACCGCTGGTGCGGACCAATTTTTTAAGTAGTAAAAAGATTATTTTTGAAATAATAAATAATGATCATCGCCACCGGTGTGAAAAAAATACGATTCCATGCCACGTCGCGTTTTATTTGGGTCGTGATCGTGTTACTTAAAAAATATAAAAATCAGTTTTTTTATTTGTTTTTTTTCCCAGTTTTATGTAAAAAATATTTTTTTTGAAAAAAAAACAGTTTTTAAATCTATCTTAAAAAAAAACTATCATAACAGTTTTTTAAATTAAAAAAAACTACCATAACAGTTTTTTAAATTAAAAAAAAGTTTTTAAAACTATCAGAACAGTTTTTTTAATAACAGTTTTTTTAATAGTTTTTATAAAAAACTGTTATTTTTTACTTTTCAAAAATAAAAAATGTTTTTTAAAAATAGTTTAAAATACTGTTCTTTATTGAAAAAAAATTAACAAATAAAAAAGTCTTTGTTTGATCTTTAGAGCAAATGGCAACTTTGTCTTTTAAAAAGTATTTTGGAGTGTTTCAATAATTTTTGGAGTGTGGTTAGCTGTACCCATTAAATAAATCTAAAATATTATATATAATGATTTTCTTTGTAAATGTTTGGGGTGTTCGCGGTACGGTAAAAATCGATATCGTACCATTTTGTACCGAAAATTAGTGGTAATGATTTATATTTTTTATTTTCCAAAATCGAAACTACCGAAATCGAAATTACCAAATTTTTTGTGGTTGATTTTGGTTTTAACATTTTAAAAACCGATTTACAGATTGTACTGTATAGAAATGAAATACCGAAATACCATACCACATATTACCGTACCAAACTTACCGCATATTACCGTACCAATTACCAAATAAAAACTGTATTTAAAAAATATATATACCAAATTATCAAGACCCTTCATTTTAAACTCATTTGATCCATTCATTTCTCTTAGTATAAAAGCCACAAAACCCTAAATAATTTTTTTATTTTCTCATTCACAATAACAAATCAGCTGTCCAAGGATCGAAAGCACAACCACACAAGGTACCTTCCTGTTGATGTAAAAAATTAGATCATATCTAATTATCCAATCACAGATAAATAAATGAGACAAAGAATTTTTAAAGTGGTTCAGCCTTATAAGAATGGCCCACGTCCACTGTTATGTTATTGCTGATTGTATGGGAATTCTCGATTACAAGTTATCTCAAGAAATTCCGGTCCCCTTCCAATGAGGATTGTACAATGTATTTATAGCCCTGAGGCTGTAATGTGAAAGGGTAATATATTAAATGCCCCTTAAGCGTATGCGTATGAATGATAAGCATTTAATGAACAGTCAGACTGTTGGTTTTCCTGCTATTAATGCTTTGTTCGAGGTGCAGCTCGGACCGCTTGAGTTGCTCGGACCGCCTAAGCTTCTCGGTACTCAAGAGTTCCTCGGAGAGTTCTCGTTCCTCGGAGCGTATGAGTTCCTCGGGGAATCAGTGTTCCTCGTTGTAGTATGGTTCCTCGGAGCATGTGGGTTCCTCGAAAGTGTTTGTTGTTGCCACGTAGATTGCCACGTGTCTTTACTTTATTGAGCCATGTCAGCAGACTAAATTTGGTATAACAGAAGCCCCCAATGTTTCATAGTTCAAAATTTGAGGTGTGTGGAACATTCTTTCTCGGAATATGGTAGTTTTAAATGGTCCTCCTGATTTTTAGGAGTGTTTCCTTTGTATTCCAAATTCGTGGAATTAGTTTTTTTTTTAATTTTTATGCCCGCTTCGATTCCCGCGCCCCTTTTCGTCTTTTTAGCCGCCGGTAACGTAACCGTCTCTTTTTGTAATCATTACTTTTCCTTTTTCCAAGGTAGAGTATATAAACGTCACAGACAATCCCATCGTCTTCTACTTTTTCAAATTTGTATCTTCGAGTTTTCCGTCGCCTCTTTCTCTCCTGTGTATTCATCTCTTCCATCGTTCGTTATCAACAGATCCACTCCTTTTCTGTAAGATCTTCTTCCTTCTTCTTCATTTCCTTTATTTATCATGGTTTACCCTGTTGAATCTCTTGATAAGTTTCGCTCTGATTTTTCTATTCCCTCATGGGTTGTTCTGGAAGAGCTTTCTGAGCCTTCTGACTATTTTCGTTTGGCTGAGGGACATTGGTTCCCCAGCCTCTTTGTTGCTGAGTGTAGATTTTCTTTTCCGCCCAATCCTCTATGTCTGGAATTTTGTCAATATTTTGACGTTGTTCCTGCAAGAATAGCCCCCAATACATGGAGAATAGTTAATGGGGTTCATAGGTTAAATCAAATTCATGGAACTCGCATAGGAATTCCAGAAATCATGTTTTGTTATAGATGGGCAGTTGGTGATAACACTTTTTATTTAAAAACTAGATTTTTAAATAGGGCTTTAGTGGTCAATCTCCCGGATGCCAATAGGGACTATTTTGAGCACAGAGTTGTTATAAAAAATTGGCAACATGCTCCTTTATCAGGAGATGAAGTGTATCAGGGTCCCAGATGCCCTCTTTATGGCATGGGATAGGTTATTTTTATTTCATTTTATTTATTTTGAAATTATGCTTCCTCTATGTTTGATAAAATGTGCCATTGATATTTCAATGTTTATTTATTTGTAGTTGATAGCAAAAGAAAGTGTCCTAAAGAAGCAGACGTGAATATAAGACACTTAAAACTTATCTGGAGTTTGCATCAGAGTGTTGCTGACGAGCACATTAGGTCAGCCTCGTATCTGCTGCAGTACAAGAGCTACACCACTTCTTTCACTGCTCGTCCGGTGATAAGTGAAGTAGAACCATTGCCAGCTTCTACCAGTTCCTCGCCTGAGTCATACATTCCTTTAAGTGAAAGGATGAAGAAGAGAAGACCTCCCACCCTTTTTGAGAAACCTGCCTCTGGTGCTGGAGAGGCAAAAAGAAGTAAGATTGATGTCCCAGAGGGGACAAAAAAAGTTGATGCGCCTTCCTCGGCTGCTCCTGTGAAGGTTGTAGAGAAGCCCCAAGTGGCTCCGAGCAAGTCTGCTGCTCCAGGAGAAGTGATTGTAATATCACCGACCAAGAGTTCCTCCTTGGTTGAATCTATTCCTGCTCCCCCGAGGAAGCTGAAGAAGAGCTCCTCGGTCAATTTGGCTGACACTGTCTCTCAGCCCCCGACTAGTGGAGTTCCCACTTTTGTTCCCCCGAGCTCTGCCATGAGCTCGGTGAAGACTTGGATCATTCCTGAGATCCAAAGTATCGAGGAAAACCTTTCTCGGGATATGGTTACCTCTTTGGCAGCTCACCACATTGCTTCTGTAAGTCCTTTTACTTTGAACTTTTCATCTTTTCCTTGTTATATCTGTCTCTGACTTGCTTTCATTTTCTTTTCACAGTTGGTGAGCTGCTTCAATACAATTTTGAAGAAGGATGAAGCTATTAAAGCTTCAAGCTCCTCGTCTAGTGTAGAGGAAGCTTTGATGGGCTTGGGGCAGTCTCTGAAAGAGTCTCACCAGAAATATGCTGATGATAAAGCAACTTGGGAGAAGAAGCTTGCCTCCACCGAGCAGGAGAAGGCTCGAGTTATTGAAGTCTCCCAGGAGTTGGAGAAGAGAATAAAGGACTTGGAAGGGAAAAATAAAGAGCTCGACAAGAAGCTCAAAAATGCTGGAGAACTTGAGAATAAGCTCAAGGTTGCTGAGGAAGAGTTGGGTCAACTTCGGGAGGTAAATCGGTAGAAGGAGGAGGTTGAAAATAAATTGAAGAATGCTGAAAACCTTCTGTTCGAGAAGCTTTCCTCGGAGAAGTTGAAGAGAAAATTGGCTGTGAAGAAGTCTTTCAGCGCTGGCTGAGACAAGGGGTGGAACAAGGGCTTAGCTGCCATGATGTCACAAGTAGAATATGGCAGCCTCAAGTTCTTCAGGGATGGATGGGTCGCTGCTCTACAGGAGATGAAAGTGGATGAAAATTCCGAACTCTTTCAGCGACACATCCCTGGTCCCCCTCCAACTCCTGAAGACGAAGAAGAGGACGAAGCTGCCTCCGAAGAGTCTTCCATGGTGATGGGAGATCATCCTCTAGCCATTCAGCCTGCTACCGAGGAACTTCAGCAGCTCGCTACTTCCTTCGAGCAACCTCCAGCACTTCCCCAGCTACTATCTGCTCCATCCGAGCAACCTACTTCCTCGTCCCAGCCTCCCGAGAAAGTTTTGGGAGACACGGAAAAGGTGTAGAGTTGTTTGGACTTCTATCTGTTTTATTTTTCTTTAACAAATGTAATCTTGAATATGTAATTCTGAACCTTGTACTTCTGACCTTTATGATATAATAAAACTTGAACTTGTGTTCATTCATACTGTTGTCTCTTCTTCATGCTCTGTTTTGATTATTGATTACTGCTTTTTATTTCTCTACTAGTTTCTGGCCAGGATGTAATTACTGTCTGCTCATGATACAAAGCTGTTGAGGCAATGCAATGAATACTGTAAAGCTGGTCACACGGATCTGAGTGCAGCACAAATCGTCGACTTCATCGGCTAAGATGCTTCAGAATAGGCAATTGAGGCCTACCAATACTTGAAATGTCTGCTTGATCGTGCAGTGGCCAATAATGTGGCTTATTATGGTATGATCGAGGATCTCCAAGGCACTCTTGAAGACCTTCAGCAGCAATTCAAAGAATCCACTGCCCTTTTGCACGAGGGGTATGAGAAGAAGTATCAGCAACTTAATGCTGACAAGGGATACGAGCAGCGTTTTGCTGGATATGATGTGAGGGAAAGAACTCTGAGGGCTGAAGTCGAGGAGTGCAGGCAAATAGCTGAATTATTAGAGCAAGAGAATAACAACCTGCAAAGAGAGTTGTCACAGTTTAAGTCTGCATCTTCCACTTCAAAAGCCTTGATCCCAGTGACTGATGAGGGATTCTCGTTCTTGGAGGTCGAGAACGCCAACTTGAGGGACGAATTGGAGACCTTGAAGAGAGCTGGCCCCTCTATATCTTCTCGTGGACGAGCAAGAGCTCCTCGGGGATGAGCAAGAGCAGCTCGAATTCCTGTCGAGGAACAGATAACTCAATCCGCTTTGGAGAACCAAGCTTTCCAATTGATGGCAAAAAACCAGGCGTTGGCTGAAATGTCAAAGAAGATCAGGGACCTGGAAGAGCAGCTTTCAGCGCAGAAATCAGTCTTGGAGAATAAGGAACTCTTCATAAAAAATCTCCACGAGCAGCTGGAAAGACTGACATATTAATTCCACAAACAGCCCAGGGAGTTCTGGATGGCTGGGTATAATGAGGCTCTTTACCACTTGGACGATCGTATCCAAAATGCCAATAATGAGGGCTACAAGTAAGGCTGGTTGAATGCCTTAGGTGTGCTGCAACTCGAACAGGGTCATTACATGTGGGACTATCATGATCCTGGGCTGCTCGACCTACCCGTGCAACCATTCAAACTTGATATGAGTTGGATCCCTGCTCGGGCCATTCCTCAATGCTTAATTTCCAAGTATCTCGGTGACTACAATCTCCATTCAAGTGTTGAGATATCTCATCCCGAGCACCTTCTAGATTGGCCATCCGTAATGAATATCAGGATGTTAAAAAATTTGAACTTCATAAACTCTCCTCTTGCTTTAAATGATCCGCTTGCTGGCGAGGAACCTGTTTCAAAAGCAGAGGGGAAAAAACCAATAGAATAGGAATATCGATGTAATAAATTTGTATACATTTCATTATCAATGTAATCTATTTTTGGATTTAATGAAAGACTTTTATTTTTGTTCGCAATCTTAATTGCTATTGTCTTGTAAAATACTTTACATTTGTGCATGTATGTCTATTAAAGAGATAACAATATTGTGTTGTTTTGTGTTGTTTGTCGATCAACTTATTGTCGACTAGCTTGAATTCATTAGAAAATTACTAAGTTATTCCTCGACCAGCTCACTAAGTTGTTTCTCGACCAACTTACTAATAATTTTAAAAAGTCACGAGTATCAATAATTTTGCTTGATCATTTTCTCATATTCATAAAATGTTTTCGACCAACCAAGGTCGGTAAATTTCCTTTTCGACCAACTACAGTTAGTGGGTTTTTATCCCCGACCAGCCATAGTTAGTGGATTTTTCCTCTACGAGGAGCTTTTAGTTGGCGTTTTCAAGAATATATTTACTTCCTAACTAACATAAGTTGGCATTTTTAGGAATATTTTTATTTCCCGAGAAACACATAGTTTTACTTCCCGGAGGAATACATGTAGCTTTACTTCCCGGAGGAATACATGTAGCTTTACTTCCCGGAGGAATACAGGTAGCTTTACTTCCCGGAGGAATATAGGTAGTTTTACTTCCCGGAGGAATACATTTGTTTCTCGACCAACCTTAGCTGGCGTTTTCGAGAAAAAATTTTAGTAGCCCGAGTTTTACCGAGTTTCGCCGAGTAGTGTGTAGCACTAGTATTTCCCGAAAAACTTTCAATAAAAGGAGAAAATACACATCACTGATAATACTTGCGCAGGTGCTCTGCGTTCCATGCATTCTTAAACTCCTCCCCTTCTAAAGTTACTATTCGGTAAGTTCCTGGTCGAATAACTTCTGTAACTCGGTATGGTCCATGCCAGTTTGCCTCCAGTTTGTTGTGCTTTTGAATTACTTTCTTCAGCACATAGTCTCCTTCTTTCAGGTCGCACTTCTTCACCCTCTTATTGTAGAATAGAGATGTTCGTTGTTGGTATGCAGCATTTCTGATGGCTGCTTCTTCTCTAACTTCCTCGAGCCTGTCTAAATCCAATCTTCTCATTAAGTCGCTGACAGGGGAATTGAAATTCAGTACCCTGTGTGTTGGGAGGCCCAACTCGGCAGGTATAACAGCTTCACTTCCAAACGCTAGCATATATGGAGATTCTCCAGTTGCTACTCGGGGGGTAGTTCGGTAAGCCCACAGTACTGACTGTAACTCGTTGATCCAATTTGCTTTCGCATCGTCCAGTCTTATCTTCAAGCCATTTAGTAGTGTTCTGTTTGTCACTTCAGTTTGTCCATTGCTTTGAGGATGGCCTGGTGCTGAGTGGATCTTCAAAACATTTGATTGATGACAATAGGCAGCGAACTCCTCGTTATCAAATTGTGTTCCATGGTGTGTGATGAAAGCATGAGGAAGACCATATCGACAAATGATGTTCTTCCAAATAAATTGGTACACCTTCTCGTACGTTATATCAATGATAGGCTCAGCTTCCACCCACTTAGTAAAATAATCCACTGCGACAACGAGGTATTTGAACCTTCCTCTAGTCGTTGGCAGTGGTCCGACCAAATCTATTCCCCACATGGCAAATGGCAAAGGGGAAGTGATGGGTGTCAACAATGCTTGTGGAGTTCTTAGGATGGAGGAAAAGCACTGGCACTTGTCACATTTCTTGGCATAGGCTACACAATCAGCCCTCATCGTCGGCCAGTAATATCCCTGCGTCATCATCCTTTGCAAAAGCGTCCGACCTGCTATATGGGCTCCACAGGACCCTTCATGGATCTCTTCAATCAAGTCTTTCACCTCGGAGGGATGTACACATCTTTGCAAACCAGCCATAATTCCTCGTCTATATAAAATACCGTTAGTTAATACATACCGAGCAGCTTTAAACTTAAATTTCTTAGTTGCGAGCTTGTCAATTGGTAATTCTCCCTCCTCAATATATGCCCTGATGGGATCCATCCAAGATGGTCCTAAATCAAGGGTGATAAAGTTCGTCGCCAAATCTTCATCTATACTCCGACCAGCTAAAACTTCAATTGGGATTGTTCTTCGTAGCTCGGTACGAGTAGCTGATGCTAATCGAGCTAGGGCATCTTCTCTTGCATTCTCCATTCTTGGTATTCTGACCAGCTGAATAGCAGCAAATTCTGATACCAACTCCATCACCTTTGCATGGTATTTGATCATTTATTCTCCTTTGGCTGCATATATTCCCAACATTTGATTTACAATTAATTGAGAATCACTGAAGACAATAATTTGCCGCGCCTCTATAATTTTTGCCAAATTAAGACTTGCAATCATGGCCTCATACTCAGCCTCATTATTGAAAGCTTTGAATTGGAAACGTAGGGCATATTCCATGTCGACCTCGTCCGGAGTGCTCAAAACTATCCCTGCCCCACTGTCTGTCGTGCAAGATGAGCCATCTACATATAGCCTCCATATAGGTAACTCGTCTTCAAACTTCTGATCTGACAGAGTTCCTCGGTGAAATATTTGTTGCTTCCTTTCATCTTCCCCTGATATTTCTCATTCTTCGTCGATCATCTTTTCTTGCCCTTTTACCAACCGGAGTTGGTCTGAGCTCGAATTTGATGATCCTGTAACATCCACTTGCCCTTTTACCAACCGGAGTTGGTCTGAGCTTGTGTTTGTTGATCCTGTAACATCCATATGTTGATCAGTGAGCAACTTTTGCTCCTCGGGGGTATCAGGATAGGTGAACTCTGCTATAAAATTTGCTACAGCTTGCCCTTTAAGCGATGATCTGGGTTCATAGACTATATCGTATTCTCCGAGATCTATTGCCCAGTACATCAATCTCCCTGATTTTTCTGGTTTATGAAGGGCTTGTCTCAATGGCATATCAGTATATACGACTATAGTATGAGCTTGGAAGTATGACCTCATTCTCCTACTCGCCTCAATCAGTGCCAGTGCTAACTTTTCCAGCCTTGGATATCTGATCTCTGCTCCTCGGAAGGCCTTACTTGTGTAATAGATTGATTTTTATACTCCATTATCCTCTCTTATCAACGCCGAGCTAACTGCATTCTTCGATACTGCTAGATACAAGTACAATTTTTCTCCCATCACCGGCCTGGATAATAATGGAGGTGCTCCCAAATATTTCTTCAAGTCTTGAAAAGCCTTCTCACATTCATCACTCCACTCTAAAGTCTTTCGGAGTGTCTTGAAGAATGGGAGACATCGATCAATTGCCCGCGATACAAATCTGTTGAGTGCTGCTACACGTCCTGTAAGACTTTGCACCTCTTTCTTCGTCGTTGGATATCACAGCCCTAATAGAGCTTTGATCTTTTCAGGATTCGCCTCAATGCCTCGTTGATTGACAATGTACCCGAGAAACATGCCTTCTCGTACTCCAAATATGCACTTCGTCGGGTTCAGCTTCATTTGATATTTATCTAGTTGATCAAAAGTCTGACTTAAGTCAACTAGATGATCGACAACTTTATTGCTCTTTGTCAGCATATCGTCAACATAGACTTCCATATTGCAACTGATTTGTTCAGCAAAGACTTTGTTCATCAGCCTCTGATATGTCGCACCTGTATTTTTCAAACCAAAAGGCATAACATTATAACAATAAGTTCCCCTAGGGGTAATGAAAGAAGTACTTTCCCTGTCTTCAGGTTTCATTTTAATCTGATTGTAGCCAGAATAAGCATCCATGAAGCTCAGCAACTCATGTCCCGAGGTAGCATCGACTAGTTGATCAATTCGGGGCAGTGGAAAGTGATCCTTTGGGCATGCTTTGTTGAGGTCGGTGAAGTCTACACACATCCTCCACTTGTTGTTTTTCTTCTTTACCATCACCACATTGGCTAACCAGTCTGGATTTTTAACATCTTCAATAAAACAAGCTTTTTGGAGCTTCTCGCCTTCCTCCTGTATAACTTAATTCTTCTCGGGGCTGAATACTCTTCTTCTTTGCTTCACTGGCTTGATCTCCTTATTCACATTGAGTTCGTGACATAAGAATTTTGGATCTATTCCGGGCATATCTTCATGACTCCACGCAAAAGTTTGCTTTCTGCTTCTAAGGAAAGTTATCAATTCCTGTTTTAGTGAGGCTTCCAACGACGAACCTATTTGAGTAGTTCGTTCAGGGTGCTCGTCGTCCAGAATGATGTTTTCAGTAGCTTCCACCACTTGACCCTTCACGAGTTGCGACTCATCTCTAGGATCCAATGTTTTAATTTCTGCCCGTTCTTCCACTTGATAAGTAGTAGTCTTTTTCCTTGATTCCTCCAGTTCCTCTTGCTAGACGGATGAATAATAGCATTCCCGAGCTACTTTCTGGTCACCTTTCACAACTCCTACTCCAAAATTTATTGGAAACTTTAGGCATTGATGCACTGTAGATGGTACAGCCTCAAATTTCTTCAATCCTACTCTTCCCATGATGATATTGTATGATGATTGAACATTCTTATCCATCACGAAGAAGCGTATTCTTTCTGTCCGACAAGCAGGCCATGTACCAATGAATATATCCAACTTGATCGTCCCAAGTGGAAATACTTTCTCGACAGCAAAACCGAGGAGGGGTCTATGATAAGGCTCCAGTTGAGATATCTTTAGATTTAAACTATCGAAGCACGAGTAGAACATGATGTCTGCCAAGCTACCATTGTCGACCAGTACTCTTGAAATTATTACCTCCTTTATTCTCATCTTGATCACCAATGGGTCCATCATGAGGATATAGAACACCTGCAAGGTCATTCTTTGAGAACCCAATGACCAACTTCTCTTTGTTCACCTTTCTCGGGCGATCCTCCTCAGCTAGATTTATTCGTTGAATGTACGAGCAAGCTTGAGCCTCACAGAGGTAAGCTTTTCTCTCGGCAGTAAGGTCTCCTCCTCATACATCTCCACCTGTTATAACATTACAGTCAAATGACCCAAAGTGTATTGAAAATACCTCTCGTTCTGGCTGCCTTGGTCTCTTAGGAAGATCGGGGTCATCTTCGGGATCAACTTCATGGTTTCTTTTCTTATTCTCATCTGCTCGATGAGGAGATCTAGACCTCTCTCTTGTTCGGTCGTTGTTTTTTCGTTCGCTTCCACGATCAACGTACTTTGCCAGCTTTCCTCATCTGATGAGTGTTTCAATCTCATTCTGAAGAGCTATGCAATTTTTTGTCATATGGCCATGATCTTTATGAAACTCGCAATACTTTGCCTTATTCCTCTTGTCAGGGTCTGCCTTCATTTTCTCTGGCAAGTTTAATTCCTCGTTGCTCTTGATTTCTTCTAGAACATGGTTGATATCCTTCTTCAAAGGTGTATAATTATCGAATTTCTTCATTGCATCCCATACCGACCTTGTTCTTGAATGTTTGTCATTACCATTGTTCTTATGCTCTTTCTTCTTAGCTTTATCACCTTCCACCTTGGTTTCTTTGGCATCCATATTCTTCTTCGCAGCCATCGCTTCCTCGGCATTCATAATCTTGGACGCTTTTCCCATCAGGTCTGACATGGTTCTAGGTGGATCTTTGGCCAAAGTGTAGTATAACTTGTTGGGCAGTAGTCCACTCATCAAGGCGGTAATCGCTGTCTTCTCCTCGTAATCAATGACTTCAAGTTTCTCGTTATTAAAACGAGTTATATAATCTCTGGTACTCTCACCAGCCTTTTGTCTAACACTTAACAAATGTGCTACTCGTTTAACTGGCTTTGCCCCAAAACAGAAATTCCTAATGAATAACTCGGCCAGTTGAAGAGAAGTTGAGATCTTACCCCGAGGAAGATTATTATACCATATTTGAGCAGATCCGGTAAGAGTTCCCGAGAATGCCCTGCATCTCATCTCATATGGAACAACATAGATGTCGACTGCAGCTTGGTATTGTTCTATATGAAGGACAGGGTCTGTATTTCCATCATATTTGGGGGTCACAACAGGTGCTTTGAATTTTGATGGTGTTGGAAAATCTACAATGGCCTGGACAAAAGGTGTTCCTCGAACAAAAGTTCATTGTAGAGGGTTCTTGGCTTTAACCATTTCCCCCAATCTATCCTCCAGCCTTTGAATAGAGCCTTTCCATGCATCATTCCCTTTCTCGGGCCTGTTGGTTCGAGCAACTGATCGCGTTGAGGTGGCTTCCTGGGATCTATCTTGACGAGCAACTGGTCGCGACTGGGCAGATCCTTCCCTTAAGTCTGATGGTCATCGAAAACTCCTCGATGGGGCTCTAGGAGGACTTTTGCTCCTCCTAGGACCTAATCGATCGAAAGGAATACTCTGCTTAATCTTTCTAGCGCACTGGTCCTTTCTGGGGAGAGAGTGATACGTTGTTCAGTATCTGTGGCTTGCACTGATGAAGTTCGTCCAGGTTGATAAGAAAAATCTCCAGACTCCACATTGCGATATGAATTGGTACGCCTAGTATGCGAAGAAGATGCACGGGTATTTTTTTGAATACTTCGTGGTCTTGAATGGGTTGGTGCACCGCCATGGAGGGTTTGTATGAGTTGACGCATAGTTTCTTGCATGACGGTCTGGCCCTGAGCTAGATTTGTCATTATTCCAGCCAGATCTAGAATATTTGGTGGAGCAGATGGATTTGGAGGGCTTCCAGCATTTCGATTGCTAGATTCTGGAATATCAGCCATTTGTAACGAATTGTTTTTGGTGAAAAATGATATTACCAGTCGTTTTCCACAGACGACGCCAATCTGTTGATGTAAAAAATTAGATCATATCTAATTATCCAATCACAGATAAATAAATGAGACAAAGAATTTTTAAAGTGGTTCAGCCTTATAAGAATGGCCCACGTCCACTGTTATGTTATTGCTGATTGTATGGGAATTCTCGATTACAAGTTATCTCAAGAAATTCCGGTCCCCTTCCAATGAGGATTGTACAATGTATTTATAGCCCTGAGGCTGTAATGTGAAAGGGTAATATATTAAATGCCCCTTAAGCGTATGCGTATGAATGATAAGCATTTAATGAACAGTCAGACTGTTGGTTTTCCTGCTATTAATGCTTTGTTCGAGGTGCAGCTCGGACCGCCTGAGTTTCTTGGTACTCAAGAGTTCCTCGGAGAGTTATCGTTCCTCGGAGCGTATGAGTTCCTCGAGGAATCAGTGTTCCTCGTTGTAGTATGGTTCCTCGGAGCATGTGGGTTCCTCGGAAGTGTTTGTTGTTGCCACGTAGATTGCCACGTGTCTTTACTTTATTGAGCCATGTCAACAGATTAAATTTGGTATCAACACTTCCTATCCTCTCTTTTTTCTTTTCTGGCCTCCCCATCTGACCACCACCTCCGATTCCCTTTTAGACTGAAATGTTTTATATTTATTTTTCGACTAACATATATATGTATGTATATATGCGTATGATTTTTACCCGATCATTTATAGATTGCCGATCGATTTGACATATCTCTGATCGATTTTTGTATCAGGTATTATTCTTTCACTCACAGATCGATTTGAATAATTCCCATTATTTGTATCTCTAGTCGATTTGACAGATATGAGATTTGAAGTTTTTGTATTATATCAGGTATTATTTGTATTGGGTATTATTTGTTGACTAAGAGATATGAGGTTTAATTGAATCATAAAAATTCAGATATGAGAGGTTTTGTTGTTGAATATATATATACAAAGACACATATTGAATGGGTGTTAATAGAGAAAAAGTAATTTTTTATTAGATGTTATATGAGGGTTAGTTGAATCTTAGATTTTATAATGTGATTTGTTAATATATAGAATCATTTACACAAGTTATAATTATGAAAGTTAAAATTGGTGGTATAAAAAATGTGTAATATTAAAATACATCTTTTTTCTTTGTACGTTTGAGTTATTTGGCGAACATTGGTATTGAAAGGAAATATTTGCAAGCTCCTAGGCAACTCGAAGATGAATGGAAGAGAAAGTGGTATAAAATACTATTTTTTTATTTATCACTATTTCCTATTAACTACAAGGAAATGAAGTATTATTGTTATTCATTACATATTTCCTTTTTTTTACCAAACAAAAATGAGTCCAAGATAGTTTGTATTGTGATTCTCACCCAACATGTGTGTTATATATTATATGTGTTTTAGAAAATCAAATATGAGATCTATTCATACGAATGCTAATTCAAACAATAATAAAAGGGTAATTCTAAGTCGGACACACGATTCAAATATATTTTGGCAGATACACTGACATGTCGTGTTTACATTGATAATGAGTGTACCTCTAGCCCCAACTAATACAAAGATGACACGTCAGCATGTCTTCCAAATTGAATCTTGTGTCTGTATAAACTTACAATAAAATTAATACACCAAAACTTATCAACCATACAAAGAAAATTGATGTTGAGCCTTGTGTTTCACACAATTTTCTTAAGACATATTACTCCTATCATTGGTGTTCAAGGTGTTATGAACGTCGGTCTCCCAAGATAGAACGATAGTTTGGTCTTTATAGAAATAACACTTCAATTTATAAAGTTTGGGAGAATCCAAATTATATGTTGTACTATCTCATTAATTGACTTGTGAATGGAACAAAAATGACAAAGATTGAAGTCTAAAAAATTATTTAGAATGGAGGAGGGGTGTTATATTTACAGAAATATAGACACCCTTTTTCGAATAGGCACACCCTTTCGTGAATAGTCATGTATTTTATAAATAGTCACGACATTTCATGAACGGTCATGGTCCTTACAAAACGTTACGACCTTTCACGAAAGGACACAAATTTTCACACACCATTGTGCCTACTTAAAATTTTAACAAAACTAATTTTAAATATTATTTTCACTCATTAAAAATTATTAAACTAATAACAAAATTTCCAACAGCCCCCCACATGAGTGAAAATTACAAACAGAAGGACAACAAACTGATAAACACACTAGATTTTGGCCTTAAACTTACCCTAGTTTGGATCTATCGGATTTACTTGGCTAAGTAGTGGATGCGATGCCTTGAACTGTCAATCATTTGTGTAAACCAAGACAATATAAGCCACAAAATTATTTCTCTAAATAGTTTGGTTCTCACGTTTATGTTCGTTTTGGCAATGAACACCACTTGGTTTTGTGAGTGCTTTAAAGAATTGTAACTTTCTCAATTCTCAAAGAAGCAACCTCTTTACACTCACATATGTGATTTCTATGAAGAGTATCTTGTAAATACCCCACTCTTACGTATCCAAGTTATAAAAATCATTAAAAGAATAGCTTAATGTAATCACCTCAACAGATATACATTATCGCATTATAGGAATGGGAATGAGTAGATATTTTTGTAGTGTTAAGTCAGTCAAAAACATAGTTGGGTTGTCCCTTTGAACCTAACTCTTAAGATCTCCAGTCAACTAGGTTGGGTTACCA
This sequence comes from Sambucus nigra, assembly GCA_949130495.1. Taxonomy (NCBI): domain Eukaryota; kingdom Viridiplantae; phylum Streptophyta; class Magnoliopsida; order Dipsacales; family Adoxaceae; genus Sambucus; species Sambucus nigra. The sequence continues at coordinate 131,409,246 of OX422210.1, forward strand.
CCATGGTGAATCTTAGTTAAATAATAAGGCTTTCAATCATTCCCTTGATGAACTTTCCTTACTCTCTCGTCAGCGGATCCACATTTTTTCATTAGGCCTAACGTTTTCACTATAACAGAAAAAGATTTATTTATGTTATTATGTCCACAATATAATAAGTTGTGACTTACCATGTTATTTTGTTCCCTTTCAGTTGATGATTACCTATCGCAATATGGGCATTAGAACGATTAATTAAGAAGATCATCTCTTTAGAAACTTTGAACTCATTCTACTTCTTTCTTGTAATACATCCAAATTTCATAATAAATCTAGTCCGTGTTTGTTTAGAGGATTTACAATTAATAACTTCTCGAGTGTGCTAAACCATCTACTTGGAAATATAAGTGTGGCCATCCCGAAAATGCACGAGCGGGGTGGCTGGCCCTGAAAAAACCTTGCAACGAATAGGTTCAAGGAAGATAATCCTATTTCCACCACTCTCGCGATGCTCGCTGGCTCCTGAGGATATATATCGATCGTCGTCAAAGGTTGTATAAAAATGTAGAGATTGGAGTCACCGACCTATTTTACTCAAAACAGGCAAAAGATGTAGCCGTTCTCAAAGAGGCGGCGTAAAAAGAATAATCGATACATACGAAACAAATAGATCATGGGTCCAGGGACTAAGTTACGAAAAGAAGAGGTGTTAGGTACCCATTCCTTTTCGATCTCTCATGGGCTATAAAAATATCCTTTTTCCTAGAATATGTGAATCACGTGTACAACGTGTGTGGGTGAAATCGTCGTGTCTACATTTTGGAGAAGACGAGACCGAGACATTCTAAGGAGTGAGAATAAGAGAAAATTCTAAAAGTAACCAAAATTAGGGGTGACAATATTCAATATGACCCAACAACACGACACGACCCAACACAAAATTTACACGAAATCAACACGACTTGTCGTGTTCAGACAAGACTTTTTTGGCCCACTAGCGGGTCATGTCATGCTCATGCCAGGTCATTGACCTGAAATTGGCCCGTTTTATTCTAATTACAACACGATAAGATGCCCGATATGGATCCCAAATTAACCCAATTGTGACCCAATTGCAACCTAATTGTGTTTTAAAAAAAATCAGCACCTCCAACGTCTTAAAAAAATTAATAAAATAAAAAATACATGGTATAAAAGAAAACATAAAAAAAAATGCCCACACTTATACGATCCCCTCTCTCTCATTTTAGGTCAGCTGCTTACTTCTTCTTCAAATCACAACCACAATCCACAATACCCAAACCGAGTCACTTCTCAATGCCGACATCATCACATAAAGTATTGCAATTTCAGTCATGGGTTTATAAGAATTGATGGGTTCAATTTCGTATGTTTAGTACTAATGGGTTCAATTTCGTATGTTTAGCACTGTAGGAGATGGGTTTAATTTCGAAATTGATGGGTTCAGTTTCGTATGTTCTAATTTCGGGCATGTTTAAACTTTTGTTCAATGTTTAGTACATGTATACAATGTATATTGAATATTCCCCATTTGGAATTTAGTTCCCTATTTCGTACATGTATATTATAAGAATGTATATTATAGGAATGTATATTATTTCTGTTTAGTTCCATGTTTAGAGTTTAGTTCCTTATTTAGTTCTTGCTTGGAAATTTTTGGTTGGGATGTTAATTACCAATTACGGTGGATATTATTATAAATTAGTATGTTTATTGAAAACTTGTTGAATTTACAATGTTTATGGGAAAGTTAAGTCCAAAAATTGTATTTTTTTATTAAAATAAAAAATAGAAATTGATGGGTTATCGTATCAGATCGTGTCAATCCTGTCTAATTGACACGATTTTTTGACCGTGCTACTCGTGTCAGAACGTGTTCGTGTTAGCAAAAAAACATGATATCTAGTTGTGTCGTGTCCGTGCCAAATAAAATCGCGTTGAGTCATGTCGGGCCAGGTCCAAACACAACCCATTAGCCCGAATTGCCACCCTTAAGTGAGTGATGCGCCATATCGAAATTCACAACAAAAGAGTGAAATAATACACGTCTAACGGGCCGATAAACGGGAAAATGGATAGATAATAATAATAATAATAATAATAATAATAATAATAATAATAATAATAATAATAATAATATATAGATAGATAGATAGATAGATAGATAGATAGATAGATAGATAGATAGATAGATAGGCAATGAGTTATGCACCGTATCGTAATTCACTACAAAATAGTGAATATGCCTATCTAACGAGATCATTAAAAAGTAAAAATAGATTATAAAAGATAATATACATGTAAAACACAAGTGAAAATGAAGTAAGAAAAATGAATTAAAGGTAAATGATGACTCAAATTTCAAGATAAACTTGAGACACTTATGTAGCAGAAATCAGCATCAAAGTCCACGTAGTTCAAAAGAAAATAAGGGTAAAGTTTAACTGATAAATCCAAAACTAGAGTTTTATTATTTTAATTTATGGAGAAATGTGCGCAAGTGGTGAAATTATAGAAAAATGGGATAAAACCCTAATTTGGGGTTTACGAATTAAGCCCTATTTGTTACTTTCTTTAGTTTATGAAAAATAGGTTTTGTGAGTATTTAGATAATAAAAATGTGCTTAGTGATGGAAAGGTAGAGACTAAATAGAACTAGAAGTAATAAAGTGTAAGAAATGACACTAATTTAATGAGTTTGAAAAGAGGGAAAATAGACCATATTAAGAGATTGAATTGTGATTTTGAGGTTATGTGTGGTGGAAAAGTGGGTGGAAAATATGAGGTGTGGATGATGTAAATGAATGTTGAGATAATATTTAGAAAGTGATGTATTGAAATGTTATTGCACTAATTTCGAGGCAAAAGGGTCTTGAATAAGGAGGTCAGGGTCTTCTTAAATAGGAAACATTTCCAGGTCGACACATACCTTAACGGCCAAGTAAAGTATCCCTTGCCTGAAGGCATGGGAGAGGGGTGCTGATCGAGTGTAAAATGCCCTACTGATGACTGCATTATTTTGTATATTTTATGCCCAAATTTATACCTTGTTAGTCCCATTTTATTTTATTTAATAAGTTCTTAGGATCATTTTATTAAAAAGGGAAAAAATGTAAGAATGATTGAATTCACAGTTAAAACGGCAATTTTAAGTCAAAAATTGGTGCTTCAATAATTTTATAATATTCTTGTGCTAATTTGTGAAAAAAGTTGCCTAGTAAATTTTTTGCAGGTAATTATGGAATTTGGTGCAAATTGATGATCAACTTGAAAAAGGCGCGAAAAAGCTGAATTTTACGGTCGTTCGAAAAATTAAAAAAGTCCGGAATTTTTACTCTCCGAATTGGACGAAATTTGACATGCGTGTTCAGCAAGAAAAAAAAAAGTCTTTTCGAGTGGGGGGAAATTGAAGAGGTGAAAATTGAAGAGTTCCACCAAAACCCTAATGCCTCACCCTAAGCCTATAAATAGAACCCTTTGGCTCATTATTTCGTGTGTAGAGCAAGGAGAGAATTGTAAAGAGAGTTTGGGAAATAGTTTTTGGTTCTCTTATCTTGAGAGTTTTATTTATATTTGAGGGCCAAGAATTGTATCTTTGTGGAAGGAATTCTATCAACATCAATTGTAAGACACATCATTTGTAAGTTTTTTTATTAATGAAAATTTATATTCATTCTTGCAATTTTATGATGTCTTTCATTATGCTAGCGTAATTTCATTACTAGGACTAGGTAAAATTTATCATGTCTAGTTAATATTGTGCATGATTTAAATTCGTCTTTGTTCTCGATATGTGCTAAAGGTCTTAAAAATTCGGTATTCATTTAAAACCACACGAGAGTGTGTTTTAAACCTTCGGATTTGTTTAAGAAAAATCATATTTTTATTTTTAAGTGTGAGTACTTTTTGATGGATTATGCTTGCAGTCGATTTTTTTTATAGTCCATGCTTAAAGACTATACTTTGAAATCTAAAAGTGAACTTTTAAGGGAATAGGGATTTTATCCGTCTTAATTTGGAGACGTTAAATTTTATTGGGAACTTAACCGTGTTATCCTCCGAATTAAATAATTTGAGTTATAAAATCGGGACTGACGAGTTTAAATTATTACATATTATTAGTTGAATGTGATAAATGGATCCAACGTCCTAGTTTTCACGCTCCCTTGATTATATCTTTCGTACTCCTAATTCTTGTTTGTGTTGCTTAGTTTAATATTACATCTCATCTCTAAACCTAATTAATGTAGTTGGACAATCACAATTATTTTGAACGAAAAAATTTACAAATCCTCGTGGTTTCGACCTGTACTTGCGGTATTTGATAAAATTGAAAACACCTACTCAATACAAACAAACCTAAATTACTACTACACTTGCGAGGCAAGCACAACGGTAAGTCGGGTATCGAAAATCCACTGGTACAAGATGCTAGAATTTATATGATTTAGTACTCGAAAATAAAACTGTAAAAGGTGAGTTACAAACTGAAAAGGAAAAAGATGCATAAAAGGGAAATGTTAATCTAGGCGAGGGTATTGAAACTAGATTAACAAGGCGAGTAAAACTATAGGTCGCGTCGAATATCCCTCACCCAAGTTAATTTGTATAAAATGGATACATGGGTCGACGAGTTATTTCGGACGCGTCTCGTTTCGACAGTTAATTAAATCAAGGGTTGTCACGCCCCTACATCCGCATAAAAGCCTAATAAGATTCTGGCGTTGTTGATGTAAAAAATTATATCACTCTAATAATTCAATCACAGATAAATAAATGAGACAAAGAATTTTAAAGTGGTTCAGCCTTATAAGAATGGCCTACGTCCACTGTTTTGGTATTGCTGCTTGTATGGGAATTCTCGATTACAAGTTATCTCAAGAAATTCCGGTTTGGGGTCCCAGAGTTTGGATTCAGGATTTAGGTCCCCCTACAATGAGGATTGTACAACGTATTTATAGCCTTGAGGCTGTCATCTGAAAGGGTGATACATTAAATGATATACATATGAAAGGGTAATACATTTAATGCCCTTTAAGCGTGTGTGTCTAAATGATAAGCATTTAATGAACCAGTTGAACTGTTGGTTATCCAACTATTAACGCTTTGTTAGAGATGCAACTCGGACCGTCTGAGCTTCCTGGTATTCAAGAGTTCCTCGGTGAGGTCTGTTCCTCGGAGCGTATGAGTTCCTCGGAAGCGCTTGTTGTTGCCATGTAGATAGCCACGTGTCTTCATATGATTGGTCCAAGTCAGCAGATTAAATTTGGTATCAACAGAAGCCCCCAATGTTTCATAGTTCGAAATTTAAGGAGTATGGAACATTCTTTCTCGGAATATGGTAGCTTTAAATAGTCTTCCTGATTTTTAGGAGCATCTCCCTTGTATTTATTTCTCCTTCCCAATTCGTAGAATCATGCTTTTTTGGACTTTTTTGCGTGCTTCGATTCCCGCGTTACTTTCCGTCTTCTTGATCGCTGTTGTCCGCTTCGATTCCCGTGCCACTTTCCCTCTTTTTAGCCGCTGTTGTCCGCTTTGTTTCCCGCGCTACTTTTCATCTTTTAAGCCGCCGGTAACGTAATCGTCCTTTTTTGTAATCATTACTTCACCATTTCCCTAGGCAAGGTATTTAACTTCACAGACACTCCCATCGTCTTCCACCTTTTCGAATTTTCATCTTCGAGTTTTTCATCGTCTCTTCCTACTCTCTTGTGCGTTCATCTTTTCCGTTTTCGTTGTCAGCAGATCCGTTCTTTCCCTGTAAGATCTTCTTCCCTCATCTTTGTTTCTTTATTCACCATGGTTTATCCTGTTGAGTCTCTTGAGAAATTTCGTTCTGATTTTTCCATTCCCTCTTGGGTCGTCTTGGAAGAGCTTTCTGAGCCTTCTAATTATTTCAATTTGGCTGAGGGACATTGGTTCCCCAGTCTCTTTTTGCTGAATGTGGATTTTCTTTTCCACCCAATTCCTTGTGTCTGGAATTCTGTCAGTATTTCTATGTTGTTCCTGCACGAATAGCCCCCCAACACATGGAGAATAGTTAAAGGGGTGCATAAATTAAATCAAGTGCATGGAACTCGTATAGGAATTCCAGAAATCATGTACTGCTATAGATGGGCAGTTAATGATAATATTTATTATTTAAAAACTAGGTTTATAAATAGAGCCTTAGTAGTCAATCTCCCTGATGCCAATAGGGATTATTTTGAACATGGGGTTGTCGTAAAAAATTGGCAACACCCTCCATTAACCGGAGATAAGGTTTACCAGGGTCCCAGATGCCCTCCTTATGGCAATGGGATAGGTTATTTTTATTTTATTTTATTTATTTTGAAATCATGTTTGTTTTATGTTTGATAAAATGTGTCACTGATAACAATGTTTGTTTATTTGCAGTTGATAGTAAGAGAAGGTGCCCAAGAGAAGCAGATGTCAATATAAGGCATTTGGGACTTATCTGGAGTCTGCATCAATGTGTTGCCGACGAGCATATCAGGTCGGCCTCATATCTGATCCAATACAAGAGCTACACAACTTCCTTCACTGCTCGTCCAGTAATCAGTGAAGCAGAGATAGTACCAGCCTCTACAAGTTCATCGCGTGAATCCCACATTCCTTTGAGCGAAAGGATGAAGAAGAGAGGACCTCCCACCTTGTTTGAGAAGACTGCCTCCGGTTCTGGTGAGGCAAAGAGGAGTAGGATTGATGTCCCAAGGGAGGGGACAAAGAAAACTGCTGCAGCTCCTCCAGCTGCTCCTGCAAAAATTGCTGAGAAGCTCGCAGTGGCTCCGAGCAGGTCTGCTGCTCCTGGAGAGGTGATTGTGATATCACCGACCAAGGATTCTTCCTTGGCTGTACCTGTTCCCCCGAGGAGGCTGAAGAAGAGCTCCTCGATCAATTTGGTTGATACCGTCATTCAGTCCCCAGCTGTTGGGACTGAAGTTCCCACTGTTGTTCCCCCGAGCTCTGACATGAGCTCGGTAAAGTCCTTAACCATTCCCGAGGTCCAAGGTACTGAAGATATCCTTACTCGGGACATGGTTACTTCTTTGGCTGCTCGTCACCTTGCTTCAGTAAGTCTCTTTACTTTAAACTTTTCATAGTTTCCTTCGTCATTTCTTGTTTCTAACTTGCTTTCTTTTTCTGTTCACAGTTGACGAGTTGCTTTAACATAATTCTGAAAAAGGATGAAGCCATTAAAGCCTCACGTTCCTCGTCCAGTGTGGAGGGAGCTATGGAAGAGGCTATCAAATCTTTGGAAGACTCCCGCCAGAAGTATGCCACTGATAAGGCTATCTGGGAGAAAAAACTTTCCTCCTCCGAGAAAGAAAAAGCTCGAGTTGCTGATGCCTCCAAGGAGTTGGAGAAGAAAAAGAATGCTTTGGAGAAGGCAAATAAAGAGCTTGAAGAAAAGCTCAAAGCCGCTGGAGAGCTGGAAAATAAACTCAAAATTGCTGAGGAGAGGTTGGAGCAGCTCCAGGAAGTAACTCGACAGAAGGAGGAAGCTGAACAAAAACTGAAAGCTGCTGATGATTTGCTGTCCGAGAAGCTTGCCTTGGAGAAGGCCAAAAGGAAAGCTGCTGTGAAGAAGTCTTTCAGCTCTGGCTGGGACAAGGGGTGGGATAAGGGGTGTGCTGCCATGGTCTCTCAAGTGGACTATGGCAGTCTAAAGTATTTTAGGGATGGATGGGTTGCTGTACTTCAGGAAATGATGGTCGACGAGTCATCCGAGCTCTTCCAGAGACACATCCCTGGTCCCCCTCCTACTCCAGAAGAATTAGAAGAGGACGAAGCTACCTCTGAGGAGTCTTCAATGGTAATGGGAGAACATGCCCTAACCAACCAGCCTGCTGCCGAGCAATTCGTTTCTTCTTCCAAGCAACAGCTGGTGCTTTCCGAACAACCCACAGTTCCCTCCGAGCAACCTGCTTCCTCCTCCCAACCTTCCGAGAAGGTTTTGGGAGATAAGGAAAAGGTGTAATGTTGTTCGGTTTACCTTTCTATTTTTCTTTTTTATCAAATGTAACCCAGAATTTATACTCCTGAACTATGATCTAATAAAATTTGAACTCTTTCTTCCATACGGTTGTCTCTTTTCTATTTGTACTCTGTCTTGATCTTCTTTTTTATGATTGTCTTTTCTTTCTCTGCTAGTTTCTGGCCAGGATGGATCTACTATCTGCTCATGATACAAAGTTGCTGCAACAATGCAATGAGTACTTTAAAGCTGGTCACACAGACCTGAGTGCTGCACAAATTGCTGACATCCTTGGTCATGATGCTTCAGAGCAGACAGTCGAAGCATATCAGTACCTGAAGTGTCTACTTGACCGAGCTGTGGCCAATAATGTGGCTTACTATGAAATGATCTAGGATCTCCAATGTACCCTCGAAGTCCTTCAGAATCAGTACAAGGAATCAACTGCCCTGTTGCATAAGGGGTATGAAAAGAAGTATCAGCAGCTTTCTGCCGAGAAGGGCTACGAGAAGCTCTTTGCTGGGTACCATGTCAGGGAGAGAACCCTAAGGGGTGAAGTTGAAGAATGTAGACAGATTGCCGAGCTGTTGGAGCGATAAAATAATAATTTGCAGAAGGAACTAGCACAGTTGAAGTCTGCAGCCTCTTCTTCAACAACCCTAATCCCAGTAACTGACGAGGGATTTTCATTCTTAGAAGTTGAGAATGCCAAATTGAGGGAAGAGTTGGAGACTTTGAGGAGTTCTGGTACCTCGACATCTTCTCGTGGTCGAGCAAGAGCTCCTCGGGGACGAGCAAGAGCAGCTCAGGTGCTTGTCGAGGAGCAGAGGACAGTGTCCGCCTTAGAGAACCAAGCCTTCCAATTAATGGCTAAGAACCAGGCTTTGTCTGACATGTCAAAGAAGATAAGGGACTTGGAGAAACAACTCTCTGCGCAGAAATCAGTTTTGGAGAATAAGCTGCTTTTCATCAAGAATCTCCACGAGCAGCTAGAAAGGCTAACATATCAGTTCCACAAACAGCCCAGGGAGTTCTGGATGTCTGGTTACAACGAAGCACTATTCCATTTGGATGATCGTATCCATAATGCCAATAATGAGGGCTACAAGCAAGGCTGGCTGAATTCCTTAGGTGTGTTGAAGCTCGAACAAGGACACTATCTATGGGACTACCATGATCCCGGGTTGCTTGACCTGCCTGTGCCACCGTACAACCTGGAGATGGAGTGGATCCCTTCTCGGGCCATTCCACGAAGCTTAATTTCAAAATACCTCGGTGACTATAATTTACATTCTCAAATTGAGGTATCTCGTCCCGAGCATCTTCTAGATCGACCTTCCGTGATGAACGTCAGGATGCTGAAGGATTTGAACTTCATCAATTCTCCTCAGTCTTTAAATGATCCGCCTGCTTGCGAGGAACCTGTATCGAAAGCTGAGGGGAAAAGACCAATAGAATAGGAATTTTTAATGTAACAGTTAGTATACATATCAATGTAATTTTCATTTTATTATCAATGTAACTTGTAATTTATTTCGAATTTAATGAAAGACTTTCATTATTGCTTGCAAATCTTAATTGCCATTGTCTTGTAAATATCAAACAATTTACATTTATGCATATCTGTTAAAAAGATAATAATAATGTTGTTCATCGACCAACTTAGTAAAAAAGTTCCAAGTTTTAATAATATTGCTCGATCACTTAATAATAAAGTAATGAGTATAAAAATGTTTAAAATTTTTCCAACCAACCAAGGTTGTTAAATTGTGCTCGTCGACCAATTATAGTTAGTGAGAGTTTATCCCCGACTAACCATACTTGGTAAATTTTTGTCTTTTTCATAAAATGTGTCTGACCAACCAAGGTCAATAAATTCTCCTCGTCGACCAACTGTAGTTAGTGGGTTTTTATCCCCGACCAACCATTCTTGGTACAGTTTGGAATATTTTCTCCTCGTCGACCAACTATGTTGTTACAGTTTGGAATATTTTCTCCTCGTCGACCAACTATGTTGGTACAGTTTGGAATATTTTCTCCTCGTCGACCAACTATGTTGGTACAGTTTGGAATATTTTCTCCTCGTCGACCAACTGTAGTTAGTGGGTTTTTATCCCCGACCAACCATACTTGGTACAGTTTGGAATATTTTCTCCTCGTCGACCAACTATGTTGGTACAGTTTAGAATATTTTCTCCTCGTCGACCAACTGTAGTTAGTGGGTTTTTATCCCCGACCAACCATACTTGGTACAGTTTGGAATATTTTCTCCTCGTCGACCAACTATGTTGGTACAGTTTGGAATATTTTCTCCTCGTCGACCAACTACGTTGGTACAGTTTGGAATATTTTTTCCTCGTCGACCAACTACGTTGGTACAGTTTGGAATATTTTCTTGAGTAGTCTGCCGAGCTGTGCCGAGTAGTGTTTAGCACTAGTATTCCCCGAAAAATTTTCAATAAACAGAGAGACTTGCAGAATATTTTTATTTTATTCATACTGATGGAACTGCGTTACATATACATCACTGATAATACTTGCGCAGGTGCTCTGCGTTCCATGCATTCTTAAACTCCTCACCTTCTAGAGTTGCTATTCGGTAAGTTCCTGGTCGAACAACTTCTGTAACTCGGTATGGTCCATGCCAGTTTGCCTCCAGTTTGTTATGCTTTTGAATTACTTTCTTCAGCACATAGTCTCCTTCTTTCAGGTCGCACTTCTTCACCCTCTTGTTGTAAAACAAAGCTGTTCGTTGCTGGTAAGCAGCATTTCTAATGGCTGCTTCTTCTCTGACTTCCTCGAGCATGTTTAAATCCAGTCTTCTCATTAGATCGCTGACAGGGGAATTGAAATTCAATACCCTGTGTATTGGGAGACCCAACTCGGCAGGTATGACGGCTTCACTTCCAAACGCCAGCATGAATGGTGATTCTCCAGTTGCGACTCGGGGAGTAGTTCGGTAAGCCCAGAGTACTGATTGTAACTCGTTGATCCAGTTTGCTTTCGCATCATCCAATCTTTTCTTCAAACCGTTCAGCAGCGTTCTGTTTGTCACTTCAGTTTGTCCATTGCTTTGAGGATGGCCTGGTGCTGAGTGGACCTTCAAAATATTTGATTGATGACAATAGGCGGTAAACTCCTCATTATCAAATTGTGTCCCATGGTCTGTGATGAAGGCATGAGGGAGACCATATCGGCAAATGATGTTCTTCCAAACAAATTGGTACACTTTATCGTACGTCATATCAATGAGTGGCTCAGCTTCTACCCACTTAGTAAAATAATCCACTGCGACGACGAGGTACTTGAACCTTCCTCGGGTCGTTGGCAGTGGTCCAACCAAATCAATTCCCCACATGGAAAATGGCCAAGGGAAAGTTATGGGTGTCAACAATGCTTGTGGAGTTCTTCGGATGGAGGAAAAGCGCTGGCATTTGTCACACTTCTTGGCATAAGCAATACAATCAGCCCTCATCGTCGGCCAGTAGTATCCCTGCGTCATCATCCTTTGCAAAAGTGTCCGACCTGCTACATGTGCTCCACAAGACCCTTCATGGATTTCTTCAATTAATTCTTTTACCTCAGAGGGATATACGCATCTCTGCAAACCTTCCATAATTCCTCGTCTATATAAAACTTCATTAGTTAATACATACCGAACAACTTTAAACTTCAATTTCTTGGCTGCGAGCTTGTCAATTGGCAATTCTCCCTCCTCGATATACGCCCTGATGGGATCCATCCAAGATGGACCTAAATCAAGGGTGATAAAGTTCATCGTCAGATCTTCATCTATACTCTGACCGGCTAACACTTCAATTGGGATTGTGCGTCGTAGCTCGGTGCGAGTTGCTGACGCTAGTCGAGCTAGGGCGTCTGCTCTCGCATTCTCCATTCTTGGTATTCTAACCAGCTGAATAGCGGCAAATTCTGACACCAGCTCCTTGGCCTTTGCATGATATCTGATCATTAATTCTCCTCTAACTGCATATACTCCCATCATTTGGTTTACAATCAGTTGAGAGTCACTGAAGATCATAACTTGCTGCGCCTCCATAACTTTTGCCAAATTAAGCCCTGCAATCATGGCCTCATATTCAGCCTCATTGTTGGAAGCTTTGAATTGGAAACGCAAGGCGTATTCCATGTCGACCTCGTCCGGAGTGCTCAAAACTATCCCCGCGCCACATCCTGCATTGCAAGATGAGCCATCTACATATAGCCTCCATATAGGTAACTCATCTTCAAATTTCGAATCAGTCAGAGTTCCTCGGTGAAATATTTATTGCTTCTTTTCATCCTCCCCGAATTTTTCTCGCTCCTCGTCGATCATTTTTTCTTGCCCTTTTACCAACCGGAGTTGGTCTGGGCTCGAATTTAATGATTTTGTAACATCCACTTGCCCTTTTACTAACCGGAGTTGGTCTGAGCTAGTGTTTGTCAATCCTGTAACATCCACAGGTTTATCAGCGAGAAACTCTTGTTCCTCGTACGGAGTTCTCACAACTATCTCTGCATCACATCCTGTAACATCCACACGCCCTTTTACCAATCGGAATTGGTCTGAGCTTGTGTTTGTTGACCCTGTAACATCCACAGGTTGATCAGCGAGCAACTTTTGCTCCTCGGGGGTATCATCAGGATAGGTGAACTCCGCTATGAAATCTGCTACAACCTGCCCTTTTAGTGATGATCTGGGTTCATAAATTATATCATATTCACCGAGCTCTATTGCCCAGTACATCAATCTCCCTGATTTTTCTGGCTTATGAAGGGCTTGTCTCAATGGCACATCAGTATATACTACTATAGTATGAGCCTGGAAGTATGGCCTCATTCTCCTACTCGCCACAATCAGCGCCAATGCCAATTTCTCCAGCCTTGGATATCCGATCTCTACTCCTCGGAAAGCCTTACTTGTGTAGTAAATTGGCTTTTGTATTCCATTCTCCACTCTGATCAACGCCGAGCTAACTGCATTCTCGGATACTACAAGGTATAAATATAATTTTTCTCCCATCACCGGCCTGGACAACAGTGGAGGTGCTCCCAAGTATTTCTTCAAGTCTTGAAAAGCCTTCTCGCATTCATCATTCCACTCAAAAGTCTTTCTGAGTGTCTTGAAGAATGGGAGACATCTATCAGTTGCTCGTGACACAAATCTGTTGAGTGCCGCTACTCGTCCTGTGAGACTTTGTACTTCCTTCTTCGTTGTTGGAGATCGCAGTCCTAATAGAGCTTTGATCTTTTCAGGATTTGCTTCAATGCCTCATTGATTGACAATGTACCCGAGGAACATGCCTTCTCGTACTCCAAATATGCACTTCGTCGGGTTCAGCTTCATTTGATATTTATCTAGTTGATCAAAACTTTGACTTAAGTCAACTAGATGATCGGCAGCTTTCTTGCTTTTCGTCAGCATATCGTCAACATAGACTTCCATATTGTCATTGATTTGTTCAGCAAAGACCTTGTTCATCAGCCTCTGATATGTCGCACCTGCATTTTTCAAACCAAAAGGCATAATATTATAGCAATAAGTTCCCTAAGGGGTAATGAAAGAAGTACTCTCCCTGTCTTCAGGTTTCATTTTGATCTGATTGTAACCAGAATAAGCATCCATGAAGCTTAGCAACTCATGTCCCGAGGTAGCATCCACCTGTTGATTAATTCGGGGTAATGGAAAGTGATCTTTTGGGCATGCTTTGCTGAGGTCGGTGAAGTCTACACACATCCTCCACTTGTTGTTCTTCTTCTTTACCATCACCACATTGGCCAACCAATCCGGATATTTAACATCTTCAATGGAACGAGCTTTCTGGAGCTTCTCGACTTCCTCCTGTATAGATTGATTCTTCTCGGGACTGAATACTCTTCTTCTCTGCTTCACAGGCTTGATCTCCTTATTAACATTGAGCTCGTGACATAAGAAGTTTGGGTCTATCCCGGGCATATCTTCATGACTCCACGCAAAAGTTTATCTTCTACTTCTAAGGAAAGTTATCAATTCCTGTTTTAATGAGGCTTCCAACGATGAACCTATCTGAGTAGTTCGCTCAGGGTGTTCATCGTCCAGAATGATATTTTCAGTAGCTTCCACCACTTGACCCTTCACGAGTTGCGACTCATCCCGAGGATCCAAGGTTTCAATTTCTGCACCTTCCTCCACTTGATAGGTCGTTGTCTTTTTATTTGATTCTTCCAGCTCTTCTTGCTCGACGGATGAATAATAGCATTCCCGAGCTACTTTCTTATCACCTTTCATAACTCCTACTCCAAAGTTTATTAGAAATTTTAGGCACTGATGCACTGTAGATGGTACAACCTCGACCTTCTTCAATCCTACTCTTCCCATGATGATATTGTATGATGACTAGACATTCTTATCCATCACGAAGAATTGTATTCTTTCTGTCCGACAAGCAGGCCACGTACCAATGAATATATCCAACTTGATCGTCCCAAGTGGAAATACTTTCTCGCCAGCAAAACCGATGAGGGGTCTGTGGTAAGGCTCCAGTTGAGATAGCTTTAGATTTAAACTATCGAAACACGAGTAGAACATGATGTCTGCCGAGCTACCGTTGTCGACCAACACTCTTGAAATCATTACATCCTTCCTTCTCATCTTGATCACCTGTGGATCATCTTGAGGATATAAAACTCATGCAAGATCATTTTTCGAGAAACTGATGACCAATTTTTCCTTGTTCACCTTTCTCGAGCGATCTTCCTCAGCTAGATTTATTCGCTGAATGTATGAGCAAGCTTGAGCCTCACCGAGGTAAGATTTTCTTTCTGCAGTAAGGTCTCCTCCTCCTGCATCTCCTCCTGTAATAACATTACAATCAAATGACCCAAAACGTATTGAAAATACCTCTCATTCTGGCTGTCTTGGTTTCTTAGGAAGATCGGGGTCATCATCTCGATCAACTTCATAGTTTCTCTTCTTGTTCTCCTCTGCTCGACGAGGAGATCTAGACCTCTCTCTAGTTCGGTCGTTGTTTCTTATTTCGCCTCCCCGATCAACATACTTTGCTAGCTTTCCTCATCGGATGAGTGTTTCAATCTCGTTCTGAAGAGCTATGCAATTTTTGGTCATATGGCCATGATCCCTATGGAACTCACAATATTTCTCGCTATTCCTCGTGTCAGGGTCTGATTTCATTTTCTTTGGCCAGTTTAACTCCTCGCTGTTCTTAATTTCTTCCATGACGTGGTTGATATTCGCCTTCAAAGGTGTGTAATTATCAAATTTCCTCAAGACTTCCCATGACGACCTATTTTTGGCATGTTTGTCACCACCATTGTTCTTATGCTCTTTCTTCTTAGCTTTATCACCTTCCACCTTGGTTTCTTTGGCATCCATATTCTTCTTCGCAGACATAGCCTCCTCGGCATTCATAATCTTGGACGCTTTTCCCATCAGGTCCGACATGGTTCGAGGTGGATCTTTGGCCAAAGTGTAGTACAAATTGTTCGGCAGTAGTCCACTCATCAAAGCAGTAATAGCTGTCCTCTCCTCGTAATCAATGACTTCGAGTTTCTCATTATTAAAACGAGTTATATAATCTCTAATACTCTCACCAGCCTTTTGTCTAACACTTAACAAATGTGCTACTCGTTTAACTGGCTTTACTCCAAAGAAGAAATTCCCAATGAATAACTCGGCCAATTGAAGAAAAGTTGAAATCTTACCCCGAGGAAGATTATTATACCATATCTGAGCAGATCCGGTAAGAGTTCCCGAGAATGCCCTGCATCTCATCTCGTCCGGGACAGCATAGATGTCGGCAGCAGCTTGATATTGTTCTATATGAAGGACATGGTCAGTCTTCCCATCTTACTTGGGAGTCACAACAGGTGCTTTGAACTTTGAAGGTGTTGGAAAATCAACAATGTCCTGGACAAAAGGTGTTCCTCGAATAAAGGTTCGTTGTAGAGGGTTCTTGGCCTTAGCCATTTCCCCTAATCTATCCTCCAGCCTCTGAATAGATCCTTTCCATGCATCATTTCCTTCCTCGGGCCTATTGGTTCGAGCAACTGATCTCGTTGAAGTGGCTTCCTGGGATTTATCTCGACGAGCAGCTGGTCGGTCATAAGATCCATCTTGATGAGCAGCTGGTCACGACTGGGCAGATCCTTCCCTTAGATCTGATGGTCGTCGAAAGCTCCTCGACGCTGCATTAAGAGGACTTTTGTTCCTCCTAGGGCCTAATCGGTCGAAAGGAGAAGCCCTACTTAATCTTTTCAGTGCGCTGGTCCTTTCTGGGGAGAGGGTGACACGTTGCTCAGTATCTGTGGCTCGTACTGATGAAGTTCATCCAGGTTGATAAGAAAAATCTTTAGATTCCTCATTGCGATATGAATTAGTATGCCTAGTACGCGAAGAAGGCGCACGGGTATTTCTTTGAATGCTTCGTGATCCGGAATGGGCTGGCGCACCGCCATGGAGGGTTTGGATGAGTCGTCGCATCGTTTCTTGCATGACGGTCTAGCCCTGAGCCAGATTTGTCATTATTCCAGTCAGATCTGGAATAGTTGGTGGTGCAGATGGATTTGAAGGGGTTCCAGCATTTCGATTGCTGAATTCAGGAATATCAGCCATTGGTAATGGATTGTATTTGATGAGAAAACGATATTACCAGTCATTTCCCACAGACGGCGCCAATCTGTTGATGTAAAAAATTAGATCACTCTAATAATTCAATCACAGATAAATAAATGAGACAAAGAATTTTAAAGTGGTTCAGCCTTATAAGAATGGCCTACGTCCACTGTTTTGGTATTGCTGTTTGTATGGGAATTCTCGATTACAAGTTATCTCAAGAAATTCCGGTTTGGGGTCCCAGATTTTGGATTCAGGATTTAGGTCCCCCTACAATGAGGATTGTACAACGTATTTATAGCCTTGAGGCTGTCATCTGAAAGGGTGATACATTTAATGCCCTTTAAGCGTGTGTGTCAAAATGATAAGCATTTAATGAACCAGTTGAACTGTTGGTTATCCAGCTATTAACGCTTTGTTCGAGATGCAGCTCGGACCGCCTGAGTTGCTCGGACCGCCTGAGCTTCATGGTATTCAAGAGTTCCTCGGTGAGGTCTGTTCCTCAGAGCGTATGAGTTCCTCGGAAGCGCTTGTTGTTGCCATGTAGATAGCCACGTGTCTTCATATGATTGGTCCAAGTCAGCAGATTAAATTTGGTATCAACAGGCGTTAACAAATATCCCGAAAATTACGCATGCAAGGTTATAAGCACGAGACATACATGATATGCCCCGTCAAATATCCTAGGCACAATAACTAGGACAACGCATCCGAAATAAACTCGTAAACACCATTACCAAAGCAAAGCAACGCGTCAACTCGAGTGAGTTCAATTCAAACACAACCTAATTTAAATTATTAGCTAGAAAGCATATTAAGAACGCGGTAAATCTACACTAGAAAGCACGTAAATCAAAGCATATAAACTATTTAGGAAAGCATGTAAATCTAATTAGAAAGCAAGGAAATAAGGAAATACAACTATATTAATGGAGAGGATGATGAATAGTGCAACATTCAAAACAAATGGGGTGTTAAACCAAGAACAATTGAAGAAGAACTCTCCAAAACCCTCAAACCCTAAGCTATGCTAAGCTAAAATCTATCCTAAAACATTCATATCTTATATTTACAACAAAAATGGCTTATGTACCAAGTGGGAAAAGAAATAGAAAAGAGAAAATAAAATAAAATAAAATAAAAGGCAAACCGTCGATCGATCGATCATGAAAAAATTTGCCCACTGTCGTGAAGGATCGATCGATCGATCCTTTTGATCGATCGATCGATCAAGCAGGTCACAGCACACTGCATTGCTTTTCTTCCTCTTCTCCTCCCCTTTTGGTTTCATTGTTTTTCCTTCCGCTAAAAATCCCGTAACTTCTTCATACGGACTTCGAATCGCGCACCGTTCACAACCACGTGAAGCGTGTGAGGAGGTAAACAACTTCCGTGTAGATGTTGGGCCAGGTTCCCAAGTTGTGAAAAGACTAAAATGCCCTTGAATGTACGATCGCGTACGGAAATTGAGCGGAATGTGTCTGAACTTCACACTTAGCATCCAAATACCTATAAAGCTCAATTAACCCCTGCAAAACATGCTAACGTAGAAATCTGAGGTTGTCTGGTTAACGAGCATAAATATAGGGAATAAGATACCCAAGGGAGTTAAATTGGGTAGGTTTGAGGGATGAAATACGCAATATTTACGTCGTATCAGGTGCCCATAAGTAGTACGAAAATGGATTTTCTCAAAAAATGATCATAAATGAAAACCGTAAGTCTGTTTAATTCCCGACTAGGACCGATGACAAGAGGATTCATAGCTCTATAAAAGGTGAATTGAGATACTCTCGGGTTCTATAGTTAACCAAAGTCAAATGAAGCTCAAAAAGCCTTCAGTGACCTCTAATTTAGGGTTTCTGGGTAAATAAGCAACTAAATGCGAACCGTAAGTCCGATATGTGCACGGTATGGACCGTTGGAGAGTGGATTCAGAGCCCTATGAGAGTGTGTTAAGATAAAATTGGGTCCGAGATTGAACAAAGTCCAACGGAGCTTGGTGAGCGTCTAATGTCCTTTCGAATAAAAGGGTGCTTAATGTGAACTATAAGTTCGATTCGTGCATAGTATGAACCATTAAAAAGGGTATTTAGAGCCTTGTGATAGTGTGTTAAGATACTCTCAGGTTCAAGAGTTTGCCAAAGTTAAATGGAGCTCGAGGAGTGTTTGATGATCTCTGTCTTAGGGTTTAAATGAGGACCGGGGATCAGAAGGTTTAAGGGACTTTGTGGAGGTATATGAGGGGTATTCTAATAGGGTGTCTGTAGATCCCCTCGATAGGAGAGCATAGGATAAGAAAAGGCCAGGAAAAAATAGACACGTGCATGAATGTTTGTGAGTGTTGGGTTCCTATGAGTTGGAGTTATGGAGGTGATGAGTATACTCTGGTCATTTGGGGGATAAAGGTCTGATTTTGAGGACCTAGGAAGTGTGAGGGATCAATTCAGAGGGTTAAGGCCAATCCTGAAGGGTAATGTCAATTTTGATGGGCTAAGGAGTGTATGCGGTCGATTCAGAGAATCGCGACCAATTCTGAGGGCTAAGGTTGATTTTGAGGACCTAAACTGTGTATGCGACAGATTCAGAGGATCACGACCAATTCTAAGGATCAAGGTTAAATTCTAGGACCTAAAGAGGTGTATGCAATCAATTCAGAGGATCACAACCAATTCCAAGGGTCAAGGTCGATTCTGGGGACCTGAAGACGTGTATGTAATCGATTCAATGGACCGAGGCTAATTCTGAGGACCAAGGTCTATGATGAGGACTTAAAGAGGTGTATATGACTGATTTAGAAGATCGCGGCCAATTATGATGGCCAAGGTCGATTCTAAGAACTTAAAGAGGTATGTGCGACTGATCAGTGATGTAGGCTAAGGTTCAATAGTGTTAAAATTAATTGAACATTAAAATTTGGCATATACCAAAAGCATTCAAACAAAGTTTTACAATTAATATGTATTCCAAAATATACAGAAGAGCAAGAATGATATGTAATTGATCAAAATCCAAATATAAAAATTTGACACTCAAGTATGATCTATAAAAAAATACAACCTAATGAAGTTGAACTCGAAATATTTTATTATCGAATCTAAATCGATATTACCAACAAGTTTCCTTTCCACGTGGAAAATCATGCAATCTTTAAGAAAATGATCACTCATCTTATTTCGAGTAGTTGTTTTGATAAGCTTCATAGCCAAAAAGACGTGCTCTGTCATTATCGTTGAAACGGGAAGAATCAATACAAGTTGGATTAATCTATCAATCAAATAATAAATCTCTTGCTTTTTTGTTTCAATTAATCGTATGCATAATTCCTAAATTTTAAACATATTTTTAAAATAGTAATGATTGGGGGTATCCACCTTATAATGTTCTAGTTGACTTCTCAAAGTACATATATCGTGCTTAGTAAAATCATAAGGATAATATTTTTCAATAAGATTGCAAATATCATCAATGTTCAATGATTGCAAAAGTGAAATGAAGTGGGACCTCCCGCGTGTTGTAAAATTGCGCATTGAGGTCCATAACCATTTTCTAACTCTCGAACTCATCGACAATAAATGCAGGACACGATGGTGGGTTTGTTTCAATTAAAAATTAGTGAAAACAATACGCTTTATTCTTTTCCACAGAATACTCAAGCCATGGATATTTTTGAAACCAATTATTCTGGAATCATTGAAATTGCTTTCCATTTTGGGTGGGTGGATACTCAAGAATATTGGGTTGATAAAGACCCATTTTGAGTACTTTATTCAAAGCTCATTGTGCTTGTTAGCATGTTATTGCCATATTTGAAGGCGCAAGACAAGATCGTGAACAAAAATATCTTCAATTGATGTTGGCTCAACCCTTTGAACTTTAGAAGGGCATTGTTCTATATTGGTTGAAGTAGAAGCAACAGTAGTGCCAAGAGAAGTATGAGGTGTATGATTTTTTGGTTTACCCATATCTTTCGGCTTGAAACTGACAATAAAGTAGTCATTGACTTGAATGTTTTCATTTGATCTGACATTATATGTATAAGATTGTAGGAAGTAATATATTTTATATACTAATACATAAAATAATAATTATTCTCACATAATTAAAAAACATTTACTAAGACCCTGTTTGGTTGTCCCAAAATTGTAAATTGTATCATTAATAAATTGGCCCATTTACAAATTGACTCATTAATTGTGTTTGGTTTCATTAATGAAATGATTCATTAATTGTCCCATTTTAGCTCATGTGCAAAATCTGAAATTGAATCATTTCACAAAAAATGTGAAATGAATCCATTTGAAATAGAAGTCACATTAAGTGCATGTCCCCTCTCCCCCTTCCTCTTTCCCTCCCCCTCTCCCTCTCCCTCTCTCTTTCCCTCCCTCTCTCTCTTGATTTGTTTTTATATTTTTTTCATAGAACCTTAACATCAATTTCAAATTACCAAACATCGTGTAAAATTGGATTTAACTCATTTCAAATTCACTCATTTATAATTCACAATGAAACAATTTATATAATCAAACAATTTGCACAACCAAACTGGGCCTATATAAATTAAACTCATAATCAAGTTTCACATAGAAACAATTAAACCCTCCGACGTATAAAAAATTTAAAAAATTATAAATGGGGATACTTGCAATCAAAATCCTAAAGTATGATATTGTAAGACAACAAAGTCAAACTCAAGTGAATCCCCAAATTCAACAAGGATGGAATATAAAAAGATGCAACACATTTTACCATAAAATTTGCAAAAATACCTCTTTATTCAATGACAAAATTATAAAAATACCATAAATAACAATGTTTTATTGATTAAAAATTATTTATTTTCTACAATGAGACATGAGAATTGAGAAATGTGATGACCTATTATTTTTTTAAACCCTTATGTCAAAAGAAAATATGATTAAACCCTCATTTAATATTAAATTATCTTAATTATGTTTGTCATTTTGTTATTCATTTAGTCTATTATTATATAGGATTTTGATGATTCCAAACAATTATTTCCCGTGTGTTATGTAAATATTTCTTAATTTATAATACATATAATTTTATTTTATTTATATACATTTATACAAATATCAGTTACCTATTTTATTCATTCGTACTATTTATACTCTCATTATCATTAATAACATATATACTCATACTACATTCTTAGAATTTTGTAAATATGTCAACACTAGTTATGTAGATATTAGTTTTGTCATCACCTTATACACATCCATTTTTTTGACATAATATGTATTTATTTAGTCATATTTTTAAAACTCCACAAAACATTTTTGTTTATCTCTTCGGTTGGATCAAGCTACTGGAAAGCTTATCAATTTATAACCTTGGTGTTGATGTCAAAAAATGCATTTGATCCAAATTTATAATCACAGATAAAATATAGAATTATAATGAAATAATAAAGAGAGACGACGAGTTTTAAAGTGGTTCGACTATGTAAGAAAGCCTACGTCCACTGTTATGGCATTGATTTCAGAGATTATAGAAAGCTAGGTACTCTTATAAAAAAGAATATCCTACAATCCGTTCTCTTTCCCTCCTTGATGAAAGGAATACAACGTACTTATAGTGACCCGGAGATCAAGGGTTAAAATGTCAAGATATGGAATGCCTTTATACATTTAAGTAATTGCACACGTACATAATGAATATGATTTTTAGTTATACGACCCACGTGTGGTAAGATCCTTGGTATGGTGATGCTTCATTAGTATTGATGGTCTGCATTCTTCATGTTGGTCGGCATGTCTGCCGAGCTACTATATGCTGATTGGGATTTCTGCCACGTAAAAAGACATTTGTCCAGTTCTGATTTGTCCTCATACGTGGATAATTTTAGGTATCAACAGAACCCCCCAATACTTCATTCTTAATGCTTTTGCTGGAAGGATGGAGTATATTCTTTCAAAGTTGGTCGGCGTTTTCCGACCTGTGGGACTTGTATAATTTTTCTATGATTTGGTTTTGTAATGACATTTTTGCAAATAATTTGAAAATTAGCGAACCGACAAAGGGTAGATGGGTATTTTACACCTTTTTTTTACTATGAAATCGTTGGAATGTCAATCGTTGATACAAAGTAATCATTTCTTGCACGATTTCCCAGGTAAGCTACAAAAGGTGAGGTTTTGTCAATTTTTTTTTACCGAACCCTTTCAAGCTTTCGAACTCTACTTTTTCCCCAAGTTCTCTATTTTTAAGCTTTTCTTTGCATCCTTCCTTCGCTTTAGTCTTCATTTTTCTGTAAGCTTTATTCTCCTCTTTCATTCCACTTTCCTTTTTTCTTTATTTATAGCCATGGTTTACATCGTACATGGGGATTCCTTAGAGGAATTTTGACAGGAACGAAATATCCCTCATTGGGTTGATTTAGATATGCCCTTGCCACATGTAGATGTGTTTTCACTGTCTGAGGGTCACTGGATTCCCTCTCTCTTCATTGCTGAGTGTGGTTTCACGTTTCCCCCAATAGGTTTTATTTAGAATTTTGTCAGTATTTTACGTTGTCCCAGCTAGGATAGCCCCCAATACCTGGAAGGTAGTAAATGGGATTCATAGGCTGAATCAAATTCATGGGACACATATTGGCATCCCTGAACTGATGTTCTGTTCAAAATGGGTTATCAGTGATAATACATATTATTTGAAGACTAGGTTTGTGAATAGGGCCTTAGTTGTTAATTTGTCGGACTATAATGAGGATTAATTTTATTATGGAGTCATTGCTAAAAATTGGAAACATACTCCTCTATAAACTTAAGAAGTGTATGACGGGCCCAGGTGCCCTCAAATGGGTCATGGCATAGGTTGTCAATTTCTATAATTGTATCTTTTTGTTCATTTTTTATCATTTTATCTGATGATATGCTAATCAATAACTTATTGTCTTGTTTTTGTTTTTTGCACAGTTGAGAGCAAGAACAAGTGTCCTAAAGAAGAGGGCGTGAACATTCGTGAGTTGAAGTTCCTTTGGATCATCGACCACTGAATTGACGAGGAACACCCCAGAGCTGCCTCTTATCTGCTGTAGTACAAGAGCTCTATAACTTTGTTTATTGCTCGACCCACCAGTTTTACAATTATTGATCCCATTATTCTTGAAAAGGAATCAATCCCTACTTCCTCTGCTGAAGAATCTGCTGGTGCAGACAAATTTTTGGGAGCTTCTTCATCTTTTGAGACTTTGGACATTTCAATAATTCCTTCTTTTTCACTTGCTACCGTGGAGAAGATGAAAGTCCCTGACTTGATCACTGGAGTCTTGCCTCCTCCTGCCAAGAAGGCTGCTGTAACAACTAAGAAGCCTAAAAAAATGGCCAAGGCTTTTGAGAAAGAGAAGGTTCCTCAGATCATCGTTTATAAGGAAGTAAATATTGTTGCTCCTCTATTTAGGAGATTGAAGAAAGGCTTGCTCGAGAAGCAAGTTGAGAAGAGCTTTGCTGCTCATCAGGAGTTGGTCAAGAAGATCGAGGAAGACTTGACTGTTGTTAAGCCATCCTCTATCACTATTCATCCTAGTGTTGCCAAGAAATTGATCAAAACCGGTACTTATTTTTCTGATAGATCAAATCTTGCTCCTTTGCCCAGACTAAAATTGGTAGAAAACGCTTGCCAAAGTTTGGCAGTGGTAACCATCTCTTATTTATCCATTGACTTTGGATGCCCTTTTTTCTTTTGATACTTTTTCTACTCTGATATTATTCTGATGCAGTCTTTAACAAACTTTAATCAGATTCTTAAGAAGATGAGCAAATTCGTTCTTCTGGTGGAGAATTTGAAGAGGCCCTTGAGGGTTTGAGGAAGTCTGCCGAGGCTTCAAGGCTATTATTGGAGTCCAAGCAGAAAACTTGGGATGAGGAGATGCAGAAAGCCATTAATAGAGCGACTCTTGCTGAGGGAAAGCTAGTTACTGCCGATACCTGTTTGACGGCTGCTGAAGGCAAATTAGCTGGCCACTGCCGAGGCAATTTATAATCTGCTAAAAAAAGGCTAAGTCGGCCAAGGAGAAATTAGTTGCAAGTGAGGATCTCTTGAAAGCTGCCGAGGAGAAAGATGCTAGTCTGTCCTCTGACTTGGTCGCTGAGAAGGTAAAAAATAATAAGCTCAAAGAAGACTCATTCAACAAGGGATGGGATAAATAATTTTTGGAAGCCTCTACTCAGATATAGTTTGTGAGAAAAATATCCTTTAAGGATGGTTGGTCGGAGGCACTTAAGGAGGTGGGCACCCCAGCAAAGTTTGAACTATTTTTGAGGCATGATCCAAGTTCTCGTTCTAACTTGGAGGAAGAATTTGATGATGAGGAAGGATTTGGGGAATCTTCCCTTCAGCTTGCTGGGTCTACTTTGAAGACCATTGATGAAGTTTCCCCTTCTGCCGACCAGCCTTCTGGAAGCAGTGCCCAGGACAAGGAGAAGGTTTAAATCCTTGTTCTTGTTATTTTTATGTTTCTCTACTATGTAATAGGTACATGACAAGTTATAACCCCTTTTTGGTAATTAATAAAATCATTTGAAGTTTTCTGCTATATGTGTTGTACTTATAATTTTTTTTATTCTTCTTGTTTGGTTGAATGGATTCTCATATTTGTGTTATAGTTGCTCAGTAATTATACTTGCATACTTACACTCGTAATTTTCAGTTTGATACTAGGAAGCAAGGTATAGTTTTCGCTAAATTCGACCTACTTAGGTGGAGCAGAGACCTTTTAGAAGCTGGCCATGTTGATTTATTCGAATAAGGCTTGATCGGCATACTTGGTCCAGATGTGTCTGAGCAAGCTAAAGAAGCATATATTCATGTTTATGGTTTGCTGAGTAGGGTTGTGGCAAATAATGCTACTTATTACGAGATGATTGAAGACTTATAAGAAAACCATAATGAAGCCAAAGCTTTACTGCATGTCGACTATGAGGCCAAGTACAAGGCATTGAGTGAAGGCTAGGGTTTTGAGGAAAAGATGGAAAAATATGCTTTTGTGTATTAGAGAAATGAGTTCTTGCTGAAATGTGAAGTTGATAAAGCTAGGGATATTGCCAAGCTCTTGGAAAAGGAGAATAATAAACTTAGGAATGAGTTTGACACCTTCAAAAAATCTCCTGTCAGTGGTGCCGATGAAGGGGCATATTTTTTGGAGAATGAGAATGCCAGGCTGATGAAAAAACTTAAAGCTCTGAAGGAATCCAAATTGGGGCAATCTTCCAAACAACAAAGGATGAAATGAACAACTATTGAAGAGGCCACGGCCAAGAAAATCTTAGCTGACCAGCTGAAAGCAAAGAGTTTAGCTATTGCCAATTTGTCTACAAAACCAAAAGCTAAAGATAAGGCCATCGTCGATCAATCTGTGTAGTTAAAAGTGAAAGATAATGTTTTAAAGAAACTTCAACATCAAGTTAAAAGGTTAACCTTTCAATTTCACATTTAATCCAGAGAGGTGTGGATGGAAGGCTACAATGAAGCCCTTGTCCCTATTGATGATCACCTTGCTCAGACCCATCGTGAAGGCTATAAATGGGGCTCAACTAATTACTTAACTTTGCTGAAACTTGATCTTAATAGCCAGCTGTAGTATTGGAATGAACCTAGTCTATTAGATTATGATTATCATCCATTCAAGTTGGACGTATCTTGGATTCCTGTTGATAATATTCCTCAGTGCCTGATTACCAAATATTTGGGAGATTACGACTTGCATGATGTTCATGAAATAGTTCACCCTCCCCATCTGATCAATGCGCTGAGCAACAACAATAGAAGAATGTTAAGAGATTTTAATTTTATTAATTGTCCCTATACTTTGGATGATCCTCTTGTTGGAATGAAGAGAGTGCAACCAGTTCAACCGACTTCCAAAGCTCAAGGAAAATGTCCTATTGAATAGCTCTTCTATATTTTATTATTCATTTAACCTTGAATGTAATACAGTTATATGAATAAAAATCCACACTTTTGTGTCATTTAACTTTTAATTATTTAATCAATCAGTCAACTTGGGATTGTAATACCATAGATTCTACTAATGCACTTAGATATATTGATATAAGTTTAGCATTAATTATCAGTGGTCGTGATTGTAATGCCATAGTATCTATTAATTCACTTAGATATATTGATCCAAGTTTAGCAGTAGTTATCAGTGGTGACCAAGTGTATGAGGAATATATGTTTATATTCCAATGATTAGGAATGTCTACATGTTTTCCTGCATTTAACTTAGTCGGGTAAAACTTGTTTGTAACTTTTTTAGTTATATACGAAGTTTTGCAGACTTCTTGTTCTTGACTTATCAATGATGAAGTCATACATGAAGTAAATTGTTATGTCCGACCAAGTGTTTATGATTGTATTCCTGTAATTAACTTATTCGGACAATACATCTCGTTCGTGACTTTTTAAATACGGAGTCATATATGAAGTAATAATTACTTCTTATTCATGACTTGTACATATGAAGTCATACATGAAGTTTTAACTTGGGCGAACAACGATTGCGCCTTAAGCTGTTGGTGCATTTGGAATCTGATAAGTTCAACCTGATTAAGTATATTCTGCTGACCGGCGTGCATCAAGCTGTTGGTGCATCTGGAATTTGATAAGTTCAACCTGATTAAGTATGTTCTACTGTTGATCGGTAAGAGATGAAGACCAAAAGATAGTTTTACTTGTTGTTTCTAGGGGATGTATATCGTCGTACTCGAATAAAAATTGAAAAAAAATTGTAGGGGCTGAAATCAAAATTTTATTGAAAATTGACCAAGAATTATTTTGAACATGAAGAAATACAATTATTGCAACAACTTGAATCATTGATAATACTTTCATAGGTGCTCGATGTTCTAGGGGTTTTTGAACTCTTCCCTTTCTAAAGTCTCCACTAGTAAGTTCCTGGTCAGATGACTGCTGAAATGCGATATAGGCCATGCCAGTTAGCCTCAATCTTGTTATTCTTCAGGATAACCTTCTTAAGGACATAATCTCCCTCTTTTAAATTAGTCGGCTTGACTCTTTTATTGTAGAAACGAGTTGTCATGTGTTGGTACGCAGCATTTCGCGGTGTAGTATCTTCTCGGACTTCCTCTAACATATGTAAATCCAATCGCCATATCAAGTCACTGGTTGGAGAATCGAAATTCAGGATCCTGTGAGTTGGTAGGCCTATCTCGACTGGTACCATGGTTTCAGTCCCAAATGCAAGCATGTAAGGTGTCTCATCAGTTGTTATTCTCGACGTTGTTCTATATGCCCAAAGAACATAATGTAACTCATTAATCCAATTTCCCTTAGAATCATTAAGCGTATTCTTCAATCCGTTGAGCAAATTCCTATTTGTTACTTATGTTTGACCATTACTCTAAGGATGGCCTGGTGCAGAATGAAGTTTCTGAATTTTAGACTGGACACAATATGATTCAAACTCATTGTTATCAAATTGGGTTCCATGGTCTGTAATGAAGGCATAGGGCAACCCATATTTGCATATAATATTCTTCAAAATGAATTGATACACTTTTTCATAAGGCATGTCCACCAACGGCTCTGTTTCCACCCATTTGTTGAAGTAATCAACAACGACTACTAGATATTTGAACCTGCCTTTAGTGGTCGGCAGTGGGATGATTAGATCAATTCCCCAAATAACGAAGGTTTAAGGCAAAGTTATTGGTGCTAAAGCAGCGTTGGATGCTTTATGAATGGCATATAAATTCTATCACTTATCACACTTTCTCGCAAAGGCTTTACAATCTGCCCTCATAGTCGTCCAGTAGTATCCTTGAGTGTTGATTCTTTAAGCAATGACCGACCAGCTGAATGAGCTCCATAGGAACCTTCGTGCACTTCTTTGATCAAATCTTCCACCTCCATTGTATGAACACAACATAGCAAGGAGATCGTTAATCCACTTCTATATAAAACCCCTTTATCCAACACATATCTTATTGCTTTATATCGGAGCTATTTTACCTCTTTGGGATCAGGTGGTAGGATTCTATCTTCAATATAGGCTTTTATTGGGTCTATCAAGGAAGGTCCCAAATCTACAACAATGAAATTAACCATTAAGTCCTTGTCAATGCTTCGATTATCTAGGATCTCTATTGGGATGGGGCGCTTGAGTTCAATTCTGGTTGCTGAAGCAAGCCGAGCAATTGCATCTGCTCGGGCGTTGGATATTCTGGGGATCATATTCATTCGTATGGATGGAAACTTAGAAATAACTTCCTTGCTTTTGGAAAAGTATTTGGTCATCAACTCTCCCTTGACTCCATATAAATGAAGCACTTGGTTGGCCACTAGCTGTGAATCACTGTGCGCCATTATTTGCTCGGTGCTTAATGAACGGGCCAAATCTAGTCCAATTATCAAAGCTTCATATTTTTCTTCATTGTTTGATGCTTTGAATTGAAACCTAAGTGCATATTCAGCATAAATATCATCAAGAGTATTGAGTATTATACCTGCTCCACTTCTAGTCACACATGAAGAACCATCAACGTAAAAATTCCACAATGTGATATCATTATTGAAGATTTTTTCAGACAAAATTCCATGATGGAATATTTTCTTACTCTCCTCTGCATATTTCTGGGTCAGTTCCTGAGTTCTGGACGATTCAGGTTAATCGACAGTAATATTAGCTTGCTTTTGAGCTGAGCTCTCTTCTTTAAAAGTTTGCTCGGTAGGCAAGTTTTGCTGGCCGGGGGCCTCTCGATAGGTGAACTCAGTAATAAAATCTACCAAAGCTTGGCCTTTCAATAAAGACCTTGGTTCATAGACAATGTCGTATTCTCCCAGTTACCGCCCAGTACATAAATCTATCTGGCTTCTCAAACTTGTGGAGCACTTGTCGAAGGGGTAGATCAGTATACACAACTATAGTGTGTGCTTGGAAATAGGGCTTCATACGTCTGGAGGCTTCAATGAGTGCTAAGGATAACTTTTCCAAACGTGGATACCTGATCTCGACTCCTTTGAATGCTTTGCTGTTGTAGTAAATTGGTTTTTGGATCCCATTAACCAATCTAACTAGGACCAATCTAATTGTAGATTCAGAAACTGCCAGGTATAAGTACAATTTATCTCCCAAAACTGGTCGGCATAACAAAGGTGGAGACCCTAGGTATTTCTTCAATTCTTGTAACGCTTCTTTTTACTCTGAATTCCCCTCAAAAGTATTTTGTAACACCTTGAAAATGGCAAACACCTGTCTGTTGCCCGAGACACAAATCTGTTTAAAGCTGCCACTCTTCCAATGAGCCTTTGTACATATTCTTGCAAATTGGCGATTGCATTTCTATCAAAGCTTTGACCTTTGTTGGATTATCTTAAATTCCCCTTTGATTGACTATAAAGTCGAGGAACATTCCTTCTTGGACCCCGAACACACACTTGGTCAGATTCAGCTTCATCTGATGCTTTTTTAACTAGTTAAACGTCTGATTGAGATCGCTGATATGATTTGAGGCTTTCTGGCTTTTTGTTAAACTATCATCCACATAAACCTCCATGTTCTTGCCTATCTACTCTTCAAAGACTTTATTCACCAACCTCTAATACGTCACTCTGACATTTTTTATCCCAAAGGGCATAACATTGTAGCAATAAGTTCCTTGGTTAGTTATAAAAGTTTTGCTTTCCCTATTCTCTAGTATCATTTTAATCTGGTTATACCCAAAATAAGCATCTATGAAGCTTAAAAGCTCATATCCTGACATGGCATCCACTAATTGATCAATTCTAGGCAAGGAAAAGTGGTTTTTTGGGCATGCTTTATTCAAATCAGTGAAATCCACACATATCCTCCATTTATCATTCTTCTTTTTTACCATCACAACGTTGACCAGCCAGGCTGAATACTTAATATCTTCAATAAATTGGGCTTTTTGAAGCTTCTCAACTTCCTCTTGGATAGCTTGATTCTTCTCTGGGCTGAAAACGCTACGCCTCTGCTTAATCGATTTGGCATCCTTATTGATGTTGAGCTCATGACAGAGGAAATTGGGACCAATCCCGGAAAAAAATAAAATTTTTAAGATCTGACTCACTTTCGTAGGAATCATGATTGCACTTAGCATGTGCAACAAGCCGTTAAACCCCTAGGTTACCCTACTAAACGAGTTTTGTCTCGTGAGGGTTTGCAGTGAATATACCCACAAAATTTAAAAACTTGACTCAATACAAAAGACTCAAAAGTAATATAACCAAGTTTGAATACAAACTTCATAAATATAGTAGAACTTCACTTTTCAATCTCAACTTTTCGTGTGTGTGTGCATAGACAATATAACCGTCCATTTCAAAAGATTTTATCGTTACATTTCTTATCCGAAAGTTCGTTTTGATTTCAAAATCTCACGGGATGCACTCACAAACGAACACTCAAAAATGGGTTATTTTCTCTCGGTATATGTGAATAAAAGAGTAAATTTAAATGAACAAATTTCACATATACATGATCAAAAACGGATTTTTATATAATGGATGAATATGATCTCATGAACAGAAAATCGATTACTTGTTGAAAACGTTGAATCACACCATATATCCTATTCATCTTCTCTCCACACTCTAACTAATTTCACTTGTGATCTATTAGGACTTTCTTTGGTTGTATTGTAGGCTCGGATTTTGGCTAGAAAGAATGGCTTTTGGAGTTCAAAATTTATGAGAATATAGAGTTTTTTCGGTAATTTGACATTTTGGCATTTTTTCTTCCAACCTCCATTTTTCTTTTCTTTTCAACTCACTCTTTATTCCTTTCTTCCTTTCTTCCCTTTTTTTTTCACGCATCATTCTTTTGTCAACTTTTTTTTAAACCTTTTTCCTACCGTAATTTTACCCTAATATTCTCAAAAAATAGGTATGGCTTCATTTTATGGGTTATAAACTCCCAGTTGGAGTTGGTAGGATAATGGGTTTTCAACAAAAGGCTTATCTTCTTTTTGGGTCAAATGGGCTTGCAATGGAATAATGTAAAAAGGTCAGTTTAGGCCTAATTTTTGGGCTTTCAAACGATGGCCTAATCTCATCTCTCAAGTTTGATTAAGTTTATTTGTGTCTCAAGACGACTTACTAAGACTTCTAGTGCTTAAGATTCACATTTTGACTTTTTGTTTTTAGTAATCGAACAAAACAAATAATTTGAGATCATCAATAAATTTATCACTGAAGGAAACTTTGAGTTATTTTAACTCGGATTGATTTAAATCTCTCAAAAATGATGAATGGCACAATATCTCATATGGTTAAAAATCTCCACATTTATACGTTAATCATATTAACTTTCGCCTCAATATCCATTTTCGATCATATTATATGACTAATGTGTAAAAATTTTCATAAGTTGAGAGATCGATGAATTAATTCTATATTATCAAATCGTTTCAAAACTCAATTATATTGAATTTTTTTTTTTGGATTTTTGATTTTTTTTTTCAAAAATATCATACTTACCCCCAAACCTAAATTTTACATTGTCCTCAATGTATGCTCAAATAAAAATATGGACAAAGAAAATAAAGTAAAGAAGTAAAATGATGATACATGTTAACTAAAACAAATAAAAAATAAAAAAAGGGGAAAAAACTACACTAATAATATACAAACCGTTGACAATTACCATCATCACCATAAATTAATAATCGAAATAGTTGTGGGTCATTATAATTAAAAAACTTTATAGCACTAAGTGCCAAAACATCATAAATTTTAGAGAATGATCGCACAATAAAAATTTCAACCATAAATCCATGGTCATAATGGTGTGCACCGACATCATCAATAATAAACGAATTTGAATCCCACGAATCATATGTCGATGTATCACATGGAGGTAATAAATTGCAATAAGGATCCAAATATTTACTATCCCTTTCTTGAAAATAGTCACGTAAAATTGGAGATGCACACTCCACTCCTAAATGTGAGACTTTATTAAAAGCGCGGAAAGAAAAGGTATCACGGGGCGATACACTTTCTTAGTCAAAAATTGGAAGGCTGTCATAAATACTTGAAGTATCACAAAAATCGGATGACGAATCCTCAAATAAATTTTCCCATATATCAGAAGAATCAACATTTTTCTCAATTAAATTTGGAGAAAAATCTCGACAGAAATCAACATTTAAATCATCACAAGTATTACATATGTCAAGATTTTCAATTTTTTTCTCTTCACAAAATTAATTATCCTCATTTACTTAATGATTATTTTTAGAAATAGCATCATTATATCATTTGTTTACCTCTTTCCTATCGATACACTTTGGTGGACAAATAGTAATTACAGGGGTTGGATTCTTATCCATACATTCTTTAATTTTTAAGATGACTACTGACCAATCTGAGTTAAATTGAAATACGTAGTCATCTAAATTTTCAGTATTTTGTAAAAACATGTCCACAGGATCAATTGAGGAATATGAGAATGATGAAGGGATAACAATATGAGGATCATCCATTGTAATTTACAACGCAAGAATTTTTTATTATTTTTTTATGAAGTTTTTACTAACTAAAATGCAAAAAGTAAAAAAAACTAGTCCGAAAGTCACAACTTATTTTTTTTTAAAAATCGAACAAATCCCCGACAACGGCGCCAAAAACTTGTTGTCAATTTTTTCCAATACCGCAAGTGCACGGGCTATTATAGAATAGCGAGTGTAAGTACGGATCGAACCCACGAGGATTTATAAATTTTTTCGTTCAAAATAGTTGTGATTGTCCAACTAGATTAATTAGGTTTGGAGATGAAATGTAATATTAAACTATGCAACACAAACAAGAATTAGGAGTACGTGAGATATAATCAAGGGAGCGTAAAAACTAGGACGTTGGATCCATTTATCACATTCAACTAATATTATGTAATAATTTAAACTCATCAGTCCCGATTTTATAACTCAAATTAAACCGACTCTCGTATTATTTAATTCGGAGGATAACACGGTTAAGTTCCCAATAAAATTTAACGTCTCCAAATTAAGATGGCTAAAATACCTATTCCTTTAAAAGTTCACTTTTAGATTTCAAAGTATAGTCTTTAAGCATGGACTATCAAAACAATCGAGTGCAAGCATAATTCATCAAAAAATACTCACACTTAAAAATAAAACTATGATTTTTCTTAAACAAATCCGAAGGTTTAAAACACACTCTTGTGTGGTTTTAAATGAATACTGAATTTTTAAGACCTTTAGCACATATCGAGAACAAAGACGAATTTAAATCATGCACAATATTAACTAGACATGATAAATTTCACCTAGTCCTAGGAAAGAAACTACGCTAGCATAATGAAAGACATCATAAAATTGCAAGAATGAATATGAATTTTCATTAATAAAAAAACTTACAAATGATGTGTCTTACAATTGATGTTGATAGAATTCCTTCCACAGAGATACAATTCTTGGCCCTCAAATATAAATAAAACTCTCAAGATAAGAGAACCAAAAACTATTTCCCAAACTCTCTTTACAATTCTCTCCTTGCTCTACACACGAAATAATGAGCCAAAGGGTTCTATTTATAGGCTTAGGGTGAGGCATTAGGGTTTTGGTGGAACTCTTCAATTTTCCCCACTCGAAAAGCCTTTTTTTTTCTTGTTGAACACGCATGTCAAATTTCGTTCAATTCGGAGAGTAAAAATTCCTGACTTTTTTAATTTTTCAAACGACCGTAAAATTCAGCTTTTTCGCGCCTTTTTCAAGTTGATCATCAATTTGCACCAAATTTCATAATTACCTGCAAAAATTTCACTAGGCAATTTTTTTCACAAATTAGCACAAGAATATTATAAAATTATTGAAGCACCCATTTTTGACTTAAAATTACCATTTTAACTGTGAATTCAATCATTCTTGCATTTTTTTCCCTTTTTAATAAAATGATCCTAAAAACTTATTAAATAAAATTAAAGGGGACTAACAACGTATAAATTTTGGTATAAAATATACAAAATAATGCACTCATCAACCAATTCCTGGCATATCCTCATGGCTCCAAGAAAATACATTTATCCGATGCCTTAAGAACATAATAAATTCCCGTTTAAGTATTAGATCTAGTGTTGAGCCGATTTACGTAGTTCTATCTGGTTTGTCGTTGTCCAGGATAATGCTTTTAGTAGCTTCCACAATCTGCCTCTTGACTAATTCTGTCTCATCTCGGGAATCTAAAGCTTCAACTTCAGAGTCACTATTGGGCTCAGTGGTATCTACCTGATAAGTGGTGGTCTTTTTCTTCAACTCAATCAAGTCCACTTGCTCGGCTGAGGAAAAATAACATTCTCTGGCCACTGTTTGTTCGCCTTTCATAACACCTACCCCAAAATGAATTAGAAACTTCAAGCATTGATGGACTGTGGACGACACAACTTCTAAGTTCTTCAATCATACCGTGTCGAGGATCACATTATAGGTAGATTGAACATTTTTATCCATCATAAAAAAGCGTGTTTTCTCAGTATGACTTGCCAACCAGGTGCCGAACAACACTTCTAGCTTGACTGTCCCAAGAAGGTAAACCTTTTCACCTGAAAAACCTGTTAATGGCCTAAGGTAAGGTTCCAGTTGTCTAAGCTTTAACTCCAAACTCTGAAAGCAAGGGTAAAAAATAATATTCTTCCGAGCTCCCATTGTCAATAAAAACCCTAGCGATGACGATGTCCTGGATCCTGAATTTAACGACCAATGGATTATTATGGGGATAAAGTACCCCAAAGAGGTCGTTCTTGGAAAATTCGATTACCAATTTGTCTTTTTTAACCTTCCCGGGCCTATCATCTTCATTCAGATTGATTCTCTGGATATAAGAACAGACCTGGGCCTCATTCAAGTTTGCTTTTCTACAGTGCGATCGCCTCCTCCTGCATTTACACCTATAATTACACGACAATCGAATGAACCAAAACTGGTCATAGATACCTCACACTCTGGTTGCTTAGGCTTCTTCAGAAGGTCGAAATCATCTTCATAACCATCTTCATGATTTCTCTTCCTATCATCTCTGGGTTTACATGGAGAATATGACCTTCTTCTTACTTCTCTGTCTTCTCATCGATAAAGAACTTTATTTAATTTTCTTGAACGAATAATATATTTTACTTCATTCTTCAAAGTGATACAGTTATCTGTTGTATGGCCATGATCCTTATGGAATTCACAATATTTAGATATGTCCTTCTTGTTAGGGGGTGCCTTCAACCTTTCAGGCCATCACAAATCTTTATTATGTTTGATTTCCTCTAGGATATGGTGAATGCTAACACTCAATGGAGTATAGGTTCCATATTTTTTGAGCTTGTCCTCCTTTTCGGCTTCTTCTTCTTTTGCTCCTTTTATCTTTTTTATCAGGCTTAGTAGATGGATTATGTTTTGCAGCCATTTCTTCCTCGACGTTCGTTAGCTTTCCTGCCTTTGCCATGAGTTCATCCATAGTTTTAGGAGGATCTTTGGCTAGAGTATAGTATAATTTCTCGAGAAGAAATCCACTCATCAGAACAGTGATGGCTGTTTTCTCTTAAGTAATCGACCACTTATAATTTCTCATTATTAAAATGAGTGATCTATTCCCTGGTAGTTTCCCCTGCTCACTGCCTTATGCTCAAGAGATGGGATACTCTTTTTACTGGCTTGGCTCCGAAATAAAAATTGCTAATAAACATCTCTTCAAGCTAGTTAAAGCTGGTAATTTGTCCTCGGGGCAGGTTATTGTACCATATCTGGGTAGAACCTGTAATGGTACTTGAGAATGCTCTACATCTCATCTCAGCGGGAACTGAATAAATGTTAGCGAAAGCTTAAAATTGCTCAATATGTAAAACTTGATCAGTTTTTCCATCATACTTAGGGGTGACCACAAGAGCTTTAAACTTAGATGGAGTAGGAAAATCCACAATCGCCTGAATAAAAAGGGATCCTTTAACAAAACTACGTTGGAAGGGATTCTTTGCTTTTGCATTTCTCCTAGCCTATCTTTCAGCCACTGAATTGATCCTTTCCATGAAGGATTGCTTGCATCATATTTGTGCAAAACAGCTCGACTATCCCGACCATGTGTCTATGCCGAGCTCTCTTGCTAAGAAGTCTGTTAGGCGTGTTCAGATCGTCGGACGATTGATTTTGACCTGGCTGAGGCTTCATGATGGTTGGCTAGATGTTGAGTGTTCCTGGGCAATATTCTGGGAGGGTTTCTATTTGCTCAGGGTCCCAAACGATCAAAACGCGAAACTCTGCTCAATCTTTCAAGGACACTTGGACTTTCAGGAGAGAAAGAATGTCCATCCTATAACTCCTTCGCGAAGGAGCTTCTTGATGACCGAATAGGATTATAGATCTAGCTTGTAATAATTGAGCCAATTGTCTCATAGATTCTTGCATAGCGTCTTTTCCCCTGACAATACTGGCCAGAATCTCATTTAGGTTGGCTACTATAGGAGGAGCTATGGAACGGTGGGGTTGCCTTCATTCCTGGCACTGGGCTCTGGATCATTCATTTTTCCTTGAGCAAGGGTGTATGAGATTGAGAACGGTAATTAGACGACGTTCCCAAAGACGACGCTAATCTGTTGATGTGAAAAAATGGATTTGATCCCAATTTATAATCACAAATAAAATATATAATTATAATTAAATAATAAAAAGAGACACAGGATTTTTATGTGGTTCAGTTATGTAAGAAAGCCTACGTCCATTGTTATGGTATTGATTTAAGAGATTACAGAATGCTAAATACTCTTGTAAAAAGAATATCCTACAATCCAATCTCTCTCCCTCCTTATTGAAAGGAACACAACGTATTTATAGTGACCCAGAGATCAAGGGTAGGAATGTCAAGAGATGGAATGCCTTTATATATTTAAGCATTTACACCCGTACATAATGAATATTACTGTTGGTTATGTGACCCACGTGTGGTAAGACCCTTGGTATGGTGACACTTCATTGGTATTTATGGTCTACATTCTTCATATTAGTTAACATATCTGCCGAGCTACTATATGCTGATTGGGATTTCTACCACGTAATAAGACATTTGTCCAATTCTAATTGGTCCACGTACGTGGTTAATTTTAGGTATCAACACTTGGGTCCCGCCATTATGTACTTCCTTATAGCAATTTGCCATTGTGCACTGCCTTATATTAATCTTAGGTAGATGGTAAGTCTTCTGCTTTTACCCATTCACATGCCACATCGTGTACTACCACTGGGGAGACACATTTTTTTATTGTTATCTCTTATCTCGGTCACGCATGTATCATCTTCAAATTTCCTTTTAATCTTTCCTTGGCTTCCAGTAC
This sequence comes from Sambucus nigra, assembly GCA_949130495.1. NCBI lineage: Eukaryota > Viridiplantae > Streptophyta > Magnoliopsida > Dipsacales > Adoxaceae > Sambucus > Sambucus nigra. Next base: position 131,447,166 of record OX422210.1, read on the forward strand.
TGCCTTGGGCAGTGGAAACATGTTAGATATCGTATTATTCCTTGGGCCCGCAGTCACAGATTTTGTCCTTTTTCTTTTCTTTTTTGTAACTACATTGAGCAATGGCAAAACAAAAACCAGTCAACTGTCTCGAGCAGTGATATTATTTCTCCACCAAGACTCCACATACCTGTCCCACTCTTATATAATGCCTACTTCTGCTAGTGGAAGAATTAGAAGCATGTGATCTTAATGGGATACACGTTCTTTAATTTAATACCCTTTTTGCTTTTATTTCGGTTTACAAACCTTTTTTTGTCCGTGTTTGTACATGAGTAGGCATTCATGCCATCTTGACATTTTTTATACCCAATATATACATATATATATATAGGGAGAGGTTCAGAAGTGAACATAAAAGATGAACATTTTAATGAACCTTAACAAAAAACACTTAACACCCAATCAATTTTAATTCCTATGTTGTAATTGGTCCGCGCCAACGGCAACGGCAATGAACACGCATACGACACGCGGCAGCGGCAACTGGCACGCGTGTGAAACGCGTGTATTAAAAATGACGCCTGCCACACGTGTGTTCGTTGCCGCTGACACTGGCCAATTACAACATATGAATTAAAATTGAATTGGTGTTAGGTGTTTTTTGTTATCTTTTATGTTCTCTTTTGAACCTCTCCACATATATATATATATATACACACACACACACACACACACACACACACACACACACGGATAGAGCCTTGAATAAACAACACCGATCGGCGCATTATTATTATTAGATATAATATTACACACTGTTATAAGATTCATTATGAGAATATGGGTGATGTTCATGGTTGATTCCTTTTTGGCTAAAATACAGTCCCACTAATCTTGCCTGGTCTGCCTACTTTTTATTGCTCCACTAACTAACTAACTAACTAACTAACTAACTAACTAACTAACTATATCCAAATTACTTTTTTTCTTATCCTTTAAAATGATGAAATAGACTTTGCCTACAATTACACAACTGGCATTACCTTTTTATGTTTGTTCTGCTTTATTTTAAATCATCCAAAAGCCCAAAATTGCATTATTATTCTTTACACCTACACTAAATTTTGTTGCAGATTTTATGGGATGATGTCTTCAAAGTTGTCAAGTGGAAGACCTCTTATCAGATCATTATTCATGGAGTAAACTACAACTCATCCTTTCTTCTCAACGAGTATATTTCTTTGATGTCTAGAAATACCAGGTCAAGAGAAATAAGAGACATAACAATCATATATAACTTCTGAGATTTTACAAAGAGAAGAAATAACCAGCCAAGAAAACCAGAATTCAATGTGGCACATTTGAGAGCTTAAAAAGAGATATTCTTCTCAAATATTTAGAGGCAAATTTAAGCAAACACTAGCGCAACAAGAAATATTTATGAATAAAATCTTCTGCTTCAACTTGAGAGACAAGAGCCAACACTCACATCAGATTCAAGTCTTATTATTTCTGAAATAAACTCAGATTCAAAATTATATTAATTTGAGTTATTATTTTTCTACACTTTCTGTAACAAATTGATGCTCGGTGAATAATCTTTCGATTGTACAAATTGGAGCTCGTTTTTTTTATTACAGAGAGTGTACTAAGTAGCTCAAATTTAGCTACTCGAAGAGTACCATTGTAACTCGAGTTTTGGCTTCAACGAACTTGGACAAGGTGATTTGATCCTACCCACAAGTGGATCACGGTAATGAAGTGCAAGGCAAGTGGACGCAGGTCGAATTTTGGCCGAACCACGTTAAATTTTGGTGTCATTCATTTTTCACATTCTTATTACTTTTTTTGCTTGAGATTTGTTGATTTTATATTTTACGTACGTTAGACTTGTAAATAAATTAATTCCAAAAATTGGTAAAATTATTTTAAAGTCAAAATAATTATTTTAAAATAAATAATTAATTTCATAATATTAATTAATAAATAAATTTCGAGAATTGATTATTTATTAAGGGAGTCATAATATGCAATTAAGATTATTTAATTGATTGGTATTATTTATATTTTGACAATTATTATTTTACTTATTAAAAGATTTATTAAACTAGAATTTGATTAAGTGCGTTACATTAAAATATTTTTTGAAATTTTAATTTGACCTAAAAAGTTTACAATATTCCAATTCACCCCCCTCTTGGGTTTTTTTCCTGGACAATAATTGGTATCAAGGCATGGGCTCTATTTTACTTTTTGATTTAATAATCTTAGGGTCTAAAGATCATGGAAAACTTTTCTATTACATCTCTTGGTGACGACCAATCCATTACTAGACCTCCTTTATTTTTTGGAAGATTATAGCTACTGAAAAAATAGAATGAAGATTTTTATTCAATCTCACGACTATGATATTTGGAGAATTATTCTTATTGGTCCATGTATTCCTATAAAAATTGTTAATGAAGTTCGAATTCCTAAATGTTAATGAAGAAAATGAATGGGATGAATCCGACATTAAGAAAATTCAAATCAATGCTAGAGCTATGAATAGTTTACACTGTGCTTTGGATGTAAATGAATATAATATAATTTCTTTTTGTGATTCTGCAAAAGAAATTTGGCAAAGATTAGAAATTACATACGAAGGAACAAGTAAAGTTAAAGAAGACAAAATTAGTAGAAAGGTGGTGAATCAATTTTTGAAATGCTAATAGATTCACTAACAATATTAATGGTTTATAGTCTATTGGAAAAACCATTACATACAAAGAAAATGCGAGAAAATTCTTTGGTCTCTTCCTAAAAGTTGGATGTTAAAGAAGCTTGCTGTCAAATAAGCTTTAAGAGAAAGGCCCATTCCTCTTGATGAACTCCTTGGTTCTCTCATTACTTATGAAATGGATATGGAAGAATGTAAAGAGGAAGAAACACTCACAAAGAGAATAATCTTGCCCTCAAATCCTCAAACCACGATGATAAATCTGAGTATAAGACGAAGAAGATGATGAGGATATCGCCTTCTTAACAATAAGTGTCAAGAAATTCCTCGCTAGAAAGAAAGGGGCCTAAGGAGGAAGGATGAAGAAGTTTTCTTTCAGAAAACATCATGAAGGAAAGTCCTCCACAAAATTCGAACTTAGATGCTACAATTGCAATGAAGTTGGTCACATTAGACCAAACTATCCAAAATTCAACGACAATAAAATGGACATAAAAGACAGAAGAAGAGAAAAGAACAAATCAAGTAAATCTATGAAGGCAACCACATGGAGTGACTCCGATAGTAGTAATTCCAATGACTCTTCTAGTGAAGATGAAATTTCCATCCTTTGTCTAATGTCAAAATAGGAGGAGGTACACTCTAACTTTGAATCTTATAGTGATAATGATATTGTTGATTATTATGATGAATTACAAGATGCATTTAATGAGTTGTATGAAAACTTTGATAAATTAAAGAAAAAATATATAATACTTAAAAAGATTCATTCAACGTGTGATTTAAATTCAAAAGAATTTGATAACTTAAGATTAGAAAATGAACTCTTGAAAAATGAAGTTGGAATTTTGAAAAGGAAGAAAACTTATGACTCTTCTAACCCACTTGGAAATGAAAATATTAAATTAAAAAGAGAAACTGATTATTTAATTAAATTCATAGATACGTTTAATAAGGGTGATGAATATTTTAATAACATTTTGGAAAATCAAAGAGTTCGATTTAATAAGAATAGTCTTGGATATAATGGAGAAAATGAGAAAAATAATTATTCTAATATATTTCAAAATGATGCCTCATCTAGTCATCCTAAACCCTTGTGCACACATTGTGGTAGGCACACACACTTTTCAAACTACTACCCATATAGATTCCAGAGAAGAAAAATGCCTTGGATTCCTAAAGGAACAATCTTGCATGCTAACCCATATGGACCCAACACCTTTTGGGTACCAAAAGATAAGTTATTCAAATGTGTTGTGTAGGTATGCATGAAAGTGGGATATACAAATTCAAATGGTTCCTAGATAGTGGATGCTCAAGACATATGACCGGAGGTCAAAGTAAATTCTCAAGTCTTGTGGCCAAAGATGGTGGAAACGCCACATTTTAAGATAACTCCAAAGGAAAGACTATTGGAGTAGGTAAGATTGGTGAGGAACACTCTTGTTTCATTGATAATGCCTTATTAGTTAATGGTTTAAAGGATAACTTAATTAGCATTAGCCAATTTTGTGATAAAGTGTATGAAGTCATGTTTAAACAGGATCATTGCATAGTTAAGGACACTAAAATAATTATGTATTATTTATTGCATCTAGACATGAAAATGTACATACACTTGATTTTGATGACTTAGTTGAATAAAGTATAAATTGCCTATACTCCTTGAATGAAACTAGTTAGCTATGGAAAAGAAGACTACGACATGCCAATATAGAATTAATTAATACTCCATCTAAACATGAATTAGTAAGAGGCTTACCTAAAACCAACTTTGTGAAGGATAAAATTTGTGATGCATGTCAACTTGGTAAGAAATTAAACCCTCTTTTAAAAAGAAAAAGGATATTACCTCACAGAGACTTCTTGAGTTATTACACTTAGATTTATTTGGACCTAATGATGTTGCTAGATTAGGTGGCAAATATTATGCTTTTGTAATCGTTGATGATTATTCTAGATATACTTGGGTATTATTCCTTGCACATAAAAGTGAAACTCATTCTATCTGAGCTAAGTTTTGTAGAAAAGTTTAAAACGAAAAAGGCCATTCTATTACATTATTAGAAGTGATAGAGGTAGATAATTTAATAATAAAGATGTTAAAAGCCTTTATGATGAAAATGGTTATGAACATAATTTTTTAGCATCTAAATCTCCTCAACAAAATGGAGTAGTTGAAAGAAAAAATAGATCTCTTAAAGAAATGGCAAGAACAATGCTTAATGAAAATAAATTATCAAAATACATTTGGGTCGAAGCCGTTAACACGTCATGCTATGTAATTAATCATGTCATTATACGAAAAGGACTAAATAAACCCTCTTATGAACTTTGGAAAAATAAAAGGCCTTGAATTAGTTATTTTAAAGTCTTTGGGTGTAAATGTTTTATATTAAATGATAAAGATCAGTTGGAAAATTTTGATGCTAAATTAGATGAAGGTATTTTTCTTAGTTATGCTTAAATAGTAAAGCTTATAGAGATTTTAATGAAAAAAACTTTGGTTGTTTAAGAATCTATACATGTCACCTTTGATGAGTCAAATCCCTTTGCATGTAAAAAGAAAAATATTGATGATGAAGAAATTGATGATTTAGGATAAAATGTAAACAAGATTAATCTGAATAAGAAAAATGAATATGGACCCTCTTCTTGTTTGAAAATGCCTAATCATGATATACTCACCAAGGATGAAGTTGAAAATAATGATTTGCCTAAAAGTTGGAAATTTACAAATAATCATCGTTTTGATCAAATTTTGGGTGATTCCTCTAGTGTTGTACTAACAGATCATCTCTTAGAAATATTTGTAATAACCTAGATTTTGTTTCTCCAATTGAACCTAAAAACATCAATGAGGTCGAAAATGACGAATCTTGGTAAATGGACATGCAAGAAGAACTAACTCAATTTGAAAGAAATAACGTGTGGAACTTAGTGCCTAAACCAAAAGATCATAAGATTATTAGAGCAAAATGGGTTTATAGAAATAAAAAGGACGAATTCAGAATAATTAGTAGAAATAAAGATAGATTAGTAGCACAAGGTTACACTCAAGAAGAAGGAATTGATTATGAAGTAACTTATGCTCTTGTAGTTATATTAGAAGTCATTCGCATGTTGCTTTCCTTTGCATGTTATAAAAAATTTCGATTATTTTAAAAGGATGTTAAAAGTGCATTCTTAAATGGGTACATTTTCGAAGAAGACTATATTAAACAATCTCCTGGTTTTAAAAATCATGAATTCCCTAATCATGTAATAAATTTAATAAATCTTTATATGGATTGAAGCAAGCACCTAGAGCTTGGTATGAAAGATTAAGTGGATTTCTATTAGAAAATGATTTTATTAGGGGAAAAATGGATACCATCTAGTTTATTAAAGCCTCATGGAAAACACATGCTTATTATACAAATATATGTTGATGATATCATATTTGGTTACACAAATGAAAATACATGTAAGAACTTTGCTTCTTTTATACAAAAAGAATTTGAAGTAAGCATGATGGGTGAATTAAATTTATTCTTGGGCTTACATATTAAACAAAGTAAAGATGGTATTTTTATAAATCAATCCAAATATATTAAAGACATGTTTTAAAAATATGGATTAGAAAATGCAAAATCTCTTGGAACCTCTATGAGCACATCTCTTAAACTTGACAAGGATGACCATGGAAAATCAATTGACATGACTTTGTATCATGGTATGACTGGTAATTTATTGTATTTGACAGCTAGTAGGCCATATATCAAGCTAACCTAAAAGAATATGATTTAAGTGCCGTTAAATGGATTTTTAGATACCTCATGAGCACTATTGACTTGGGGTTATGGTACCCTCAAAAGACATCATTCGACTAAACTAGTTATTCGAATGGCAATTTCCTCACCTGCAAAATTGATAGAAAAAACACTAGTGGGGCTTGTCATTTTCTTAGTCAGTTCTTAATCTCATGGTTTAGTAAGAAAAAAAATTTGGCTGCACCATCTAGGGCCGAGGCTGAATATATTCCAGTCGGTAGTTGTTGTACTTAAACTCATTATATGAAACAACAATTGGAAAATTTTAATATTTTATTTTTGAATATTCCTATTATGTGTGATAATTCAAGTGTTATTTTCTTAACGTAGAATCCAATTCAACGTTCGAGAACTAAACACATTGAAATTAGGCATCACTCTCTTCGAGACCATATACAAAAATGGGGTATTACACTTGAATTTGTTAGCACCGAACATCAATTAGCAAATATTTTCACTTAATCTCTTTTTGAAGACTACTTTTGCTACATTCGATGTGAACTAGGTATGACTCACTTTTCTTGATTTGTGATTTTTCTACCTCATTATGCATTATTTAAGTATTTATTTTGGGGAATCATCTTTTTCCAATATCAATGCATGAAAAGCTACATTACATAACAAACGTATTTATCTACATATACTACTTTTCTTTAGCTCATTTATGCACCTCATATCCGTTACCCTTCTACTTCAACTTGAGAGACATGAGCCAATACTCACTTCAGATTCAAGTCTTCTCATTTTCGAAAGAAACTGAGATTCAAAATTATATAATTTTCAGTTATATTTCCTCTACACTTTCTACACACTTTATGTAACAAATTAAAGCTCGGTGATTAAGCTTCTGATTGTACAAATTGTAGCTCGTTCTTAACTTACACGGAGTGCACTAAGTAGCTCGAATTTAGCTACTCGGAGAGTACCATTACAACTCGGGTTTTAACTGCAATGAAATTATACATGGTGATTTGACCCTATCCACAAGTAGATCACGGTAGTGAAGAGCAAGGAGACAGAAGCTCTAAGCACGTGGACGTAGGCTAGATTTTGTCTACATAACGTCAAATTTTTGTGTCATTTATTTTCTTCACTCTTATAACTTTTTTGCTTGAGATTTGTTGATTCAGTATTTTCAGCACTTCAAACTTGTAAATAAATTAATTTCAAAATTTGGTAAAATTATTTTAAAGTCAAAATAATTATTTTAAAATAAAAAATTAATAAATAAATAAATTTATGAGAATGATTATTTATTAGGGGAGTCATAATCTATAATAAAGATTATTTAATTGATTGGTATTATTTATATTTTGACAATTATTATTTTACTTATTAAAATATTTATTAACCTGAAATTTGATTAAGTGTGTTAAATTAAAATATTTCTAAAATTTTAATTTGACCCAAAAAGTTTATGAAATTCCAATTCACCCCCTCTTGGATATTTTTTTGGGTAACACTTTATTTAGTCAATAAAGTAAAATTGGGAAAATAAATCGCAAAAGATATTCACAAATTATACTAATACAACATTATGATTATAAACTAATTGTAATATTGATGATAATAAGCCTTTTTTAAGAAGCAAATTAAAACATTAGGGAAGAAATTTGTTGTAATTTATAAGTTGTTTGTGTCAAAAGAGAGAGCGATGTCTGGTGAGTACTGAGTGGTGACGGCGCTGTAAATATCTGGCCAGACCATATCAAAGAGGCGATGAGGTCAGAGGCGAGGTGAGAGAATGAGAGGTTTTTTCTTTTTGGTGTTACGAGACACGTAAAAGTCTTCAAATTGTTATAATTGCTTTTGCTTTAAGAGAATGAGATAAGTCATGAGGTACTGGGAATAGGATAAGTGGTTGACTGAATTACAAATTGTAACTTTCAAAACTAAGTTTGTTTCGGGAAAAAATGAACAAGTAGGACTTACCTAGGCCGACGCCTATTTTTCCTTACATTTCTCGGGCTGGTAGGTTTTTGAAATACCTAACAATATATTTTAGGAGGGAACCCGGGCTTGAGCCTAGTCAAGCCCCATTTATCTTTCGTCTTCATGATCGATTTAGAGGATTGTGACTAAATCTGAGGTCCAAGTTCGATTCTGAGGACCTATAGAGGCTTATGCGATTGATTTAGAAGATCACGACCTAATTCTTAGGTCCTGGTCAATTGTGAGGAACTAAGGGGTGAAGAGGTAAATTTTGCAGACCTAAGGAATGAATAGGTTAAATTTCCAAACCTAAGGAGTGGAGAGGTCAAGTTTGCGGAGGTAAGTGGTAAGATGTCAATTTTGCAGACCTAAGGGGTGAAGAGGTTAATTAGTCAAACCCAAAGGGTGAGTAAGTCAATTATGCGGACCTAAAGAGGGGAGAGGTCAATTATTCAAACCAAAATAGTTTTGGAATGGATGTGCGATGTAGTGGGAATTTTTGAGAAAGTTTCATACTTTTTTTAGAGTCTTTTTTAATTTGATGATTTTTTGATACTTGGGTATTTTTGATTTTTGAGGATTCTTATTGGAAAATGCATAATTTTTTATGAAATTTGAACTTTTGAGATTTCTCGGATTTATTTGAATTTTTGATGAATTTTTTGAATGCCTATTGGAATTTTAAAATTGAACGATTTTTTGTGAAAAACTGTGATTTTGATGAATTTTGAGATTTTACGAGTTTTCAATTTTTTTGGGATTTTTTGTAATTTTAGAAGATTTTTTTAGAATTGCTTTTAGTTTTTATAACAAAAATTAGGGGGGGGGGGTGCCAATAGGCACTAGTTGTAGTTTTTATAACAAAAATTAGGGATTTTATGGTGGCGACTAATGGAGATGTTGGCCAACTGTGGTTTCTACTATTTATCCAGATCATCTCCGAGATTCACAAGTATGACTGGGTGAGTCTGACACTAGATTCTCTCCGTGCTTTGCTATGTCTTGAGTTGGCACTGTAAGTAGACCTTCACGAGGGTCACATACCTCCTGGAAGTAACCTTTAAATATTTTATTTTTGCTGCTTTTCTTTCTGTTGTTCCCTTTGAAGATTTTGTTGACAAAATTATGTCACTCTTTCTAATGTGTTTCTATGAGATGATTGAGAATAACACATGGGTGATGCCTTTTCTGCAGAGTGAGGAGGGGGAGTGTCCGAATATGATCTGATGGAGAAAGGTTAATATAGGGTCGGAAGATTTCTTTCTCCTTAAGGATGTGAGGGATAGTCTGAATGCCCTTACGAGTGACCTAGTTAGGTTTTATTTTATTTTTGGATTTTGTGATTTTTTATATTTTGTATCTTTGGTTTTGATTGAATATAGATGAATGATTATTATTTTGGGGTAGGTGACGTTATACCCTTAGGGTTAACCCGCAGGAATGATGGGGGCCACGGGCATTCATGTCCAGTCACGACGGTTGCTGATACATGAGTTCAGGTATTCATGGTACCTAGTAGGGGTGTTCATGGGACGGGTTGGTTTGGTTCCATTGTAATAATATAACCATAACCAATGTGGTTCGATTTCCTATTTTTCGAACCAGAACTAAACCAACCCCATTGCTAGAACTGAACCAAAACAAACTAGTGGTTCACGGTTTAGGTTCGGTCAGTTTATGATTTTATGTTCATTTTTTAAAAAGTTTTATAACTGGGATAAAAAAATTTAAATATGATTATGAAGTGAACTATCCAACATAAAATCTTTGAAATTAACCATAATGCCAAATATGAAATAAACCATAATGCCAAATATAAATTAAACAAGTTAGGCAGAAGTAAACTAACTAGTCATTCATTACATACAAAAGTATTATCATAGTCTTGCCTTCTATGTCCAAGCATAAAAATTAATATAAATCCAACAACTATGTCCAAGCAATTTTGGAAAGTAAACCCATTACATACTAATCTAATAAGAACCATAAGTTGTAAAACATATCTAAAGTTCCCAAAAAATGTCAACATTCTTTCAAATACAACAACATTTTTCAAAAAACAACAATACTTTATTAAAAAACAACAACATTCTTTAAAAAAGAGTAATCCTCTTTAAAAATACGCAACCTGAAAATAATCAACATTCTTTAAAAAAAAAAACCCATAAAATATAACACTATTTCAACCCATAAAAAATAGCAACCTTTAAAAAACATTATGTAAAAAACAGCAACTTATAAAAAACAACACTATTTCAGTATTCTAAAAAATAACCCGTAAAATATAAAATTATGTAAAAAATAGCAGCACTATTTCAAAAAACAAAACCTTTAAAAATCAGCTTTCTTTAAAAACATCAACATTAAAAAAATAACTTTATTTAAAATATAGTAACCCATAAAAAACAACAACCTTCGAAAACATCAACCTTTTACTGCAATGAAATAATTATCAATAACGTTAGTAATTGCATTGAAAAAAGTCAGTTTCATATCACCTTAAAATGAACAAACAATGCATATAAAAACTACCTTAAACATGGGAATTAGCCAACACATTGGCAAGTTCAGGATCTTCTATAATGACTGAACAAATAATATAAATAAATATTATTAAATACCAGCTTCAATTAAATTAATGAAAAGCATGATTATTAATTAATAAACTCACCAGATTCAATTTTGGAAAGCTCATCCAATCTCATTTCAACTTCAAGTGGAATTGGCGTTGCTCGCAACCAATCTTAGGCACATATCAAGCGCTCCACTATTTTAGGGGTTAATGAACTATGGAATTGATCAAGGACATTCCCACTCGTGCTAAAGGTCGACTCCGAAGCCATGGTGCAAACGGGAACAGCTAAAACATCTCGAGCCACAAGAGAGTGTTGAATACCTTGAACTATTCAATTTCCACCATGCTAAAATTTCAAAGTTTAGGCCATCCTTTTCAACACCTTCTTCTAAAAACTTAACTAATTCCGATTTTAACTCCACATTTTGTTGTTCTTCCAAATGTTTCAAAGACTCCGATTGAATGGATAACTTACTCACAACTTTCAACTAGTAATGAATCAACTTCCATTTCATTTGAACATTGAGAATTTTTGTATGGATGAGAACCGATAGAAGAAAGCAATTCATAATGAAGGTACAACCGAGTAAGTGATACCTTAATTTTCATCTCCAACTCATTCACCTTATCCATGTTACAAATTCTACTATACCAAAATGTCACGTACTTTATTTGTATCGAGGATCTAAGACATTCGCAATCAATACCATCATGTTAATTTTGCCAATATTTCCCCAATACTTGTCAATTTTTTCTTTCATTTTTGTAGCCATCAAACTCAATTGTGGGTCACAATATTTAGACCAATCTTCTTTATCATTTTTTGTAAAATGATCCCACGCATCATATTTTGGTTTATCATTCTTTTTAACATTTACCTCTTGTTTAGGCGGTGCACTCGGAGAAGCTAAGTTCACTTGCGATGCAGTGGTTGGAAAATTTGTAGTTCACTTTGTTGATTTTTTCTACTTTTGTGAGATGTCTTGCCGAGAGTGTTTCCAATGCTTGACATATTTGAAAACAAGAATAATAGAAAAAAATTAGAGATAACAGGAAATTATTTTAGAGAAAGAAAAACCAAATAGATATTCTGATCAAGTGATACTAGGACAAATGCTGAATTATTAACTCAGAAAAATACCAAATAGATATTATTATCAAATGATAACAGGGCAAATGCTGAATTATTAACTCAAAAAAAATACCAAATAGATATTCTGATCAAGTGATACTAGGGAAAATGTCTAATTATTAACTCAAAAAAATGCCAAATAGTCTCTGAACTTTTATTGGCTCATAAACTAATTTTATTAGATACTATTCGTGCACTCATAAAAAACATATTATTGACTTAGAACCTAAATATTTGGAGGAATTGACGGTACTGATAGGAACTCATAAAAACCATACGCAAAACAACTTTAAACCGTATGCATAAAAACATAGGCATAAGACCTTAAATCATACGAATAAAAACATACGCATAAACCATATGCACCATAATGCAGTGCACTGATAGGAAGGAACTCATCGAAATAAAAATCCGGTAGCTAAAAATGTTTGGACTTTAAGTTATAGAGGAAAGAAACTGTTTGGACTTTAGTTTGAAAAGGAAAATGTTTGAAGGTGAAAATGTTTCTTACGGCTGAAAAAGTGATTTAGGTTAAGGTAAGTAAAGGGATTCACTTTTGACTTCAACACAAATGGGCTTATAGTTATAGGTATACAATTGTAAATGGTTTACCGAGCTACTTTATATCTATTATCTATTAAGTCAAATAATACTATATATAATAATAATAATAATTATTATTATTATTATAATAATAATAAAATATATATTCGAGTTATTGGTTCAGTTTTGTGGTTATGGTTATTGGTTCGATTATGGGATTTTGAGTATCGATTCGGTTTGGTTTGGTTCAGCCCATAAACTGAGAACCAAGCCGAATGTATTGGATTTAATTTTTTTGAAACATAGCCAACCCAAACAGTTAGAAAACTAAACCAACCCAATCCACGGAGACCAGTTTGGGTCGATTCTTCGGGTTGGCAGGTTATGATGAACAACCCTAGTACATAGGGGAGATGGTGGTTAAACAGGTGATAGAGAGTGAGGTGTAGGTTCCATCGTCAGTCATTTATTTCCATACGCGAAGTGTGGGGAAGATGTAAGATGAGGAGCGGGTGGCTGCATTGGAGGGGGAACATTATACGCTCCATACTGACATTGTGGCAGGGTATAACTATCTAGACTTAGCATCTAGTTGGTTGATGCCGCCATTAATATATGACATGGAGGGCATGTCACCTCGATCGGAAGGGATCAGGTATAACATCAGCGTGCCGGGGTCTTCAGGGTAGGCATTTGGGAGCAGCGCGTGGGATAAAGAGGTTCCAATACCTCGACATTATTCCACTCCCTCCTATTAAATCTAGCTTGGTTTGTAGACACCCCATTCTGTTACCCCCTAACTCTCCTAAGGTCCCTAGTACCTCCCTTTATCACTACAAACCCAGGTCATGTCCCGAGTACTGACCTAGAAGCCATCGGGCACTCCCAGGCTCCGTTTGACCAAAAGTAAAACTCTTTAGCTCGACCAAAGCTGAATGTATATTTGAAGGGCACTAAATTCCCTTTCCAATGGTCCATCCCGTGCGCAATTCTGACTTACCAAGCGGATGAACAATCCGTTTACGTTCGAAACTTGATCCGGAGGCCACTGAGCGCTCTCAGGCTCTGTTTAACCTAAGTTAACTCATCATCTTGACCAATACTGAATGAATCTTTGTAGGGCACTAAAATCCATTTCCAATGGTCCGCTCCATACGCGATTCTGACTTACCATGCGGACGAACGATCCGTTTGACTCCAAGAGGTCACCAAATGCTTCTGGGGCCCGGTTGACCAAAGTCAACTCCCCAAAATGGGTCAAACTCTTTAGAATATCGAAGTAAATCTCCTAACCTTTCCAACAGTCCATTCCGTGCACAATTCGGACTTACCATGCGGACGAACGATCCGTTTGCGTCCGAACGATTCCCCGTCAAATGGACCGACAAATGTTTTCGAGCCATATTTGACCCAAAGTCAACTCTTGAACCTGGGAGCGATACAAAGGACTTTCAAAGGTCTCTGAATTACCTTTTCGATGGTCTACCTCGTACGCAATTCTGACCAACGGTTTGCCCTCGACAACCAATTTTTAGAAAAGGCCTGAAACACACTGCCAAACGGCAGGTTCCAGACCCTGCCTATCGGTAGGTGCCGATAGGCAGGACTAGGTCTATGCCGATCGACATTGACCTGGGCCAATAAAAGGAGGCCTTCACCTCATTTGCAAAGGGATCCCAGATCGGAGACAAATCGCTCTCAACGAATCCCAAAAACCTCTCTCGAAGGCAGCGCGATTTCAACATCCAAATCCCTTCCTAATTTCCACTTTTCATCAAACTTGGTAAATTATACACTCTCCATCATCATCCAAGTGCAAGGGCGCTCTCCAACATTCAAGATCAAGATCTGCAAGAAGGTCCAACTTTCTCAACTTTCTCTTAAATTCTCAATAACTTGTTTTATTACCTAGCACTTTTATTATCTCATCTCACACATCCTAATATACTTTTTATTTAGTATTATTTCACATCTCCTATTTTCATATAAATAAAACCCAAAAAACAAGAAAAAGAAGGTTTGATCATACATTCCAAATAGGGATTCTCATACTTTTCTCGCAACTAAAGCAATTTTTCTACACACACACACACACTCACAAATAAGAGATCCCCCATTTGGATTTATAGGATAAACCCCACCCCTCGTTTTGTATGCGAACTACGTGGACTTTGATGCCTTTATAGGCTACGTAGGTGTCTTGGGGTAAAACTCGAGACTCGAGTCCTTTTTCTCACTTTTCTCTCATTTTCTATCTTCTCTAAATCCAATCTTCTTATATTCTATATACTTGGTCTTAGTGACGTATTACTCCATATGTGTTATCGTTCCATTATAACGATCAACGTAGGGGTAATCGCGTAAATCTTATATTTCTAATATTATTTTTATACCTTCATACGGATGACTCGCTTTATCTCTTCCATGATACAAGTCGGGATTCCAAAATCCACTATATATATACACATGCACACATATCACGGGGAAAAATAAAAGAAAATAGCAAATATCCATGAGAGGCCAAAAGGGCGGAATGGGTGCCTAACACCTTCCCATTTCGTAACTTAGCCTTCGAACCCTTCTCGAATCATTTTGGTTTTGCATGCACCAATATGTCTTTGGATGATATCCTTCGGGATGGCTTCCCCCTTTTCTTTTGTCTTTATTGAGTAAAATAGACTAGCGACTCTGAATCTCTCTACATTTTTACACCACATCTCAATTGATGCCGGCCGATGCGCTCCCGAGAGGGATGCGCGGGACCCGAGGATCCTTCGCGCGCCCTCACGCAGGCGAGGATCGGGGATGGCCACAGTGGCGACTCTGCTGGGGATATGTATGGTATTTTGAGTGCTTGACTCTATTTGCATGGATGTTATATTTGTTCATATTTCTCCATATATGCATGTTCCCCCTTTTTCATGTGTATCCCATGCTTATGCTTCTTTTCACATACTTATAAAAAATTCTCCATGTACACTTCGCACCACGTGCACCTAGGATCACATGTATCTACATGTTGCACGCATCTGTAATACCCCGTATTTTCATGGCTTTTAAATTATGGGATTTATTAAATTTAATTGAGATAAATTAATTTAATATTAATCCGGAATGTTGTTTTAAATATTTACTAGCGTGACGAGAGTTAGTAATTATTGGAAATTTGTTATTTGTTGAATATTACTGGATGAGTATATGAGATTTAATGTTATGATATTGTCACGTGTGAATGAAATGACAATTATGGAAATTTATGTCGGGACGCGCCTGTATCGCGTCGGGACTAAATGTTGATTAATAAAAGTGAATATTTCATAAGTTGTTCGTATGGTCATTTTGAGTGCGCCAACGCGTCCGGAAGGGTCGAGATAGTCAGAAAAGTGTACCCGGGGGTTTAGTTTGGGTCTCGGGGCGTTTTTAGGCCTAATTAGTACCCCGAGAGGGCATTTTAGACATTTTACATTTTTGGGGAATTAAACCCACGAAAATTCAAGGGTTATATCAGATGTCTAAGGTTGTCTTCTAGGGTTAGAAAAACCAAAGACAAGTGACAGCCATAGGAGAGGGAAGGAGAGAGCTTCCAAGGCAATACAAGGCTAAAAATCCATCCGTTTGCACCGCCACCACTACCAACGCGTAGATCGCGCGACGGGGAACGCAACCACACCAAAATCATCTGCAAATCAGAACACCAAAAATCCCAGGCAAGTGTTTATCTTGCTTATTTCGTTGATGTATCTTTCATATTAGTTTAGGGATGATTAGGATGATTTGTATGGAAGAAAAACCAAAGATTTGAGATAGGAATCGCATGTAGTTATGGTTTAAATGATAATCC
Source organism: Sambucus nigra (assembly GCA_949130495.1). NCBI lineage: Eukaryota > Viridiplantae > Streptophyta > Magnoliopsida > Dipsacales > Adoxaceae > Sambucus > Sambucus nigra. The sequence continues at coordinate 131,463,705 of OX422210.1, forward strand.
TGGAAACCCTTGCCATGTAGAGGAATTAACCACGAAATTATGATGTTTATAAGAAGAAATTTCTGGAAATACTTGTTAGAACCATGCTTAAGAGAATTCTAGGTTTCTTGATAATTATAATAATTTTTGGGCTGTTAATCCATGTATAATGATAGAAATCCACATGCTTTACGTTGGAAATACCTAATATGGAGATATAATGTTAGTAGTATGAATCTTTGGACGTCTAGGAATGTAAAACTTGAATTCGGATGAAGATAGGTGTTAGAACCCGTAACTGCAAAACTGCAGAAATCGAAATACCCGTTTGATCGATCGATCGAGCCCAGAGCTTCGATCGATCGAACCTTCGATCGATCGAACCCCAGACCTCGATCGATTGACCCCTCCTGGCAGACTCCTATTTCCCTTTTTAACTTAGTTAAATTCAATTTTATGTGAAATAATTCTCGGGCATCCTTAATAAAATGTTTTGGGAGATAGGGAAGACCAGTAGGACATGTGAATAAATTTTGGGACCCTTGATGTCGGGCAAAGATTGTATTTTGGGATAATGACATAAGGGTCGGTGAATTTATGATTTAAAGAGAGAGACACGTAAGAGAGTTACTTTGGGACAAATGTGTATACCTACTAAATTTTATAATTTGGAGAATAAAGCCATAAGAGTTGTGTGGTACATTGGAATAATACCGAATCAAGGTTAGAAACGAACCGTTATAAGTGTTTACTAAAATATGATAATATGGATAAAAGTCGTAACTATGGGAATTGAGAATATACCCAATATTGATATGGTAATATTAGTATAGTTATATGATTGTGTATGCATATGCTATCTATGTGTGAAAAATATACCCATGCTACTTGCTATCCCTGAGGTTGCCGCGTTGGGACGATCTTATCCTGTGTTGCCTTATGAGGGATATTGACTCGTACCCTAGGATAGTAGAGTTCCTTGGTACAGGCTATCGATTTGATAGTTCAGACGGTCCTAAGAGACGCGGGTATGCGCCATCCTCTTAGAGACTTGGAATCTATGCTTCGCCTCAATATTGTTGTGTATGTGTTAATACAATTCGAGAGTGATTCCGAATTTGTATTCCCCTAAATATGAGTGATACGGGGTTTGGATAGTAGAGTATGCCCGCACCATAGTTTTTATGTGGGGTGCCGTTAGTATATATATATAATTTATGAGTGATTGGTATATATATACTTATATATGGGAGACCGCACCATAGTTTTTATGTGAGGTGCTGTTATGATATATATATATTTTACGAGTAGTTAATATATATATGAAATTCTGAAATTTGGAACTACCTACTGTGAATTGATATATGTAGGACATGGTTGATGACTCAAATTGTAAATACTTGTTTTGAGAAAGTATAATATATCACTGGAAAACTTTATTGATTAATAAAGTTAGAATGAGAACTTTGGTCACTAATTGAAATATTCTTTTCAAACAATTGAATCGTTAAATTTTGAATCCGGCGAATAACCTAAGGTAAGTTAAATCATTGGGGAAAGATAGCGTGTTATATGATGAGATAAACCATTGGGAATGTTAGTGCGATAGGTGTTCACATTAGAAGAGAGGTGAGAATTTCTCAAGAGAGTGTCGCACTAATATGCTGTTGCATTGGCCTGTATCACTTTAAATACTTGCTAAACAAATTTTTAAATCATATACACTATCGGGCTCTGACCCGTTTCTCTCTCTCTCTCTTGTATATATATGTATGTACTACTGGTGCCCAGCCACATGGGCGTCTTGCTTAGGATCCCTTGGAAGGAACGTGCTGCAGCTTAGGTGGGAGTTGCAGGCCACTTGCTTAGACAATTTCATTTACTTGATTCCACTCCTATGATTCTCAGTTATTGGGGCATGTGTCGCCCTTTCCACTATTTATCTGTTTTGTTGGGACATTTCTACTTCAGTTATTTCTAGTACTGTTACTTTGGGATTTGTTCAGCATGTATGTTTTACATTAAGTTTTAAATGTTGAGATTTTGGATGTTGAATGTTTAAATCAATTGGATTATGTTCCAGGATAATTGTGGTATGGTTCTTACTTATTGAAAATGTGATTAATAATTAAATAAATAAGTTTTTCTTTAAAAAAATACAATTTGGTTAGAAAGGTTAAAAATGGTTTTGACACTTAGCTTAATTAATTAGGGTGTTAGTTTGGAAAAAGTTATTTTTACGACAGTGATGCTAAGAATGAACCAACTGTTCACCTTGATTTTAATTTAATAAAGGAGTGATCGCCCGGTATTTAATTAGGCGGGGTGTCACAGGTGGTATCAGAGCATCAGGTTCTAGAGTCCTTAGGATCTGTACAACTTATTATGCTTTCAGCGTTGCTTTGTTCGTTATAGAGCCCTATGTTTAGGATTGTCGATTTCTTTGACGAGATTTCGTTCTCCTACTATAATGTTTATACATTAGAGAATTCTAATTTCGTTCGGATGTGTGCGTGTGCCGAGTGATGACGGATGTCAGAAGATGACTGTTAAGTGGACATCAGGAGGCAGGGCTCAGTTGAGATTATAAAATATATCCGAGGATGATGACCGTAGTTGAGGTCACCTCCATTGTGGCACGAAAAGCCAAGACTTGAAAGGCGACTAAGGCGCAACAATGATTTCCAAATGCTGTTATAGTCAAATGAGGTGCGAGGGTAAACTTACCCAACATCTTACAAAAACGTGTAGAGAGTGTCAGTGGGAAATTCAAAAAAAAAAAAATGCGGAAATTGTTTGTGTTTACCAAAGGAGGTAAAGTATCCAAAGGTTTAGATATAGGACGGAGTATGGCAAACTGAAAGTGAAAATTTAGAGAAAATTTTCTTGGATTTCGGGACGAAGTTATAATGGTTGGGGTCAACCACCAATTTTAGAAGTGGAATGCTATGCCTATAGGAGAACCTTAGGTACAGTGTTGGCCGTATGATCCTTCCTCAACTGTTCAGGATGAGAAGCAAATGTGGTTCTCAACTCATCGCAGGAGGGCATGACAGAAGTCCAATTGTGAATGTGAATCCAAATCGTTAGCGAATTTTGTATCGAAAGATGTAGATACTAGTGGAGGAAACAACTCCAAGTGGGAGACCAACTCGTAATAATAGTTGATAATACTCGAGGAGAAAAGTCTGATGGACGACCGATTCAGAGGTTGACAATGTCATATTTTGTCAATATAGATGATAACGCTTCTTTGTGGGGGAAGTTAAAGGAATCGAAGAATTTAGTCGAGAATAAGACTGAATGCAACGGTGGTGGTATAGCACCACAAATGGATGTGGATACACATCAGGGGACCCATTTAAATGATTCGGATAATGGAATTCTTACCAAGTGATGGTAAATTCAGTAAGTACTATTATAGATTGTAGCATGATCTTTATGACCTAAAAAGCTAAAGGAACAACCGGGATGGTTAACAGGAATCGAGTTTACTAAAGTCCGAGAGGAGGACAAATCCTAACCTGGTTAGTAGGACAGGTGGTAAGTGGATTATGTGTTGAGGTATTTTGTGCGGAGTGAGATCGCTCGCGATAATATGTTCCAAAGTGAGTATAAGAATAAGGATAAGGTGCCTAGTAAAAGGTAATGATTAAAGTAATTTTGTTTGGTTTGAGTAAACGTGTTACGTCCAGAAACCACTTGCGCAGTCAAGACGATTGGCAAGGTGGAAGTATAAATTGTATCCTCAGAGGATGAGGCGTGTTTATGTGACACGAGCGAGTCACTATATTTTGTTCCTTGCTAGATTAGCATGTGAGACGAGCTTAATGCATATCATTATAAACGTTATTAAAATGTGAATATTTTTCCCTAGTGTAGCGGGATTTTTTTTTAGTGCTATCCGCGGAGGATGAATGAGTATATTAACAGTGTTTTGTACTTTATTGAGGTTACTCGTTGTAGTGATGCGATACACGAGTATGATATTATCTTTGTTAAAATGTTATAGAAATGGTTAGTACGATAGTGGGCATTTATTGCAAGGCTATCGGAGTGGTTGCATTAGTGCAACATGTTTTATGTTTGTTTTGGCGAGGCTTTACCTGTGAGAAGGTTGGACCCGCACTTATATTATCTATCCTAGAGACTTCGAAGGAGATAGTGGGCTCGAGATATTCGATGCCAAAGTATGTATAGACTTTGTCAGTATAATTTCGTATGTATCGGGATTTACCGTTGAGCGAAAAAGATTTGACTCAGTATTATGTTTAGCACTCCGGACTTAGTGATAGGAAGAGTGCATTGTTATATTTATCCTTTAGAGATGTGGGAGTAAATATTTATACCCCTATTATTAGGGAAAGGAATTTTGATAATTCTGATTGTATGTATTCGAGGTTTATGGAATGCTATTACCACCAACCTATACTGAACAATAGTGCAATTGGTGAAACGTTCTTTGTTAAGCATAATTACGGGAGAAATTGTAATTTTTCTGTCAAGGGACGGAATAAAGGGGTATATGCTATGGATGGAGGACCTCACGGATTTCGATAACCGACAATGCTAGGTAGTAGTGTATCGGGGGTTGTTTGGATTTCGCTTTGCGAGACATCCCATGCATGAAACTTAGCGTAAGGTTGGAAATAGGGAGACGTTTGGTCAGTATTCCATGAGTTCGGTACCCTGGTCGAAATGTGATCAAGTAATTATGTATGTAAGTTGAAAGTTGAATTTTGATTTAAAGCCATTGGAGCCGGTTGTGTGGTAAGAAAGCATTGAAAGCTTTGCTTTGTCACCACGAGTTAAGGGGGCGAAATGATAATAAGGAAGATTTAAAATTTTGATTTTTAGGGTGATTAAAGTGTTGTAATCACGCTGCAAGCACCAGGGAAAACAAACAATTTGTTTATTAGTATGGAGCGTATGTGATGCTTACGCTAGTATGCCCGGTTTATAGGGTGTGTAGACATCCTAGTTAACTGATGATAAAACTCGTCCGAGATGAAGGGGCGTGGCAATGGACGTGTGGAAAATGTGTTTGTGGGGCTAACAGAACGAAGTGGAAGTGACATAGTGGATTAAACGTCACAAGAGGGACGATAATCCATACATAGGTGTGCAATTAGAATAGCCCACCCAAATTTGAATTGGAAGATTGTGGGAAGCCATTTAAGAAGAGTATTCCTTGAATGGAGCAGAATTAAATGATTATGAAGAACACTCGGAGCAAAAATTGTTAGTAATCAAATGTGAGAGCGACTCACACATATAAAGGGTGATGATGTTAGTTCGGTATAAGAGGACCAGAAGTGCGCTTCGTGGAGAGAAGAGCACGGGTCAAAACTTTCGGCATACTCTAAGGAAGGAAGGGGAGTATTACGTGTCAATTAATGTGAGACATTTCAAGGAAAAATCGATGTTTAGCGGGACATAGTGAGTAGTCTCTACTTGCACCGCCCATAGGTAAGGTTTGGTTGAAAGAGAAAAATCAACCAAAGAATTTTGTGTTTATCGACAATTCCTGAAATTGGAAGAGGTCGGTAAAGTCGGTACAGTCCTTGGATGGGTTGCCATCGTCAAAACAAGATCAAGGGTTCATCCCGAACATGTGAATTAAGCCGCTGAGAAGAAAGTGATTGATATTCCTTTGGAATCGTTTACAATATTAACTAGTATGCCCCAGACTTCCTTTGAAAGGAAGGATCGCGCCAGTGCATGGTCCGGCGCAGTATAAATTTCCGAATCAGGATGAGATTGGTGAATCCCACCTTTGATATGGAATTTCAGGAACCAACAAAGATAAGGTTTCGTTTCGAGTGGGATGTATCACCCTTAGCCAGGGAATAGGCCCATGGTGATTAAAGATTTGGGGAGCTACATGAAGGAGATTTTGGAATCTTGATACGATGATTTCAGGAATGCTCTGTAGAAGCACTCGTACCTGTTTGTCGCTTACGAGGTACTTATTTAGGTTTTGTTATGGAATAACCTCGACTATTCTCCTTCCGTATGTTTAGAGGAGAGTAGATAATCAGAATTTTTGGATCGGTCGAGAGAACATCCAATAACTGTGGTAGAATTCCATGACTGTTTTAGACGAGCAAGAGTAATCAAATGTTCGTAAAATTTTCTCAGAATGGGAGTTTTGTATATGAATAAATCCGAGTATTTGTCATGTAGTGAGGTGCGACCTCCTAATGATAGTGAGATAATGAAATTATAACGTATAGGCGTGACCTATGCGAATGTTGTCGGCTGGGAGCACAATGTGAAGTGTCTCCAATGAGAATGTAAAACCAAGTTACTTTGAAGAAAGGGCTATAGTGATTGAGCGCCGTAATGTGTAGTTAGTTTGTGTACGGAAAAGGATATCCAGAATTGTGCTACCAAATAGGCCTTATTTTCCGAATTTCGGGACGAAATTCCATTACGAGGGGGGAAGTATGTAATACCCCGTATTTTCATGGCTTTTAAATTATGGGATTTATTAAATTTAATTGAGATAATTTAATTTAATATTAATTCGGAATGTTGTTTTAAATATTTACTAGCGTGAAGAGAGTTAGTAATTATTGGAAATTTGTTATTTGTTGAATATTACTGGATGAGTATAGTAATATATGAGATTTAATGTTATAATATTGTCACGTGTGAATGAAATGACAATTATGAAAATTTATGTCGAGACGCGCCTGTGTCGCGTCGGGACTAAATGTTGATTAATAAAAGTGAATATTTTATAAGTTGTTCGTATGGTGGTTTTGAGTACGCTAACGCATCCGGAAGGGTCTAGATAGTCAAAAAAGTGTACCCGGGGGTTTAATTTGGGTCTCGGGACGTTTTTTGGCCTAATTAGTACCCCAGGAGGGCATTTGAGACATTTTACATTTTTGGGGAATTAAACCCACGAAAATTCAAGGGGTATATCAGATGTCTAAGGTTGTCTTCTAGGGTTAGAACAACCAAAGACAAGTGACGGCCATAGGAGAGGGAAGGAGAGAGCTTCCAAGGCAATACAAGGCTAAAAATCCATCCGTTTGCACCGCCACCACTACCAACGTGTAGATCGCGCGACGGGGAACGCAACCACACCAAAATCATCTGCAAATCAGAACACCAAAAATCCCAGGCAAGAGTTTATCTTGCTTATTTCGTTGATGCATCTTTCATATTAGTTTAGGGATGATTAGGATGATTTGTATTGAAGAAAAACCAAAGATTTGAGATAGGAATCGCATGTAGTTATGGTTTAAATGATAATCCTGAAAATCCTTGCCATGTAGAGGAATTACCCACGAAATTATGATGTTTATAAGAAGAAATTTCTGGAAATACTTGTTAGAACCATGCTTAAGAGAATTCTAGGGTTCTTGATAATTATAATAATTTTTGGGCTATTAATCCATATATAATGATAGAAATCCACATGCTTTACGTTGGAAATACCTAATATGGAGATATAATGTTAGTAGTATGAATCTTTGGATGTTTGGGAATGTAAAACTTGAATTTGGATGAAGATAGGTGTTAGAACCCGTAACTGCAAAACTGCAGAAATCGAAATACCTGTTTGATCGATCGATCGAGCCCAGAGCTTCGATCGATCGAACCCCAGACCTCGATCGATCGACCCCTCCTGGCAGACTCCTATTTCCCTTTTTAAGTTATTTAAATTCAATTTAATGTGAAATAATTCTTGGGCATCCTTAATAAAATGTTTTGGGAGATAGGGAAGACCAGTAGGAGATGTGAATAAATTTTGGGACCCTTGATGTCGGGCAAAGATTGTATTTTGGGATAATGACATAAGGGTCGGTGAATTTATGATTTAAAGAGAGAGACACGTAAGAGAGTTACTTTGGGACAAATGTGTATACCTACTGAATTTTATAATTTGGAGAATAAAGCCATGAGAGTTGTGTGGTACGTTGGAATAATACCGAATCAAGGTTAGAAACGAACCGTTATAAGTGTTTACTAAGATATGATAATATGGATAAAAGTCGTAACTATGGGATTTGAGAATATACCCAATATTGATATGGTAATATTAGTATAGTTATACGATTGTGTATGCATATGCTATCTATGTGTGAAAAACATACCCACGCTACTTGCTATCCCTGAGGTTGCCGCGTTGGGACGATCTTATCCTGTGTTGCCTTATGGGGGATATTGACTCGTACCCTAGGAGATAGATATCCTTGGTACAGGCTATCGATTTGATAGTTCAGACGGTCCTAAGAGACGCGGGTATGTGCCATCCTCTTAGAGACTTGGAATCTATGCTTCGCCTCAATATTGTTGTGTATGTGTTAATACAATTCGAGAGTGATTCCGAATTTGTATTCCCCTTAATACGAGTGATACGGGGTTTGGATAGTAGTGTATGCCCGCACCATAGTTTTTATGTGGGGTGCCGTTAGTATATATATATAATTTATGAGTGATTGGTATATATATACTTATATATGGGAGATCGCACCATAGTTTTTATGTGGGGTGCTGTTATGATATATTTATTTTACGAGTAGTTAATATATATATGAAATTCTGAAAATTTGGAACTACCTATTGTGAATTGATATGTAGGAAATGGTTGATAACTCAAATTGTAAATACTTGTTTTGAGAAAGTATAATATATCACTGGAAAACTTTATTGATTAATAATGTTAGAATGAGAACTTTGGTTACTAATTGAAATATTCTTTTCAAACAATTGAATCGTTAAATTTTGAATCCGGTGAATAACCTAAGATAAGTTAAATTATTGGGGAAAGATAGCGTGTTATATGATGAGATAAACCATTGGGAAGGTTAGTGCGATAGGTGTGCACATTAGAAGAGATGTGAGAATTTCTCAAGAGAGTGTCGCACTAATATGTTGTTGCATTGGCATGTATCACTTTAAATACTTGCTAAACAAATTTTTAAATCATATACACTATCGGGCTCTGACCCGTTTCTCTCTCTCTCTCTCTCTCTCTCTCTCTCTCTCTCTCTCTCTCTCTCTCTCTCTCTTGTATATATATGTATGTACTACAGGTGCCCAGCCACAGGGGCGTCTTGCTTAGGATCCCTTGGAAGGAACGTGCTGCAGCTTAGGTGGGAGTTGCAGGCCACTTGCTTAGACGATTTCATTTACTTGATTCCACTCCTATGATTCTCAGTTATTGGGGCATGTGTCGCCCTTTCCACTATTTATCTGTTTTGTTGGGACATTTGTACTTCAGTTATTTCTAGTACTGTTACTTTGGGATTTATTCAGCATGTATGTTTTACATTAAGTTTTAAATGTTGAGATTTTGGATGTTGAATGTTTAAATCAATTGGATTATGTTCCAGGATAATTGTGGTATGGTTCTTACTTATTGAAAATGTGGTTAATAATTAAATAAATAAGTTTTTCTTTAAAAAAAATACAATTTGGTTAGAAAGGTTAAAAATGGTTTTGACACTTAGCTTAATTAATTAGGGTGTTAATTTGGAAAAAATTATTTTTACGACAGTGATGCTAAGAATGAACCAACTGTTCACCTTGATTTTAATTTAATAAAGGAGTGATCGCTCGGTATTTAATTAGGCGGGGTGTCACAGCATCACCCATCCATACTTGGTGTACCTTTGGTACTTGTACTTTGCTCCTTGTTTGGTATAATCAAGAAAGGCATTCTCATCATAAGATACTAATAAGAGAATCATGCATGATTCACACGACATCACCAAAGAGCATTGTTATTGAACAAATTATACCCAGTGATTGGAGGGTCACTTCATGATGGGCGCTGGTCCGGCAGGTCGTAGTTATCCTAAGCGATATGACTCTCACCTTCCATTGGCCAAGTACCTTCGACGTATATCAAATGGTTCCCCCGCATAGTACCGCTTGACCGAAGTCATGACGGGAGGTATATCGCAGGGAATTCATTCACGTACACCGAGTATATCGAATTTGCTCTCACACGTACCATCCCCACGAGGTACATAGTGAGGCAATTCATGTAGACTCATGTATATCAAATGGCTTGTCCACATGTACCGATTGCCCGCAAGAGCAAGGCGTATATCGTGGAAGTCACGCCAAAGGGGGGAACCCATGCCGATTCACCTAACCAACTGCATACCTGCATATAGGTGTCAAATTTAGGACACGCACTTTAGATTTCCGATTTTAACCCGAAACTCTGCCGAAATTCCTGGTCGGCCTGCCGCCCAAATTTTTGCACATTTTTAAAATGGGACCCTGTCCGTGAGCCTGGTTACAAGTCAACCGTAGCTTTGCATATATTAAAAACCCCACTTTTCCAGGCTCGGGTCATTGCATTTAGAAGAATTAAATACAAGTGAGAACATAATAATCATAATAATCATGCTGAGTTCCGTCTCCAAAAACATTTCTCCCTTCTTTATCAAAAATCCAAAAATATTTCTCCCTTCTTTATCAAAAATCCAAAAACATTTCTCCCTTCTTTATCAAAAATCCAAAAATAGTTTCTCCCCTTTTTCTAAAAAATAAATCCCATTCTACGCCTTCTCAGGTTAATCGCAATCCCTTGGCCTGGCTCCCTATTGGCTTCGATCTTCAGTCAAATCACCCCGAAATTTCGTCCGTTCCTCTACTACTTCTTTCGAGTCTGGAATCCATCCACTTTACATGGAGAATATAGATCAAGTACCAGTCATACAGCCGGATCTGATGGCAGTCCTAGCTCAACTCGTGTCCAAGATTGACAACCGCCAAACTGAGGTTCGAGAGATGCAACGAAACTAGGTTCCTATTTGTCAAGAGCCCGAGGTCCTATTCCCTTGTGCTATGGGTCCGCTCGAGCCTATCTGGGTTCTCGAAGAATATCAACACGCTCCACGTGCCCCTCTTATCAATGGGCCATCGCCTGCCCAGCTTCCGATGCCAAATATTGCCCAGCCCGTGGCTAACCTGCCTATAGTCGTTGATCCAAAAGAGGAGGAGTTGAATAAAGTCAAAGAGGATCTCAAGATGCTCACCAAAAAGTTCGACCAAGTCAGAATCTCTGGGAATTACATGGACTACACCCACATGTCTCCTTATCCTAAAGCGAGGTTACCCGATAAGTTTAAGATGCCAAATATCGAGAAGTTTGGAGGTAGTGGACCCCCGATTGTTCATCTTCGCAGTTATTATCGTTCTATGACTCTACTAGGGGCTTCTGAAGAAGTGATGGCCCAATTGTTTCAGCAAACTTTAAAGGATAGTGCCCTCCGATGTTTTTATCTCTCGAGGAATCCAAAATCCGTAGCTGGGAGGATGTAGCCCGAGAATTCATGTCGCAGTACAAATAAAACGAAGAGCTTGATTTCACCCGTCGTGATTTAGAGCTGCTCAAATAGAACCCTAGGGAATCAGTCAGTAACTTCATAACCCGTTGGAGGGAACAAGAAGCTACCATGACTAAACGGCCATCTGAAGAAGAACATGTCAACATAGTGAAGAAGAACTTCTTGCCCCATGTCCGAGTGAAGGTTTGAGGACAATAGTATCCCCACTTCCGAGCTCTTAGAGAGGCAGGAGTATAAATCGAGGAAAGCCTTGTTAAAACAGAGGTTGAACCGAAGAAGGTGTCCTGACAGTATACCCCTAGAAAGTATGACAAGTCTGCCAGTACTACGGTCTCCACCATCAATAACATCTCTCAATCGACCACATCATGGGCACCAAATAGCCGCCCTGCCCCCATCCGAAGGGAATACACTGAGCTCCATGCTCCCCTCTCCAAAGTTTACTAAGCCTTGTTAAGACAAAACCTCATCAAACCCTTGGATCCCCGTCCATTGCCAAATCCACTCCCAAGAAACTTCAAGACCGATGCTCATTGCGCCTTTCACCAAACTGCTGGCCATACCACCGACCAATGCTTTTACCTCCGAAACATATTCCAAGATCTCATTGACCGGGGTACCATCATCCCACCAGCCAATCCTAAGCCAAACACTACTTACAATCCACTCCCAAATTATACCAATGCCATCTTCTTAGAAGAAAGCCCATATTTTGATCCCTCAACTCAAATCACACCCATATACTCTCCTAAACCTCTTCAAAGTTGCCCATATTTCCTCCTACACCCTATTAGCCTCGCTGATCAGGCACTGTCACTCCTTACTAGAGCATGCATCACTGTCCGTACCCATTTTGAAAATGGAAATATGGAATTGTCAGAAGTGTTAAACTAACTCCTAGAGTTCGGGCTGAAATTGCCCTCATAAATGGTCATCGATTGCCAAAGGTTTAGTACACTGTTCTTGGAAGCACGAAAATGAAGATTCAGACAAGTGGTTGGTACCAACCGATGAAGTCAGCCTAGATGATGTTGTCCAGATTATGGCAGAATTATTCGGCCAAACCAACAACATTTGTAGTATCACCGGGTTACTTGACATTTTGAAGCTACAAGGGCGCTTGGTCCCTTCAACCATACATATCCCCACAGAATGGGAAGACCTGTATGAAGAAGTCGTTGAAGTTGTGGAATGCATTGACTTTACATGGAAAGACATATTTATTGCCAGATGGGGGGAAGAATTCGAAGATTCGAGTGAAGAATAAGCTTCAAGAAGAACTGGCCCAGTAGCCGACATATGTGGGATGATATTATTTGAAGAACTCCTCGAAGAAATAAATAGGGTGACAAAATAACCTGAGATTGATGAGGAAACGGGATTTATGTTCTTCCCTTCTTCAGTAAATCACATGACCAGGTCAGGGAGACATTACCAGGTTCCAAGCTCACTACCGGCAAATGAAAAAGGGAATGGCGTTGAAAACCTTCCTATGCCAGAGATGACCATCGAGGAGAGCAAGATCCTTGATCAACTAAAAAAAGCTCAAGCTAACATCACTCTATGGGGGCTTTTCATGTCTTCCCAGCTGCACAAAAATGCTTTAATCAAGCTGCTCACTAGACCCACAGTTCCTCCTTCTACCACACCAGAAGAAGCGATAAATCTGGTTGGATCCTTGACCTCTACCCGAATGCTATCATTTTCTGAAGAAGAAATCCCCAGAATTGGGCCGAATCACAATCACGCACTGAACATCTCCATCGAAGTTATAGGAAAGGCCGTGCCACTCTCTCTTATCGATAACGGATACGCCTTGAATGTCTGCCCACTGAGAACCTTCAAGTGTTTAGGCCTGAAAGAAAGCGACCTCGCTCCAACCTCCGCCGCTGTACGTGCCTATGATAATACCCGCCGGGAGGTGATGGGATCCATAAAACTTCTAATAGGGGTTGGCCCTATAAACCCTATTGTTGAATTCCAAGTCATAGATATCCCAGCTTGTTTCAACCTGTTGCTCGGACGATCCTGGCTCCACAGTTTCAAGGGTGTGTCTTCCTCACTCCATCATAAATTGAAGTTCTTCGTCGACGGGTGAGTCATCACCATTTTGGGAGACGACGAAAATGTCAAGGGTGCAAGAACCAGCAGTCTAATCCTTGAGATACAAAACGAGGCAAATGAAATGCTCCTATCAGGATTCCGAGTTGAGCCACTCCTACTCCCGACAGGGTACGGTTTCAAAGAAAAGGTTTGTCCAGAATATGACCCTCATGGAAATGTCAATGTAATTCAGATGTTCAGAAACATGCACTTCATGCCCGGACTTGGGCTAGGGCAAAGGCAACAAGGGATACTTGGGCCCATAAAACTGAAGAAAGCTTTCCCTCCTTATGGCTTGGGGTATCAACCATCAGAACAAGAACTCAGAATGATCCACCAGTCTCAACCAAAGAGAAGGTTAGACTGCATCCAAACTATCCCAGGAGACTCCTTGAAAGGACGATTCATCAAAAAAGGCAAATACTTCCTCTTTTACGATTTTCCAGAACCATGGTATGACCACACAGACAAGAAGATGAAGCCTGGAATAGAGATCTTTTTCCAAGATAGCTACCCATGGGCCGAAAGTTTTCAACACCGAGTACAACCGCTCATCAAAGATATCGAAAAGACTGAGAAAAGTGATCCCAAAGATTCCTTCAACTTACAGACACTGGGGCTGGCACTCTGCATGACTCATTTAGGCACTACATCAATGGATCCATTCCATCTGATTAAAGCTGCTGATACACCCCTCCTCAACTGGCATGCTGCTCCAGCTCTGTCTCTTGAAATCTCCCCTAACCCCCCCATTGTTTACCCTATTTCTTCTGATATTGTCTATCATTGTTCAAATGTAATCGAGATCTCTTTTGATAAGGTTTTCAATGCTGTTTTTCCTATCAATAAAATAAACAAAGATTTTGAGTATCTTGTTGTGCCTTACATTAACTGTTTGGATTCTAATCGAACTTTTGATGATATTGCAAATGAACAATTCTTAACTGATCTAAATAAGGTTAATAATAAACAACATAACCGCGTTCAAGTTAATGAAAAAGAGACTGTCATTATTAATCTCGATTCTAGTAGCCAACTACGCGAGATTAGGATAGGGGCCACCCTTGACGAGCATGAGTGCGCACAACTCGAAGAATTGCTAAAGGAGTTCATGGATGTCTTTGCATGGTCCTATGGCGATATGCTCGACATTGATCCTGAAATAGCTCAGCACGAGATCCCCACTCTCCCAGATTACAATCCGGTTAAACAAAAATTGAGAAAACTCCGCACCAAATGGTCGCTCAAGGTCAAAGGAGAGGTGGTCAAATAGTTGAACGTGGGTTTGATTCGTGTGATCGAATATCCCACATGGCTAGCCAACATAGTACCTGTGCCGAAATCAGGAGGGAAGGTTCGAATGTGTGTGGACTATTGAGATTTAAACAAAGCTTCTCCAAAGGAAGATTATCCGCTACCCAATAACGACATGATCATGGACAACACAACCAGTCATGCTCTCAAGTCATTCGTCGACGGGTTTGCCGGATACAACCAAATCAAGATGCACCCAGACCACTAAGAAAAAACTGCATTCATCACCCCATGGGGAACCTTTTGCTATACTGTTATGCCATTTGGTCTCAAGAATGCTGGGGCTACCTACCAAAGGGCGACCATAACCATGCTGCATGATCTAATTCACAAAGAAGTCGAGGTTTATGTCGATGATATGATTATCAAGTTCAAAACTAGAGAGGATCATATTGCCGCTCTCTGGAAGCTCTTCGAACGACTGCGACGGTATCAGATGAGACTCAATCCACAGAAATGTGTCTTCGACGTTACAAAGGGAAAATTCTTGGGATTCATGGTCAGTGAGAAGGGGATAAAAGCAGATCTTGCAAAGCTGAAGGCCATACTTGAGATGCCACTGCCCCGAACAGAGAAAGAAGTCCAAGGTTTTCTTGGGAAATTACAATATATCAGCCGGTTCATCAGTCAGGTAACCTCCATCTATGAACCGATCTTCAATCTCCTCCGAAAGGATTCAACCAAGGTTTGGAACGAGCCCTGCCAAGAAGCTTTTGACCGAATCAAATAATATCTGACCCAATCTCTGGTGCTCATGCCACCATAGCCTGGTCTCTCTTTGCTCCTATACCTAACCATAACCGACATTACAGCTGGGTATTTGCTAGCCCAATGCCTTGAAGACTCCCACAAAGAAATAGACATCTATTACACCAGTCGCAAACTGGCCGGGTACGAGGTAAACTACACTGCTTTGGAAAAGGAGTGTGTCGCACTTGTCTGGGTCACCCAAAATTTGCGACACTATATGCTCGCCTTTCCATAAAACTTGTATCCCAAATGGATCCCATCAAATACCTGCTTGAGAAACCCACCATATCCAGTCGAATGGCCCGATGTTGATGCTCCTAACTGAGTTCGATATCGCGTACGTCATGCAGAAAGCCATTAAAGGAAGAGCCATCTCCGACTACCTCGCTGATTACCCCATAGAATAAGCAGATGTCTGGATCTCCGAATTCCCAGATGAAAATATCCTCTACACCGATCAAGACAATCTTCGATGGCAAATGTTCTTTGACAGCGCTGCCAACAAAAAGGGATATGGCATTGGGATACTTCTGATCTCCCCAGATGACTCCCACACTCCCATCGCTATCAAATTAGATTTCCCTTGCACCAACAACATGACGGAATACGAGGCCTCAAAGTTTCTCTCAAGAAAGATATTCAATAGTTTGATGTCCACGGGGATTCTACCTTCATCATCGGTCAAGTACACCGAAAGTGGAAAGTCAAGGACGAAAAGCTCCAACCCTTCCATGCCCACTTAGAAGAGTTAGCCTCCCGATTATGAGATATCACCTTCCATTACCTACCGTGAGCAAAAAATAACCTAGCCGATGCTCTCGCTACCTTGGCCTCCATGGACGACGTGCCTGAAGGAATAACAATGACCCCCTTCCTAGTTCAAAAGCAAGACAAACTAACCCATTGCTACCATATTGAGCTTGTCTCCACAGAAGATCCCGAACTAGCCGATTGCTGGTACTATGATATCTGGTCCCTCATCAAACGTGGTATGTATCCCGAGGGTTCCAATAAGAAAGACCGAACGACCCTCTGAAGACTGGCCGCCCAGTACATCATCTGTCATAAAGCTCTACTCAAGAGGAACTTCGATGGAACTCATCAACATTGTATCGCAGGGACTGAGATTGAGAAAATAATGCAGAAGATCCACAGCGGGGAATGCGGGCCCCATATGAACGGTCACATGCTTGCCAAGAAGATCATCCGACAGGGCTACTACTGGACCACCATGGCCCAAGATTGCACCGCCTATGTCCAGAGATGCCTCAAATGCCAATAGTTCTCCAATTTTCAACACCTGCATCCGCGAGAATTTACAACATGACCTCTTCCTGGACGTTCTCCACCTGGGGTGTCGACATCGTAGGGAAGGTTACACCAAAGGCTTCAAACGGACATGAGTTCATCCTAGTTGCCATTGATTACTTCACCAGGTGGGTTAAAACTGAGTCATACGCAGTATTGAATGCCAAGAAAGTGGCTAAATTCCTCAAGAAAAATATCATCTGCCGATATTGGGTCCTAAACGAGTTAGTGTTAGATAACGGGTTGCACTTCAAAGCGTAAGTCACAAAAGTATCCAATGAGTACGGGATTCAGAGACACAAATCTTCTCCTTACCGACCTCAGACCAATGGTGCAGTTGAAGCCGCCAACAAGAACCTCAAAGCCATCATCAGTAAAATGATTGAAAGTTGTAGGGATTGGGCCGACCGAATCTCGTACGCCCTCTAGGGCTATCGAACCTCAATTCGAACCTCTACTGGGGCTACCCCTTACTCTCTGGTCTACAGCATGGAAGCAGTCCTACCTGTGGAGCTGGAAGTACCCTCGCTACGCATCATGCTCGAAAGAAAAGTTAGTGAAGAAGAATGGTGCCAAAGCCGTCTCGATGAGATGACCCTCCTAGATGAAGGGAGATTGAAAGATCTTTACCACATACAGGGGTACCATCGTCGAATAACGCGATCATTCAACAAGAGAGTCAAGGACCGCGGTGTTCGGGAGGGGGATTTAGCCCTCAAGGAGATAATAGAACCCATCTGGGACCCCAGAGGGAAATTCAAGCCCAATTGGAGCGGCCCTTACATTTTCAAGAAAATCTTATCCGGCGGTGCCACCATGCTCACTGATCTAGATGGGGAAGAGATGGCTCGTCCAGTCAACCTGGACCGTCTCAAGAAATTCTACCCCTAGTCCAAAATCTCAACGCGCTATGACTCTTCTCATATCCCTTCTATTCTTAAAAAAAAAACTCTCTTCATTTCCCTCTACCCAGAACAACGTGGTCCTGATCCTCTGCAAAAAACCATTTTTCAAATTTTTTTTTTCAAAAACCCAGAGGTACATAGGCAGTTCATATATCTTACAGGAGCACAACCCTCTCTTTTTCATAAAATACAAGTCTTTTCTTATCTCGGAGAATGGCAGTTCATTCTAACATATACTTGAACAAAAGGATTATGTATGCCTTAGCGATCGGTATAGATAATTCAAAATACAAAATTCATCGAAAGGCACAGTTGGATGATCAGAAACTTGCTTATTTCATTAATAAGAAATTACAGCACGGATTACATAAGAAAAGGAACAGATAACTCCCTTCCCCTACATCCATAAAAAGCCAAATAAAATCCCCACACCTATTCTCTATTACATAAACAAACTCTCCAAGAGTCCTACCCACAGCTACCAAAGGAGCCTGCACCCTCATCATCTACATCCTTGGGTCCCCAAACTTCCCTTGCTTGAATAGAGTGCCGTAAACACTCCATGGACCGATGAGCCAGAACCATCTTCGGAAAGATCACGATGCCCCCTTCCGTGGTGTTAAATAAAACAAACCACCTTTGTCCAGTCTCCACTGCCAGCATCTTGCTGATTACTTTCCTCCATAACCACTCCATATAATCTTTAGGGACATGCCAAACTCTTCCGACAGACTGAGAGGGACGGGTCGACGGACGCCGATCTTCCCACAGAGATCCAAGCAACAGACGCAGGCGCTCAGTCGAATCTTCTATCGGAAAGAAATTTGAGGCCCGAGATGGCACGACCTGTGCCCAGCCAAATTGGTGCAGAAGCCGCCAAGGGAAATAAAAAGTGGTTTTCCTGAGACCAACTGGCCGCACATACGAGTTTTCCCCTAGCTTCAGAACAGGCTGCAACTGCCCCCACCAAGGTACTGACCAACACAAATTTCGAGCCCCATGCTCCACAAACCAATTCTCCCAGCTCGCAATATCCAGACCAACGCGGATGAAATAACACAAAAAGAAGTTGGGTACAACCGATAAAGGATTTTCTGGAGGGATCGCCAAGCGGAGTCTTTTAGACAACCACATGAACAACATCACAGGGCTACCCCTCAGAAAGTCAGAATGACCTTATCTCCAGGCATCCAGGCCATTCAGGGTCTTCGCCAATATCACCAACGTAGGATTGCGATGGTATGACATCCACAAAGTAATGGCTGCAAGTTGCGGGTCCCCCAGCAGTTTCCCAATCACCAGCAGTAATTTTGAAACCAGGCCCAGAGCAACGGCTCCAGCATAGCCAGCATAGCCTACTTCCTGCAAATGCACGAATTACAGCACCGCCGGGAGAGAGATCATTCCTCCAACAACCAATGATCTGGCCGCCGAAGGCAAAATATGAAGAAGCCCGACCAACAAATCCCTGGGAGAACAAGAAAATTCGGGCAAAGTCGCAGCAACACTGGGATTTACACCCAGCATGGCAGAAAATTCCTCGTAGGTAGGACTAACTTAATCCAACCCAAAGCGGAATACATGGTCTTCGGGGTACCAGAATTGTACCGCTGCCATCAGCATGTTCCACTCAATAGGCCGATTGCGCCACAAGGAGACTCGACGCATGTTGAAAGCATCGTAGTCGACATTATACAAGCACAATTCTTCCAAGGCTTCGAGGTAGTTAGAAAACTCAATGCTACCAGGGAGAGCCATCTTGCAAAGCTAAGAGATAGTGGGCAAGTAAGTAAGAATGCAAAGGTGTGATGAAAACACTCCACCCTTACCCCTTTTTATACTTGAGAACCCTGACAAGAGACATAATCCCTGTAGAAATCGGGGGGAATCCTACCCCACAAAGTACTAAAGGCTGAAGATGGTACAAATCAAAGCTTTGAATTGATGGGACTGGACTGAACTGCCGATAGGCAGGACAGGGTGCTTGCCAATCGACAACCCCCCATTTTTAAAAAATTACTTTTTTCCTCTTTTGTCAAAATCAGAAAACTCAATAAAAATAAATAGATATTCTCCATAGAATTTCAAAATCCCTTTTCCTCCTTATATAATTTCCCCTTTTAAATAAAAACTTTCCTTAAAAAATACTCCTTTTTACGGTCTCAACAGTAAAGTAAAAAGCGCATGTGCATGCATTCATTCATCATTAATAGAAGACAATAAAAAAACTCCATGGCATATCATCTATCTGTTTTCTGTGTTACATCTTTTTTACAGGAAATAAAAAGAAAAAGCAAAAACAACGGGACTCAGCTCGAACCCACATTCTCTCTCTCCCTCTCTCTCACTAAGAGCTTCCACCCCTGCGACGTTCTCTCTTTCCCCTACGGCGAGACGACGCACCACCACTACCCGAGCCAGAGTCCTCTCCGGACGAAGCAGACGACACCAAGCAAGAAGGAACAGGAACCGCATCCTGAATATGGGCAGTCATCGAGGATATTCAGTCTCTGATGTCTCTTAGCCAAGTGGTCGACACTCGGACTTGCTGCAAGAAAAAGGCAAAATCAGTATCAAAGCAGAGATGACCAAGACAGAAAAGAAAGAAAGAGAAGAATAGAAAGGTATACCGCAGGTCGAACGACCTCTTCTACTCCTCCGGATCCATCGCATGAGGACGATGCAACATAGGCACCATCCCTCCATCAGCCCGTCGAATGTTATATGAAGGAGTGTGCAATCGCACAAAATGAACCTCCAAGGTCGCCGCCACCATAGATGCCGTCGGACCGCCGCCACCATGGGAAGATCCCATCGCCCGACTCGAACTCGCAGGAGGGAAAGGCAGGGCATCATATATGCTGGGCACCATCAACCAGCTCATTACAAAGTCCATATAGTCATACGGCACAACCGTATTGGTATACAACAAATAGGACTCGCAGATCATCGCCGCGATCCTCTCATCCTCCGACAACAGTTGCTCCCGCCTCATAGACGTAGGAGGCTGCGCAGGTGGCACCACCACCTTCTCCTCAGCAATTTGGCTAACCACCTTATCCCCGAGATACCAAGAATGGACAAACTCATGCGCTAGCAAACGACTCATCTGCGCGTTCACCCCGGTCGTCCCCGCATCCTAAATGGCTGTCCCCAAGGGATAGAAGGTCACCTGAAAATCTCCAAGCAGGCATAAATCAATACTAGACCAGAAGGTGCAAAAACCAAGATTGAAATGGAAAAAGCCTTACCCCACCACTAGTCAGGTCATTCAAGACCTGACGCACCGCCTCCAGGGATAGAGATCCCTTCAAATACCGATTGGCCTTACGACATCGATATAATCGGCAGAAGTCCCCAACAATATCGTCCTTCAGAGCGATCAGCGGGGTATTGCACCCAATCACCTCATAGAACCACGTCTGAATTCATAAACAAAAAGAGACGCATAAGGAAAATGCGAATGCATGAAAGGAAAATGCAAATGCATGAAAAGAAATGCGCAAAATGAAGAATACCTCCAGAAGGAACGTGGCTCCCGTAAAGGTCTGTCGACAGCACCGGATGAATGCATCCAGAGAAGAGTAAAGGGTTGCCAAAGTCAGACTCCCCCAATCATAGAAAGGGATGTTCGAAAACATCCTCAGGTACGGTAAGAACCACAAATGGACGAAGTCGCCGCTCACCGCCAGCATGAAGCCTCCTAACACCAGCAAAATAAATAACAGGGCCATATGCCTCACTTGCAGCCCGTCCTCCACATCAATCACCCTTCCCAACAGAACATCCTTCAGCAAAGACAACCGGATAGAATCCCTATAAACTATCCTCCCTACATCACTAAGTGCCGCACGCACTGCCTCCGGTCTCAACTGCAAAGAGCGATCCACCTCTATCTGCTCTCCATCAAAATTTAGACCCAACAACTACTGCACGTCTATGGGAGTTACAGTCATCTCCCCGAAAGCCAAAGTGGAAGGTGTGGGTAGTATCCCACCACCTCTCCCCCAAAGCACACAGGAGCGCTGTCGAACGAGGCGTCTCATCCAGCGCAGATGCCAACCTCCCAAAACTCGCTGATGATACCACCCAACGCACCACAAGTGGGAGATGCTCCCAGATATCCCTGAGCCCTATTGTCCCGCTAGCGCGCATGTTCTTCAAGGAAATATCAGACTGGCAAAAAGGAAAAATCTCATCAGAAGTCAAGAAAGAAAGAAAAATCACCAAAAAAGAAAGGAATGCCAAAGGTCGGGTTACTTACATAACCGCTGGGAATCTCTTTCGAAGAACGATGTCGCGACGGCTCCCGCAGCAAGGTCCGCTCATCCGCAATAGGATCAAATGCATCAAAAGAGTTCTCACTCCCCAAAGCAAGAGGCGCCCTGGAACTCCACTCCACATTCACCCAGTCGTCAACGATCAACCACTCCCTGTGGACTGCAGTACTCACAAAAGCGACCATTTCTTGAAGATCGGAATGCTAGAATAATTTGTAGAGAAATCACAAAAAGAGAGAAAGAAAAGAAGCTGTGAAAAAAAAATGAAGGGATTCGCCCCTTTTTATAGGATGCCAAGCGCTATGCCGATCGGCACATACCCCAGCCATACCGATCGGCACTGACTCCTTACCTTCCCGAGGTAGTCCAAAAGTCTGTGCCACTGCTGAATGGCACCCCTCATATCATGCTGACCGAAACCCCCATTAAATTTCGTACAGAAATTCCCAAAAAATATCAAAAACACCCCGAAATCCTCAAAAAATTCCTAAAAATCCCAGGAAGGATTTAGAGCCTTTTTCACTAGGAAAATATCGCTTTCCCTCAAGAGGAACCCCTCTTTCCTAGAGAAATCCTCAAAAACCAAGTAAATCTCCTCCCGAAAAAGCCCCGAAGGATCTCTAAGGATCGCCTGATCACTTCCCCAGTGGAGTTTTTTTAGAGCACCAAAATTTGTTGTTTCCCCCTGCGAGGCCTCCTTAGGAGGCAAAAACTTCCCCAACTATCAGCTCCCCAGCTCAGATCAAAATCACAAAGCACTTTCTCCAGCAGAATCAAAATCCAATCTTTATCCACTCTTAGGTCAGAATTGACCTCGGTCTTGGATCGTCACTTGAGTTAGGTCAGAATTGACCTCGGTCCTCGATCGTCACCACTCTTAGGTCAGAATTGACCTCGGTATTAGATCGTCACCTGAGTTAGGTCAGAAATGACCTCGGTCCTCGATCGTCACCACTCTTAGGACAGAATTGACCTCGATCTTGGATCGTCAGCTGATTTGGGTCAGAATTGACCCCAATCCTCGGTCGTCACCACTCTTAGGTCAGAACTGACCTCGGTCTTGGATCGTCACCTGAATTAGGTCAGAATTGACCTCGGTTCTCGATCGTCACCACTCTTAGGTCAGAATTGACCTCGGTCTTGGATCGTCACCTGAGTCAAAATTAACCTCGGTCCTCGGTCGTCACCACTCTTAGGTCAGAATTGACCTCGGTCTTAGATCGTCACCTGAGTTAGGTCAGAATTGACCTTGGTCCTCGGTCGTCACCACTCTTAGGTCATTATTGACCTCAGTCTTTGATCATCACCTGAGTTAGGTCAGAATTGACCTCGATCGTCACCACTCTTAGGTCAGAATTGACCCCGGTCCTCGGTCGTCACCACTCTTAGGTCAGAACTTACCTCAGTCTTGGATCGTCACCTGAGTTAGGTCAGAATTGACCTCGGTCCTTGGTCGTCACCACTCTTAGGTCAGAATTGACCTCGGTCTTGGATCATCACCCGAGTTAGGTCTGAATTGACCTCGATCCTCGATCGTCACCACTTTTAGGTCAGAATTAACCTCGGTCTTGGATCGTCACCTGAGTTAGGTCAGAAATAACCTCACTCCTCAGTCATCACCACTCTTAGGTCAGAATTAACCTCGGTCTTGGATCGTCACCTGAATTAGGTCAGATTTGACCTCGGTCCTTGGTCGTCACCACTCTTAGGTCATAATTGACCTCGGTCTTGGATCGTCACCTAAGATAGGTCATAATTGGCCTCGGTCCTCGATCGTCACCACTCTTAGGTCAGAATTGACCTCGATCTTGGATCGTCACCTGAGTTAGGTCAAAAATGACCTCAGCCCTCGGTCGTCACCACTCTTAGGTCAGAATTGACCTCGGTCTTGGATCGTCACCTGAGTTAGGACAGAAATGACCTCCGTCCTCGGTCGTCACCACTCTTAGGTCAGAATTGACCTCGATTATTAGATCTTTACCCTAAGCCTGCAGAATCTTCTTTGACCCACATAATCGATCACCCTCATCGCTTAAGCCCATAAATTTGGTTTTGACCCACAAAATTCGTTATCCTCAGCACCCCCCTCAGGTCCTCAGAATCGGCCTCGACCCTCTGAATCGGTCATACTCCCTAAAAAGCATCATGTGGTGTCTATTCGATGGTTCTCATTTCTTCCAAACTCACCCATCAAGGGGCTCTGTAGACACCCCATTCCGTTACCCCATAACTCTCTTAAGGTCCCTAGTACCTCCCTTCATCACTACAAACCCAGGTCATGTCCCGAGTACTGACCTAGAGCCACCGGGTACTCCCAGGCTCCGTTTGACCAAAAGTCAAACTCTTCAGCTCGACCAAAGCTGAATGAATCTTCGAAGGGAACTGAATTCACTTTCCAATGGTCCGTCCCGTCCATAATTCTGACTTACCATGTGGACGAATGATCTATTTGCATCCAAAACTTGATCCGGAGGCCACCAGGCGCTCCCAGGCTCTGTTTGACCTAAGTCAAATCTTCAGCTCGACCAAGACTGAATGAATATTGGTAGGGCACTAAAACCCCTTTCCAATGGTCCACTCCATGCGCGATTCTGACTTACCATGCAGACGAATGATCCGTTTGACTCCAAGAGGTCACCAAATGCTTTCAGGTCCTGGTTGACCAAATTCAACTCCCCAAACCGGGTCAAAATATTTGGAATGTTGAAGTACATCTCCTAACCTTTCCAACGGTCTATCTCGTGCACGATTCGGACTTACCATGTGGACGAACGATCCGTTTGCGTCCGAATGATTCCCCGTCCAATGGACCGACAAATGTTTCTGAGCCATATTTGACCCAAAGTCAACTCCTGAACCTAGGAGAGATACAAAGGACTTTCAAAGGTCTCTGAATTACCTTTCCTATGTTCTACCTCGTACGCAATTCGTTTCAACAGTTTGCCCTCGGCAGCCAATTTTCAGAAAAGGCCTGAAACACACTGCCAAACGGCAGGTTCCAGACCCTGCCTATCGGTAGGTGCTGATAGGCAGGACCAAGTCTATACCGATCGACATTAACCTGGGCCTATAAAAGGAGACCTTCACCTCATTTGCAAAGGGAGCCCAGATCGGAGACAAATCGCTCTCAGCGAATCCTAAAAACCTCTCTCGAAGGCAGCGCGATTTCAACATCCAAATCCCTTCCTA
This sequence comes from Sambucus nigra, assembly GCA_949130495.1. Classification (NCBI taxonomy): domain Eukaryota; kingdom Viridiplantae; phylum Streptophyta; class Magnoliopsida; order Dipsacales; family Adoxaceae; genus Sambucus; species Sambucus nigra. The sequence continues at coordinate 131,488,857 of OX422210.1, forward strand.
ACTTCCACTTTTCATCATCCTTTTCATCAAACTTGGCGAATTAGACACTCTCCATCATCATCCAAGTGCCAGGGATGCTCTCCAACATTCAAGATCAAGCTCAAGATCTTCAAGAAGGTCCAACTTTCTCAACTTTCTCTTAAATTCTCAATAACTTGTTTTATTACCTAGAACTTTTATTATCTCATCTCACACATCCTAATATACTTTTTATTTAGTATTATTTCACATCTCCTATTTTCATATAAATAAAACCCAAAAAAACAAGAAAAAGAAGGTTTGCTCATACATTCCAAATAGGGATTCTCATACTTTTCTCGCAACTAAAACACTTTTTCTACACACACACACACACACACTCATAAATAAGAGATCCCCCATTTGGATTTATGGGATAAACCCCACCCCTCATTTTGTATGCGAACTACGTGGACTTTGATGCCTTTATAGGCTACGTAGGTGTCTTGGGGTAAAACTCGAGACTCGAGTTCTTTTTCTCACTTTTCTCTCGTTTTCTATCTTCTCTAAATCCAATCTTCTTATATTCTATATACTTGGTCTTAGTGACGTATTACTCCATATGCGTTATCGTTCCATTATAACGATCAACGTAGGTGTAATCGTGTAAATCTTATCTTTCTAATATTATTTTTATACCTTCCTCCGGATGACTCGCTTTATCTTTTCCATGATACAAGTCGGGAATTCCAATCTCCACTATATATATACACATGCACACATATCACGGGGAAAAATAAAGGAAAATAGCAAATATCCATGAGAGACCGAAAGGGCGGAATGGGTGCCTAACACCTTCCCATTTCGTTACTTAGCCTCCGAACCCTTCTCAAATCATTTTGGTTTCGCATGCACCAGTATGTCTTTGGATGCCATCCTTCGGGATGGCTTCCCCTTTTTCTTTTGTCTGTTTTGAGTAACATAGACTGGTGACTTTGAATCTCTCTACATTTTTACACCTCATCTCAATTGACGCCGGTCGAAGCGCTCCCGAGAGGGATGCGCGGGACCCGAGGATCCTTCCTTCGTGCGCCCGCCCGCAGGCGAGGATCGGGGATGGCCACAGTGGATCCACCTAGTGTCAGTGCCCCATCGTCCTTTAGAAATGATAGAAAGCTTCCCTCCTTTTACAGAGGAGGACATCTAGTCAGAGGTACAATCTTTGCTATTTTCTCTTGTTTCCTACACTTCAATTCCGAGTTTTTTTATTTCTTCATCTGTTATCGACTTTAATTCTTTTCTTGTTTCTTTCTTCTTGTAAACTTTTCTTGTGTTGACGTCTTAGTTGTGGAATATCCAGAACTAGATGGCTTTCGTAATTGAGCATGTGCAGGTGATGGCTCAGTTTTGTGTTACCCCGATGACAATGGCCAGAGGCTAGTTCTGGAAGTGGTGGGTCTAATGCTCATCATCATGGGAAGCTCGTTCGAGACCCTTGAGGTGGTGGTTAGGGTTAGGCTAGGTTTTAGAAAGTATAGGTTGTGCCTTGATAATTTTGATCTTGTTTTCTTCTTTTTCTTTATTCCTGAAAAATGTAAAATCAATGACGTATATATCTAAATGATTCATTTTTCATTTTTGCTTGTCCTGAATTAATGACCTAATCTATATGCACTTTTAATTTTACACTAGGGGTTTTATTTGGATGAAAAATAAGAAAATGTATTTAAAATTTTATATTTGTGCCCTTGGGATATTCAAAGTAAGAAAGTCTCGGGAAACCCTTTTTGTAAAAAGTTAATTTTGAAAAGGGCTTTCGGTGGAAACAAAAAAGGAAAGGAGTGTTGATTTCTCTCGTTAGAAATATTCAGGTTTTTGCTTAGGTTTTGCTTTTTAGCACAAATGATATTTGGGTTTGATTCTTTAGCTAAAGCGTGTATTTGGTTTGGAACTTGACTAAATAATGTTGGAGTTTGAAGTTTTGGTTCAAATTGATTTTGGATTTGAATTTTTTCTTTAATGGTGTTTTAGGTCACCTTTGGAAATGGGTATTGCTTTATCTCACTAGAAATCACAAGGGATGAATGATAATATTTTGGGATGTTATCAATGGTTTGTAATGAAGCTTTGAAGGTTTATTAATAGACTTAATAAGAAACTACCCATTGTAAGGTATTTCGGTAAATTTTGGGGCTATAGTTTTTTTTTTACTTTATTTTAAAAACTAGTCATTAGAAATATGCCAACTTGATCAATTCGAGTCGACTTAAAGTGGGTAGAATAATTTGCACTGTTTATGTTGACTTAAAGTGTGTACTTTGATAACTTTTGTTTTCCTAGAATGAGGGTTTAGTTTATGGTTAGGTTTATTGGGTTGTTGGGCCATACTTTTATCATTTTTGGTGTGTTACATCTTCGCATTCATTCCCTAACCACTCAACATTTTTACATTCATTCCCTTACCACTCAACAATATGGTACATACTTCTAGATATTTGTAACACCCCGCCAAATTAAATTCCAGGTGATCAGTCCATATATTAAATTAAAAACCAGGTGAACGATTGGTTCATTCTCAACATCACTGTCGCAAAATAATATTTCCAATTTGAACACCCTAAATAATTAAGCTAAGTGTAAAAACCATTTAAAGTCTCATTTTTCCTTTCTTAAGTACCAATATAAACCATTTTAATACCCAACGGTTAAGAATCACATAAATACTAAGGATAGAAATTTACACACAAGAATTAAACCATCTATATAATCCCAACCAAGTATAACAACCATAAATGAAATCATTCCTACAAGAGTTAACTCCCGAGGAGTACCGAATACTGGAAATATCCTAAATCTCTGACAAATCCAACTGTAATAGAAAATCGGGCGACACATGCCTTAACTATGAAGATCTAAAGTAGGAACTGATTTAATGATGAAGTCGTCTAAAGCAAGGGCCTGCAACTCCCACATAAGCTGCAGCACGTCCAATTCAAAGAACCTAAGCATGACTCCCCTGTGGCTGGGCACCTATAATACATACATATATATATATATATATATACAAGAGAGAAAGAAATGACATAAAACGGGTCAGAGCCCGAGTGTAAAACAGTTTTAAAAATAGTTTAGCAACTATTTAAAATGCTTACCGGCTAATATCACAACCATGTTAGTATGCGACACTCTCTTGAGAATCTTCACCTCTCGTCTAGTGTGCACCCCTATTGTACCTCTAGTAAATCCTAGTTATAGTTCCCACGCTAACTAGATTAACCACATGTATCCATTATTTATAGCCCAAATTATTCCCGCGTATGAACCTTATAATACATATAATGATGTTATAAACATATATATATCCATTTAGATTCAACATGGATAAGTCCCTTATTAATTCAATTCAACTAAGTGTTTTCATACATAACTATCTTACATTTATACTTTAGCCACATAATAGATATCATTACATGTATATATATATATACTATACTGCACCCCGAGACACAGCTGCGGTGCTGCATTACTCTGCTATCTTGTCCCAATACATCACGTCGCTGTATAGGGGACTATAGGTTCGGTAAAGATTCCTCGAACCACAAATATCAACACAAAAATTGGAGGCGAACATAGTTCTTATACCCACGGGTCACGCACATACCTACGTTCCCATAGTCAACGGACTTATCAACTTACCGATAAGTCTTTCATAGTCCTATGTTCTCGAGCGACAAATCAAAAATTCCATGGATTCATCAGGATATGACTGTCCTCACGCACAAACCCCCCGTCGATAGCAAATAAGCTAGGCATGTCATACACAGATACATAATATATGCACATTCACAAAGTCATACATATAAATATTCATATTTTCCAAATTTGGTTCGCCCACGACCCATAATTGTTATTATCCATTCTCAACACAAATTTTACTCAATTATTTCTCATAACGGATTCGTCTCTTTTATTCTCATTTATTATTTACTTCGTTATTACGTCTCATCTCTCGAACTATTCTTTCTCACTAAGTATAAATTTCAGTAGGTATACCCTCACTTACTTCTAGTCTAAATCTTTCACGAGTCTCAATATTTTAGTAAATGTACACACAATTCCCAATGTATAAATAACTCCCCGTTAACCCACAATTTCATCTAATATTAATTTCACTCAACGAAGTCTACTCAGACCCTATTGGTCCTCTTCATAACCCTTTATACTCTATAAATGATGATCAAGGGTTCCTAATCATTTTAACTGGACTAAACAAAAAGGGAAAAAATATGCAGTTTTCCAGGAGGGGTCGATCGATCGATCAAGCAGTTCTTGCCCAGTTTTCTGCAATATTCAACCTACGGGTTCAACCATTTTAACCCCTCCAAACCTCTATAATTTCATCCCAAACTCCCATCAAAGTAATCCAAGTGTATAAGCAATGTACATAAACAAGTTCTAACGTAACGACATCAATAAATCCTCAACGAATCAATCAAAAAAGGGTTTAATCTCAAATCTCTTTATAAAACTAAATTTTGCATGAATAATCACCACCCTCTATTTTAATCAAGATTTTCTTCCCAAATATCATAATAAATTCATGGGTAATCCTCTACATATGATCAAGGTTTTAGACTACATGGGCTCTCCCTACAACACATATAAATTCTCTTCCAAAATATATAATTTTTCCATTAAAACATTTGATTTTCATTCCTAGACTAACATGGAAGGTATATTAACTTGGAATTTAGCAAGATAGATACTTGCCTCAGATTCAAGGGTCTGATTTGTTGATGAAAAATATATGGTTGCGTTCCTCGTCGTGCGATCTACGTTTTGGTGGTGGTGGCGATGAAATCGGATGAGTTCTAGGCCTTGGATTGCTTGAAGACTCTTCACCTTCTTCTCAAATCTCTTCACCTTCTTCTCTAATCACTTCACCTTCTTATCTAATTGCTGGCTTAGGCTTTGTGTTTGTTAACCCCAAGAGACAACTTTAAATGGCTAATAAATACTAAGAAAATTCGTGGGTTTAATTACACAAAAATACCAAATGTCTAAAATACCCTCCCGGGGTGTCAATTAGGCCTAAAAACGCTCCGAGACCCAAACTAAACCCCCCGGGTACACTTTTCTGACTATCTCGACACTTTCGGACACTTTGGCGCACTCAAAATGACTATACGGACGACTTATAATCTATTCACTTTAATAATAATAATTTAGTCCTCATACGACACAGGCGCGTCCCGAATTAAATTTCCATAATTGCCATTTTATTCACTCGTGATAATTTTAATAAAATCAATATCATATATTACTCTTCTCATCCAGTAATATTCAACAAATTCCCAATAATTACTAACTCTCGTCACACTAGTAAATATTTAAAATAAAATGTCGGATTAATATCTCAATTAAATTCAATAAATCCCCAATTTTAAAAGCCATAAAAATACGGGGTATTACATACTTCCCCCCTAATAACGGAATTTCGTCCTGAAATTTGAAAAAATAAAGCGTAACTGGTAAGGACAACTCCAGTTATTAATCTCACATCTCATGTAATTTCCGTCGTACCACCTATACAGTACATTACCGAATACCCCCACTAATGTTATACTCTAAGCCTTACCATTTAGTTTAAATTATCTTGAGTTAAACTTTACCCAATCCGTATTATACCATCCTCATGGAAAAATTATGGGGAGTAACGATCCTAAGTCATCAAACAACTCAATCTAGAAGTCACAACTTCTACTTTCATTAACCTCAAGAATACTTACTGTGACACAAACATGGAAAATACTACAATCAAATCATACACCCAATGTGTGTACATTCCATCCTATGGTCTAAATGAATGTGATTCCTCTGTAAGGTTACCCTTAATTAACCGACTACTTAGTCTATAATCCGTATTTCTATGATTTCCACATTCTCATTTGGTGATTTCATTTGCCTCAAATCATGCTACAACTCATAACTCTCTCTGATTAATACAAATATACACATATAATGGCAAAGGTTATAAACTCATATTCTAAAGGCCTAATTGACTTCGACTCCCAACGTTCTTTAGTTTCATGCGTGGGGTGTCTCGCAGAGCGAAATCCAAATAAGGAACCCCCCCAATACACTACTACCTAAAATAGTTGGTCATCGAAACTCCTCAGGTCCTTAGTCTATAGTATATAACATCCCAACAAGTTTTATCTATTCATATGTGTCTACTTATTCACTCTCATATCAAAGACAATACGCTGGCTATAACGATCAATCTTGGTCTCATATACAACAAGTCAATCCATGCCGATAATCACATCTCACTCGGATATGTCTATAACAAGTAAATCCCCGATAAAATTAAACTCACGTTTTGATATATACAAGAAAATAATAGGCGTCCCACTACCCATCGGCGAGTCTACATAAATAATAGTGCCAATGGCCAAGTCTAGTAACCCTATGGTCCACACAATTCTAATAGCCACAAATGAATGTGAGGTCCTAATAACAATCATTATGCTCCCCATAATTCCATAGATAGCAAAAGTACCCTCATTCGCGGGAGGTGGTTGTTGACTTCCACTATTATAACTTTGCTCCGATGAGTCAAGAAAAATTTTACCCTAAATTTACAGTTTTAGTTATCCACACTCCACTATATGTCCAAGCCTATGAATATATTTCATTCGTTGGGTAACACACCCAATTCCCGCAATTCTAGAACTTCTACTGTTGACTATCCTCAATTTTCCATTTGACCCTCTCCCAAGCGTACTACGTTGGGTGAGTCTAATTGGGCATCACCTTCGACTATAGCAGCACCTGGAATTTGTAGGCTGCATCCTAACCGTCTTTATTGTCCTGGCCTCTCGTGCCATACTAGGGGTGACCTCGACTACGGTCATCATCCTCGAACATAATTCATAACCTCCTAAGTACGACCTCCACTATCCGTCCAATGGCCCTCATCTGCCATACTTCTTGTGCGAACACGTCCGAACCCAAATAAGATTCACGAATATATACGTTATAGCAGGAGAACTGAATCTTACCATAGAAATCAACAATCTTAATCATAGGGCTCTATATCAAATAAAGTAACGCTCAGTTGAAAGTATAGTAAGCCATAAAGACCCTAAAGGACACTAGAACATGATGCCCTGATACCACCTGTAACACCCCGTCTAATTAAATACCGGTAGATCACACCTTTATTAAATTAAAAACCATGTGAACGGTTGGTTCATTCTCAGCATCACTATCGTAAAATAATATTTCCAATTTGAACACCCTAAATAATTAAGCTAAGTGTCAAAACCATTTAAAGTCTCATTTTTCCTTTCTTAAGTACTAATATAAACCATTTTAATACCCAAAGGTTAAGAATCACATAAATACTAAGGATGAAAATTTACACACAAGAATTAAACCATCTATATAATCCCAACTAAGTATAAGAACCATAAATGAAATTATTCTGACAAAAGTTAACTCCCGAGGAGTACCAAATACTGGAAATATCCTAAATCTCTAACAAATCCAACTGTAATAGGAAATCGGGCGACACATGCCCTAACTATGAAGATCTAAAGTAGGAACTGATTCAATGACGAAGTCGTCTAAAGCAAGGGCCTGCAACTCGCACATAAGCTACAGCACGTCCAATCCAAAGAACCAAAGCATGACGCCCCTGTGGCTGGGCACCTTTAATACATACATACATATACAAGAGAGAAAGAAATGACAGAAAACGTGTCAGAGCCCGAGTGTAAAACAGTTTTAAAAATAGTTTAGCAAGTATTTAAAATGCTTACCGGCTAATATCACAACCATGTCAGTATGCGACACTCTCTTGAGAATCTTCACCTCTCGTCTAGTGTGCACCCCTATTGTACCTCTAGGACATCCTAGTTATAGTTCCCAATCCAACTAGATTAACCACATGTATCCATTCTTTATAGCCCAAATTATTCCCGCGTATTAACCTTATAATACATATATTGATGTTATAAACATATATATATCCATTTAGATTCAACATGGATAAGTCCTTTATTAATTCAATTCAACTAAGTGTTTTCATACATAACTATCTTACATTTATACTTTAGCCACATAGTAGATATCATTACATGTATATATATATATATTCACTATATTATATATATACTATACTGCACCCCGAGACACAGCTGCGGTGCTGCATTACTCTGCTATCTTGTCCCAATACATCACGTCGCTGTATAGGGGACTATAGGTTCGGTAAAGATTCCTAGAACCACAAATATCAACATAAAAATTGGAGGCGAACATATTTCTCATACCCACAGGTCACGCACATACCTACGTTCCCATAGTCAGCGGACTTATCAACTTACCGATAAGTCTTTCATAGTCCTATGTTCTCGAGCGACAAATAAAAAATCCCATGGATTCATCAGGATATGACTGTCCTCACGCTCAAACCTCCCGTCGATAGCAAGTAAGCAAGGCATGTCATACACATATACATAATATATGAACATTCACAAAGGCATACATATAAATATTCATATTTTCCAAATTTGGTTCGCTCACGACTCATAATTGTTATTATCCATTCTCAACACAAATTTTACTCAATTATTTCTCATAACGGATTCGTCTCTTTTATTCTCATTTATTATTTACTTCGTTCTTAGTTCTCATCTCTCGAACTATTCTTTCTCACTAAGTATAAATTTCAGTAGGTATACCCTCACTTACTTCTAGTCTAAATCTTTCACGAGTCTCAATATTTTAGTAAACGTACGCATAATTCTCAATGTATAAATAACTCCCCGTTAACCCCCAATTTCATCTGATATTAATTTCACTCAACGAAGTCTAATCAGACCCTATTGGTTCTCTTCATAACCCTTTATACTCTATAAATGATGATCAAGGGTTCCTAATTATTTTAACTGGACTAAACAAAAAGGGGAAAAATATGCAGTTTTTCAAGAGGGGTCGATCGATCGATCAAGCAGTTCTTGCCCAGTTTTCTGCAATATTCAACCTACGGGTTCAATTATTTTAACCCCTCCAAACCTCTATAATTTCATCCCAAACTCCCATCAAAGTAATCCAAGTGTATAAGCAATGTACATAAATAAGTTCTAACGTAACGACATTATTAAATCCTCAACGAATCAATCAAAAAAGGGTTTAATCTAAAAAAAAAGGAAAATTCTGTGAATTTTTTATCTCCCGCGGACTTAATTAAAATTTGACTACCCTTTCACTAAATCTAAAGATAAAAATTGGCTATGTGCTAGTTAGGAATTCTCTTGACTTGTGTGTGTGTCCAATTCCATTTTTCGGTGGTCGATTTTAGTGAGTTCGTGCAAATTCAAGAGTCCTTATTTTCCCCACCTTTTCTTCCAAAAAATCCACAAAAATTTTCTTCCTTTATTTTTTCGAAAAATTCAAAAATATTTTCTTTCTTTTTGAAAAAATTTAGAAAAATCCAACAATATATTTTATTTATTTTTTTTCCAATATTTTCTTCCAAAAAAAAAAATTCAAAAATATTTTCTTCCTTTCATTCTCTAAAAATCACAAAAATATTTCCTTTCTTTTTCAAATTATTCAAAAACCAAAAAAAAAAAAAGATAACATCTTGAAAATAAAAAATAAGGCCGTGATCGGTGTTTCTTCACCCACCTTTATCAAATTATCCAACAAGACTGACGCTTTAGTCTTGTTTTGGGGTGATTCTCATCACCCCAATTTTTCTGCCACCCCGTGCTTTCATAGATCCTATCCTTAGGGTGAGATTTCATGCGTCTGGCTGAAAACATTAAACTTAGCGCTATCGGGAGGCAGCCCGCGTTTCTTGTATTAGTCTCATCCTGTTTGGGGGTGGTGTTTCACATCACCCTATGCTTTACCATGTTATGGACTTGTACACATTTTTTTTTCTCTTATCATTTATTCAGGTTTATTCTTGGCTATATCTTTCCACTTCATTAGCGGTTGATTCTGGTAATCTCTTTCCTACCTTATGCTCTCAATTTTAAAAATCATTTTACCTAACATCGAGGACAATGTTCTTTTTTGTTTGGGGGTGGGGAATTTTATCAAAATTGCACCTCTTTTGATTTTTTTTAAAATTTTTAAACCTAATTTTTGAAATTTCGTGCAGTTTCTTTCATCTCACTCATTGATGTGAATTTTCAATCATCCATCTTTAAAAAGTCTAAGAATCAAGCTAGATAATATTTTTTCTAAATAGCTTATGTAATACGTAACAAGGCATGTTGCACCATGATTTCTTAGGCTCAACAAAATTTGTGCACGTATCACGTCACTACGGTTTAGAGTTGAGGAGTACTACAATTCTAAAGAGAACCTTAAGGATCACTAGTAGAGACTTTAGCCCGTGAGATTTGTGCCTTTCACCCTTTTAGAGTGTTTTACGCAATCTCCGAGTGTAATACCCCGTATTTTTATGCTATATTAATTTGGGGATTTATTAAATTTAATGTGAATGATTTATTTAATAAAAAAATTCGGAAATTAATTATGTTATAATTATTAACGTGACGAGAGTTAGTAATTATGGAAAATTGGTTGAATATTACTAATGAGTAAAGTATTATATTATATTGGTTATATTGAATGTCATGAGTGAATTAAATGACGGTTTCAGAAATTTAAGTCGGAACGTGCTCGTGTCACGTCGGGACTAATTTGGTTAAATAAAAAAAAGTGAATATTTTATAAGTTGCCCGTATGGTCATTTTGAGTGCGCCAACGCGTCCGGTAGGGTCGAGATAGTCAGAAAAGTGTACCCGGGGGTGTAGTTTGGGTCTCGGGGCATTTTTAGGCCTAATTAGTACCCCGGGAGGGCATTTTAGTCATTTTACATAATTGGGTAATTAAACCCACGAAATTCAGCAACCTATATCAGCCATTTAGGTTAGACTTTTAGGGTTAGAATATCCTGAAATCAAGTGACGGACATTGGAGAAGAGAGGAGAGATCTCCAAGGCAATTCAAGGCCAAAAAGTCACCGGTTTGCACCGCCGCCACCACCACCGCGTAGATCGCGAGACGAGGAACGCGGCCATACCAAAATCAGCCGTGAATCAGAATACCAAAAATCCCAGGCAAGTGTTTAACTTGCTATTTTCGTTGGTGCAATCTTCATATTAGTGTAGGAATGATTTGTGATGAAAACTATGGAAGAAAACCCAATTTATGATAGGAGAATTCATGTAGTTTTGATTTATATGTTGATTCTGGAAACCCTTGCCATGTAGAGGAAATAAACCACGAAATTTTGATGATCATAAGAAAGAAATTCTGGAGAAAGATTTGTTAGACATCTGTTTAAGAAAATTTTAGGGTTCTTGATAATTGGATATAATTTTAGGTTGAAAATCCATGATTAAATGATGAATATGTACATGCCTTACGTTAGAATCATCTAGTATCTTGTTATAATGTTAGTAGTAGAATTCTGGGACGATTGGAACTTAAAAATATGGATTTGGTGTAATTTTGGTGATGAAACCTGTAACTTCATTCTGCAGAATTTTTCGCAGACCTGCTTGATCGATCGATCGAGCCTAGAGCTTCGATCGATCGAAGGTTCGATCGTTCGAGCCCCAGACCTCGATCGATCGACCCCTCCTGGCAGACTCTTATTTCCCTTGTTTACTTAGTTAATTAAATTTATCGTGAAATAATTCTTGGGTATTCTTAATGAAATGTTTTGGGAGATAGGAAAGACCAGTAGGACATATGAATAAGTGTTGGGAACTTTATTATAAGACGAGAATCTTATTTTTGGGATAATTATATAATGAACGTTGAAACTACGTAATTCAAGTGAGAGATTACGGCGAATAGCTACGATAGTGAATAAAGGTATACCTACTGAAATTTCTACTTGGAAGGATAGAGTCCACGAGTGTCATGTAATAAGTGAGAAAACCCTTCGAGTTAAGGTTAGAGACGAACCCTTATACGCGATACTAATAATATGATAATATGGAAATGTCGTAATTATGGGAATTGAGAATTTACCTAATATTGATATGGTAATGTTAGTATAGTTATATGATTGTGTGTGCATATACTATCTATGTGTAAAAATCATGCCCACGCTACTTGCTATCCCTGAGGTTACCGCGCTGGGACAAGTCTTATCTCGATGGGACCTTTCTAGGGGATATTGACTTGTACCCTAGAAGATAGATATCCTTGGTAGAGGCTATCGACGTGATAGTTCAGACGGTCCTAAGAGACGCAGGCATGTGCCATCCTCTTAGAGACTTGGAATCTATTCTTCGCCTCAATATTATTTGTGTATGTATGTTAATACATTTCGAGAGTGATTCCGAATGTATTCCCCTTAATATGAGTGATATGGGGCTTTGGGTAGTAGAGTATTCCCGCACCATAATTTAGTTGGGGTGCTGTTATAATATATATTATACGAGTAGTTAATATATATATGAAATTTGGAAATTTAAACTGCCTACTGTGATTTGATAAGTAGGACACGGCTGATGACTCATATAGTAAATACTGTTTTGTGAAAGTATAATATGTCACTGAGGAACTTTATAAATTAATAAAAGCTAAAACGAGAGTTGTGCTGCTAATTGGAAGTATTCTTTTTAAACAAAAATATTGTTCGGTTTTGAAATCTTATGAGTAAGAAGATACGCTAAATTATTGGGAAGGTTAGTATGATAAAATGATAAGATAAACCGTTGGGAAGGTTAGTGCGATAGGTGTGCACATTAGAAGAGAGGTGAGTATTTCTCAAGAGAGTGACGCACTAATATGTTGTTGTATTGGCCTGTATCAATTTAAATACTTGCTAAACGTATTTTAAAATCAAACACACTTTCGGGCTCTGACCCATTTCTTTTTCTCTCTCTCTCTCTTGTATATATATATATATGTATATATTTCAGGTGCCCAGCCACAGGGGCGTCTTGCTTAGGATCCCTTGAGAGGAACGTGCTGCAGCTTAGGTGGGAGTTGCAGGTCACTTGCGTAGACGGCTTCCTTTATTGACTCCACTTCTAGCATTATCATTTATTGGGCATGTGTCGCCCTTTCAATTATTTCAGTTGTTATTGGGACATTTATATTTCTGTTGTTTCCAGTATTGTTCTATGGGAATTTATTCAGTTTGGATTTGTGGTTTTTAGTTTTCATATGTTGACATTCGATTGACGAATGTATTATATTATTTGGTTTATTGTGGTGTGATTCTTAATTGTAGAAATGTTGTTTTTAAATAAATAAATCTTTTTCTTTAATTAAAATTTGGAAAGTTATGTAAAAAAAATATGTTTTTGACACTTAGCTTAATTATTTAGGGTGTTAAATTGGAAAATTTATTTTTATCGACAGTGATGCTGAGAATGAACCAACTGTTCACCTTAATTTAATTTAATAAAGGAGTGATCGCCCGGTATTTAATTAGGCGGGGTGTCACAGGTGGTATCAGAGCATCAGGTTCTAGTGTCCTTTAGGATCTGTACGGCTTATTATGCTTTCAGCGTTGCTTTCTTTGATATAGAGCCCTAATACTAGGAATGTTGTGTTCATCTCTATACATTGGGAATTCGTGCTTCTGCGATTTGTTTATATGAATGATGAACTCATCCAAATTCATTTAAATTTTCAGATGGACCGTCGAGAAGAACTAGCTAAAACGGTTGAGGGAGTCAACGAGCAAGATCGACTCACACCTCAGGTAACCCCAGAGAGAATATCAACCACCGAGTTAGTAGGTATCGTGGCATAAGCAGTTACCACTGCAGTTTTACAATACCAAGAACGCAGCATGCAACTTAAAGAGGGCAAAAGACCTAGAGAGGTTAGCCAAATGCATGTGACTAAAGCTGACAAATGTGCGAAGATTCTGAAATTTCGACAGAAAACTACCCAAGACCGGGTCAGTGCTAGTCAACAACGTGGTAAAATGAAGCAGTTTCGAAAGAGGAATAAAGTCCCAAGTCAGCAAGGCCGACACCGACAGCAGCAGGGTCGGAGGGGGAGTAACTTCGGAGGCCGATGTTTTGGGTGTGGTAAGCACGGCCATAGGCGCCAGGATTGTCCGGAGAGAGATAGGGCCCCACAACAGCGGGGTGCCCGTAATGATCCACAGGGGCCACATTTTCCAGTCGCTCTCCCAGCACCAGCTCAGGTACCAGACCTACCAACCTTTCCAGTAGCACCAGTGCAGCAGGGGCAGTTACAGTACAAACATATCTATAATGTCCACCAGGCAGCAGCCCCACAGGCACCACCCGCGATTTGGGGTATATTTTCTATCCATGGAACTTTGGGTCGAATTCTATTTGTTACTGGGGCAACGCATTGTTTTATAGCTACATATAATGCGAAGACCTTAGGGTTATTAACCACAGTAGAGAGCACTGTAACGTACACAGACTCACCACTGGGGAGTGGGTCACTTATTTTCTTTATATGCCGGGGAGTGGGGGTAGAGATTGGTAGCTTGGTATTACCTGCAGACATGTTAGTCTTAGACATGCACGAGCATGATGTGATTATCGGTATGGTTTAGCTCGTAGCTTATAGAGCCAGGATTGATTGCTTCAGTGTGAGCATTGTTTTTGCCATTCAGGGGTAAGAGATGTTTGTAGTGGCGATGCCTCGCCCAGAGGGAGGTTCGACCACTCATTTGTATTACATAGAGGAAGACACCTCTAAGGAAGTTGTGATTCCCTTAGATTCGATCCCAGTTGTCAGGGAGTATTCCGATGTGTTTCAGGAGATACCAGGCCTACCCCCAGTCGAGAAATAGACTTTGTCATAGATTTATTGCCAAATACGAGACCTATAGCACGCGCACCGTACCTTATGGCTCCGGTAGAGATGTGAGAGCTACGAGATCAGAAAGAGCAGCTGTTAGGTCAGGGCTTCATTCGAAGGAGTACCTCACCTTGGGGCGCTCCAGTCTTGTTTATGAAGAAGAGAGATTGTTCACTGAGATTGTGTGTGGACTACCGGGAGCTGAACAAGGTAACGATACGGAATAAGTACCCGTTGCCTCGAATCGATGATCTGTTCGACCAGTTGAGGGGAGCAACTTTCTTCTCGAAGATATATCTGAGGTCGGGGTACCATCAGTTATGTATTAGAGAGCAGGATGTTTCAGAGACTGCCTTCATGACGAGATATGGGTCCTATGAGTTCAGGGTGATGCCGTTCGGACTCACAAATGCCCAGCCGTTTTCATGGACTTGATGAACCGAGTATTCAGAGAGTTCTTGGATCAGTTTGTCATCATCTTCATAGATGACATCTTGATATACTCACACTCTGAGGAGGAGCATGCCGAGCACTTGAGGCAGGTTCTTCAGACTCTACGAGAACATCAGTTGTATGCTAAGTACGAGAAGTGTGGATTCTGGTTGCGAGAGGTACAGTTCTTGGGCCATGTTGTTTCTGAGCAAGGGATAGCAGTTGACCCGAGTAAAGTGTCAGCAGTGAGGGAGTGGGGATAGACCACGACCCCGACGGAAGTGCGTAGTTTCTTGGGATTAGCCGGATACTACAGGAGATCCATTCGGGGATTCTCCAAAATAGCGGGTCCATTGACGAATCTGACTCGCAAAGGGGTACCATATGTTTGGGATGACGCTTGTCAATTGGCTTTTGACGAGTTGAAAGACAAGCTTACTTCGGCACCAGTCCTTGCTTTACCGAAACCGGGTGTGGAGTACCTGGTCTACACCGATGCGTCTTTACGGGGACTTGGGGGAGTACTTCAGCAGGAAGAGAAGGCTATAGCTTTTGCTTCCTGCAAGATTAAGCCGCATGAGAAGAATTACCCCACCCACGACCTGGAGTTAGCAGCGGTCGTCTTTGCATTGAGGATATGGAGGCACTACTTATTGGGTGAGAAATTCCGTTTGTTCACAGACCACAAGTCATTGCAATACCTGTTCACTCAGCAAGAGCTGAATATGCGTCAGCGCAGATGGCTAGAGTTTGTGAAGGACTACCAGTTCGATATACAGTATCATCCGGGGAAGGTCAACGTAGTTGCTGATGCGTTGAGCCGTGGACCGATAGACGATGTAGCGGATGTCTGGAAAGCAAAGTGGAAGGAGTTGGGTCACCAGGACGCAGTGACCCGTTCTTTCATATCCGTTATGTCAGTCACACCCGAGATTTGTTACGAGGGTGATACAGGCACAGACCAAAAACCCGTTTTTGCCAAGAGCAGATTGTGCGACTTCTAGCCGAGGGTGCTGAGTCCTATTCTGTTAGTTCTGATGGAGGGTTGCGGTTTAATGGGAGATTGGTGGTTCCAGAAGGAACAGAACTACGTCATGCAGTGATGACTCATTCTCATGGGTCCCGATTTGCAGTACATCCGGGAGGCGATAAGATGTACCAGGATATGAGGCGACAATACTGGTGGAGTGGGATGAAGAAGGACATCGCCGAGTTCGTGTCCAAGTGTTCTACCTGCCAATTGGTAAAGGTGGACCACCAGAAACTATCAGGATTGCTTCAACCATTGGAAGTACCCACGTGGAAGTGGGAGAGTATTTCCATGGATTTTATTACTAGGTTTCCTACATCACAGCGGGGCCACGATTCTATCTGGGTGATTGTAAACCGTTTGACAAAGGTGGATCATTTTCTGCCAGTGCGGACAGATTATGCTACGGGTCAGTATGCTCAGTTGTTCATCGCTGAGATTGTCAGATTACATGGGGTGCCCCTGAATATGGTGGCAGATAGAGACAAGATCTTTGTGTCACATTTCTGGGAAAGCTTTCAAGAGGCTATGGGTACTGAGTTGAGGTTGAGTTCAGCTTACCACCCACAGACAGACGGACAAACAGAGCGTACTAATCAGATGTTAGAGGATATGCTACGCATGTGTGTTCTCGATTTTGGAGGAGGTTGGGAGCCACACCTTCCACTGGTATAGTTTGCCTATAATAACTCGTATCAGTTCACGATTGGCATGGATCCATTTGAGACTTTGTATGGCAGGCCTTGTCGTTCTCCAACTTGTTGGCTCGAGGTGGGGGACAACAAGTTGCTAGGACTAGAAGTGATTCAGGAGACCTCCGCTAGAATTGAGATAATCAGGAGTCGTATTCTGGTAGCCCAGGACAGGCAAAAGAGCTACGCCGATGCGAAACGATTCTTCCGGGAGTTTAATGTGGGAGATCAAGTGTTATTTCGTGTATCTCCTATGAATGGAGTGATGAGGTTCGGGAAGAAGGGGAAGTTGGCTCCGAGGTACGTGAGACCATTTCCCATCATCGAGAGGATTGGGCCGGTAGCATACAGGTTGGGATTGCCAGAACATTTACATCGCATCCACGATGTATTCCACATCTCGTTGTTGAGACGATATCTTCGGAATGATATGGCCCATACTCACATTGCGATAGATGAGATAGACTTACAGTCTGATAGCTCTTACGAGGAGAGACCAGTGGGTATTCTAGACTATAGTGAGAGGATATTGAGGTCGAAAATAGTTTCACTTGTGCGAGTCCAGTGGGAGCATCATAATGTAGAGGAATCCACTTGGGAGCGTGAGGCAGATATGCGCGAGTGATATCCATAGTTGTTTTTTTACCAGGTATGCCTTATTTTCCGAATTTCGGGACGAAATTCCGTTATTAGGGGGGAAGTATGTAATACCCCGTATTTTTATGCTATATTAATTTGGGGATTTATTAAATTTAATGTGAATGATTTATTTAATAAAAAAATCCGGAAATTAATTATGTCATAATTATTAACGTGACGAGAGTTAGTAATTATGGGAAATTGATTGAATATTACTAATGAGCAAAGTATTATTTTATATTGGTTATATTGAATGTCATGAGTGAATTAAATGACGGTTTCGGAAATTTACGTCGGAACGTGCTCGTGTCACGTCGGGACTAATTTGGTTAAATAAAAAAAATGAATATTTTATAAGTTGCCCGTATGGTCATTTTGAGTGTGCCAACGCGTCCGGTAGGGTCGAGATAGTCAGAAAAGTGTACCCGGGGGTGTAGTTTGGGTCTCGGGGCATTTTTAGGCCTAATTAGTACCCCGGGAGGGCATTTTAGTCATTTTACATAATTGGGTAATTAAACCCACGAAATTCAGCAACCTATATCAGCCATTTAGGTTAGCCTTTTAGGGTTAGAATATCCAGAAATCAAGTGACGACCATTGGAGAAGAGAGGAGAGAGCTCCAAGGCAATTCAAGGCCAAAAAGTCACCGGTTTGCACCGCCGCCACCACCACCGCGTAGATCGCGAGACGAGGAACGCGGCCATACCAAAATCAGCCGTGAATCAGAATACCAAAAATCCCAGGCAAGTGTTTAAGTTGCTATTTTCGTTGGTGCAATCTTCATATTAGTGTAGGAATAATTTGTGATGAAAACTATGGAAGAAAACCCAATTTATGATAGGAGAATTCATGTAGTTTTGATTTATATGTTGATTCTGGAAACCCTTGCCATGTAGAGGAAATAAACCACGAAATTTTGATGATCATAAGAAAGAAATTCTGGAGAAAGATTTGTTAGACATCTGTTTAAGAATTACTCTTATGATTCTCGACCCGTTTTGACTGATTCACACTACACACGTTGAGTTCTAGGAAGGATGTGCCTTGAGTATTTACTTAGCTTAATCTTTTTACACATTCTAGCTTGTATTTCTGAGATCAAATATTTCTCATGTGATGGATTGTGCGATTATTCTATGTCTAATAAGAGATTGATCGCCTTTCAATAAATTTTTGCAAATACAAATTTTGTGGGTATATTCCCTGCAAACCCTCACGAGACACAACTCGTCCTGTAGGGCAACCTATAGGTTTAAAGGCTTGCTGCACATGCTAAGTGCAATCACAAGTGCCCGCAAAAGTGGTACACTTTTGGTTCCTTATCTTTCTCTTTCTCTCTATCTTATTGCTCGAGGACTAGCAACGCTCTGTTTGGGGGTGGTGTGATAAGCACCCAAAACTGTACAATTTATACCCCGAATAGATGTACTTTAGTTGCTAATTCTCGGTAATTTGGGTCTTATGCGCTTAATTGTTCAATATGCAGGCTTAATTACAGTTGCAGTGTCAAAAGCTATAATTCGAGGCAACTTGCAGTAAAATGGAGCTAATTCCCTCCCCCGTAACCTTACCCGAGCCTAAGCCTAGTCTAAACCTACCCTGAAGCCCGTGTGTGTTAGTTTGTGCCCCTTTTATTATTTTTTAGATTTTTAGTTGAGTCATTTTTATTTAAAGATTATTTTATAATTTTTAGGGTTTATTTTCTAATTTATTTTTATTGGTATAATTTTATTTTATTTTGATTTTTATTAGCTTTTAGTTTAGTCTTATTTTATTAGGATTAGTTTTTAGGAGTTTATTTTTAGTTTATTAGATTTTATATTTTCTTTAGGACATTAGTTTTCATTTAGATTTTAAGTTTTTATTTCTTTTGTTTTATTTTAGTTTTATATAAGCTTAGAATTTTATTTTTTATTTTTTATATTTTTATTTTTATTTTCTTTAGTTTGTTTTATTTTTAATTAGATTTTACTTTTATTTTTAGTTTAATTTTAATTGAGTCTTTATTATTTTAAGGGTCCAAATTAAACACACACACACACACACACACACATTCCACCAACCTCACCTAACCTCCCTATACCCTCACCCACACTATCACCTCTTCAATCATCTTCTACCCCCACCCACTTTCTCTCTCATCTCTCCTCACCCTCCATTAAACCAAACCTCCATAACCCATCAACCTCCCAAACCTCAAACCCATATCCTCCACAACCCATCAATCCAACCCACATGTCCAACCCGGCACCTCCTACGACCTACCTCTGGTGCACCAGTCAGCCCCTCCGGCGCCCGCGACGCTCCAACTCCGGAACCCCCCCTCTTCCCAACTTGATCCCGCTGCCACACGTCTATCGCCGGCGGCGTGGTCAACCCGGCGAAACTCCGGCCGTGAAACCCTTTCTCCTGCCAGTGCCAAACCTTACCACTTATCTATAACCCAAAACCCCTTCCCCATTCAAACCCATGAGCCTAAAACTTACCCAATTTCTCCAAAGCCAAATCCGTCACCTGCCAATTTCTAAACCAAAAACCAAAGCCAAATAATAAATAAACCAATTAAACCCCACATGCCAAATAACCCACGTAAACCCTTTTACCCAAATACCCCCAACTAACTCTTCTACCCCAACTTCCCAAAAATACCCCCATAACAAATCAGATTTTTATGCCCATTCACATAACACACCCAAACCACATGCACACTAATGCCCACTTCTAAAAATACCCTTAGCTCCATGCCTATTATAAATTGAAGATGAAGACCCATTTTCAAAGGAGATCTCCAATTTATTTATTTTTACTCTTTTGTGATAAATTTCTCTACACTCCTCTTTAGAGAGTATTTTCATTTTTAGCAAATATCTCAATAAAGAGGTGTGCAGTGAAATTTATCTCTAGGATGAATTTCACCCCACCCATCTATTATGAATTTTTGCATTTTTAGCAATTATTTCATAATAGATTGATGTAGTTGAATTTATCCCTTATGGGAGGTAAATTCTAATCCATTCCTTTATGTTGAGATTTTGCATTTTTAGCAATTATCTCAATATAAAGTAATGATCTAGAATTTATTTCTTTGGATGAATTATAATGTATAACTTTATAATGTTAGGATTTGCATTTTTATCAAATCTCTTTTATTATTTAATTGTCCATTATGAATTCATCCACTATCCCTTTTATTTTTATTTTGTAATTTTTAGTTTAGATTCAATAAATACATGAGTGAGGAATTGATGACGTAATTGAAGATTTCATTTCAATTCAAGGCTTAAATGGGTTTGATCTCCTCCTTTTGATTACTTTTAGTTTAATCTTCTCATGCTTTTATTTGATAATCTTATATTTGTGGATGATGATTATTGAGGGCTAATATCTCATTCATGGGATGAAATTTTGAAGCCCTCATGAATCCAATTTAGTTAGTTTACTTTTTAGCACAATTTTATTTACCTCATTTTTTTATTAGCTTTTACATCTTAGTATTACTTTAAAAATTAGTATATAGTTAGTTAATTAATATTCCCTTGAAAAATTCATAAAAAATAGATAAAGTAATGAATCTAAATATATGTCCTCGCCAATTTTGTGTTTCACCCTTAGATTTGGATTGACTCCCTTACTTACCTTCTACACTAGTTTTGCTATAATTTTATAGGTTCAAGGGAATTTTGATAGAAAGAATTTGCAACAACAACACATATACAAAAGTCAACGTTATCACGCGTCCCGAATTAAATTTCCATAATTGCCATTTTATTCACTCATGACAATTTTAATAAAATCAATCTCATATATTACTCTTCTCATCCAGTAATATTTACAAATTCTCAATAATTACTAACTCTCGTCACGCTAGTAAATATTTAAAATAAAATGTCTGATTAATATTAAACTAATATCTTAATTAAATTCAATAAATCCTCAATTTTAAAAGCCATAAAAATACGGGGTATTATAATATTTGAACGTTTGGTTTAGGCTTCTTCCATATAGATTTTACACCTCCTTTTGATTTCTTTTGTTATACATTATCTTGAGAGGATTGACTTGCCTTAGTACGTTCATTAACACTTGGGAAAATGCCTATTGAAAGATGTACTAGCTGAGTTGATTGGTTAAGCTTTTATTCATTGTGACCGTCTGTTTGATTAGATTGATTAATGAAATTGACTTTCTTAGATAATGAAATTTGAAGCATATCACTTCTTTGATATGAAGTTCATGGAGCTTGGATAAGTGATTTGCTTGTTGAGTAACTTTGCTTGCTTTGTACGGGGTTACTCTGTTATGAACATGTACAATGTTCTTGATGTCTTTTTTAATTCTTTTAATTGATCTCTTGTTGACACATGTATAGAGGCTCTTGAACTTTAATCACCAATTCTGTTAGGTTCTCAGATCTCAATTATATTTAGAAGAAATAATAGGTGGCCTATATGCTATCAATTGAAAATGTTATAGTAAAAATAATAAGTAATTTTTTTATTATATTTTGGATTCACAACATGTTTTGAGTTTCAATCTATTTGTACATGGTGTGTAAATTCAGTAGCCACTAATCATGTTTGCAATTATGCGCAGATTTTATGTAATCGGGGGGATCAATGGTGGAGATATGTTTCTATTCATGGGTGACCATAATAAAATAATAATTATCGCAAAAGGGCATTTTGTCAAATCAAATGACCTAAACAAAGCACAAAACCTTAATAACCCAAGGAATGGCCCAAACATACCTTAAATAAGCCCATATATAAAATCTAGATTGAAAAACATTCGCCCATGATCCCCTGGGAAGCATTTCAGGATCGAGCGATTCTAAGACCCCGTAAAATTTAATAATAGGTTGATCAAATCTACAATCAATAATACATGAGTCTAAATAATTGAGAATCATTCTAAGAATGATGGTTAATAAAACTGAAAGCATATATAAGTAACTCCACATAAAGGTGGTGAACCATACAATCTCTGATACTAAACCAATATAAAGTATCAACTGATTGAAAAGTGAAATTGATGTAAACATAAAAGGATTATAGAGTATGAGCATGATATCTCGACACCGCCTATGTTATGAAAAATGTTAATAGGAGACGTTAACAGTAAGTTCAAGTAGTATAACAATATAAATGAGTTTGCATTACAATATGATTACGTGTCTTTATCTAATATTTTGTTTTCTTGTAAGTTAACTGAACCCAAGCATCCTTACATATCACAAGTTTCTACTCCTGAGCCCAAGTGTTCCACATGATTAAGTCGTTTACATCATTACCGAGTTTTAGGTTAAATTCCACATTTATTCCTTTGAAGTTCAGCATTATATAATATCATAGGAAAGTATCTACATCAATCATCATAATCTAGTACAGTTCAAAACGTGTGCCACATAAAAGACCAAATCACAAGCCCACATATAACTAAGGTTTAATTTATCACCTTCGGGGATCATTCGCGCATACTAGACATAGTTATAGGTTGTCACATGCCTATTACTATTAAATCATCTCTATAGGAATAGTCACTACACCTTCACACCAGTCATATAGTCTTATACCCAAAACTATAGAAAATGATCGGCCTAAGCATCTCACTCTATGGATCATGAGCATTCAACATGTTGTGTCTGGGATAATCATAACCAGGCCCTTCCCGTCATCGTTGTGTCTGGGTGTCGGTATCTGTCATTCGTTCCCTATCTGGATATCCCCTCCAGTACGTATCCCACGAGAGCACACACCAGGTATGTTTGCATATAATACTCCAAACAAGTAAATTCTACTCAAAGAAGTGTTACAAGTCGAAATCCCAGCTTAGTCCCCTTAATTAACTCCTTTTAATTAAGAAAATATAATTCTTCTTTAACGTTGTTCGATCTCCTCGTTTGAACGAGAATACACCGTTCGTTCGAACGAAGTCTTACCATCATTCGAACTAAAATACTATGTTCATTCGTACGACTCCAAATTGTCGTTCGAATGAGAACTGGATATAACCCTTCTTCTTCCCAATAAAAGTTCATCATTGTTGAATCTTTATATTTCCAGATCCATAAACAGGCTCAAACTTTAATTTTTTGATATATATTAGTCCTAGCAGTAATATTAACCAATATCTGATGGTTTCAAGTTCTTATAATGCAAGATTTAGATATATCCTAACCTTCAACATGAATTAAAATGGCTATAACATCAATTTTGGAATTTTTATTCTAAATCATGATAATCATCCCAATTTCATAACAAAGTATAATTCCTTAATCCTAACAATAGTTATATTTATTGTCTAATTCATTTTTTTTAATATTAAATTAATAACTCAATGAATAATAACATCATAATACAACTTCAATTATAGTTTTATACTAAACAAACTTGCCTTAATTTTCAATTAGGTTGAAGCTTAGATGGAAAGTCCCAAATCTTCTTTCTCCTTTCCTTAGCCTTCCTTAGTAGCTCTAGGATTACCTCCAAATGTATAAAATAATTTAGTTTAAACCAGATTTCTATTTTATGCTAATTACCCAAAAAATTAGGCGTAACGTCTACATGGACCATAACTGATTAAGCCCAAAATGTAATCAAATTACTCTAAAGTCTAATCCAAGGCCTATACTAACCTATGGGACTCAAAACCCAATCTTTTAAGGTGTAAACAGACCTTCTACTATCTCGAAAGTCATCTACAAATAACCAGAATAATTATTTACTTTTGTTAAATAATTATTAATATCTAAACATATTTTCGATATAAAATCGATTTCAAATAATACATATAATTTTAGTGACATCAGCAGTCACTGTAGATAAATATAAATCAACATAAACTAAATATAAAGAATTTAATTCACCTAAACTTATGAGGTATTACATTCTCCCCCCCCCCCCCAAATAAGTAATTTCTTTGTTGAAATTCAAATATACATACGTGACTGGAATAATTCTGGTTACTTCCCCTACGTGTCATTCTCTCTCTCCCACGTAGACTCCACTTCGTTATGGTGTGCCTATTTCGCGACACAAATTGTGTGTGCTACGTGTGTACCTATGACTCAAGTACAAGCTGGTCGTTGAAGTAATACCCGGTAAGTCGGGGTCGAATCCTCAGGGAATAGGTCATAAAACGATGACGAAAGCCGGGTCGACTTCTAAGATTAATGTTTCGACTCACGAAAGAAAGAAAAGGTGATTTTTTTTCGAGAAGATTTCCATTTCTCTAAGTAAATTAAGCTAAGTGAATGAAAATTAAAATACTAAAAAGCAAGAATTTGAAATTTGGCCTTGAAAACACTTTTTTGAAAATGGAGTTGGGATCCAATCCCCCGAACCGTAGGATATCTCCACTAAATATAAAATTCTCAAAAACTATTTAATTAATTGTAAAGAAAATTATAAACTAATTCGAAGTACCAAACATGTGTGGGTATTAATCCACACAATATTTATCAATAAATTAATTTACGCGAGTGATAAATTTACCAATGCATATATTGTATTCTCAAACAATTCGGTTGCCTTTGACAAACGGAGTTAAGAGATCTATGATATTGGCCCCGATTAAATTACCAAACTCACAATTAATCATACAATTATTTTGAATTTTATATTTAACATCAAAACCTAGGTTGGGCTCATGTTCCCCATATCATTATGAGTTTATCTAGACCTGGAATTAATCTCTACGCAATTAATCATCTTAATGAAAGCAAGAATGATTGAAATAATAAGAAAGATGCGATTTAATTTTATTACCAAACTTGAAAAAAACATATCTCGTGTAATGAATTCACACCAATTGAATAAAACCGAAAAATAATGAATCATAATTGAATTATGATGATGAAAGATGTAAAACTTTTTCGCCAATTAGTTCTTGTTCATAAGTTGCTGAACTATGACTTGAATTAGTTTCTTTTTTTTTCTTTTTTTTTCAAGGAAGAGGGACGGTACCCCCTTAAGTTTTACTAAAAAATAAAAAGAGAAAAAACCTCTCTTGTGGCTACTACAATTAAAGAAGAAGAAAAAAAAGAAATATGGGGATTTATATTTTATCCCCATTACAAGAGCTAAAGAAAATATTTAAACTTGGGGATTACATAAGCACCCATCTACATCTCCTGCATTTAGTATACCTTATAGATAGAAGTTCCCATTTGTCCAATTTTATGATGCCTTTAATGATTCTTTGAAGATCTTGGATTTTGGTGAAAACAAATTTAGATCTTGATTTAACCCCACAGTTAGATGGCGAATCAACAACTGTATTGGCCTCTCTAAAGCAAGGCATAAATTTGACATCCATTTCTTAAATTGTGGATTTAATTTCTGTAATTATTTGGAGGATATTCCAAGGGATGTTCTTGTTATGAGTGACAATATCCACTAATAGCATAGAGTCTGATTCAACATCTATGTGAAAATTATTGTTATACTTTCATAAAAGAAGACCAGTTAGAATAGACTTAGCTGCAACAATGTTATTAGAATCTATGCCTCCATAGTCTGAAAATGCCCAAATAATATCACCTTTATTATTTCTAAGGACACTACTATGACCTGTGTGTCCTGGTTGCCTTTAGAGGCACCATCAGAGTTCAATTTACATCTGTTTGTAGCTGGTCTAGTCCAATTAACAAAAATGAAACTATTTTGAATTGACTGAGCAAATTTTATGGAGAATATCTGAGCTAGGTCAGCATGATGAGAACCACTATTTAAGGGACTAGCAGAAGCTATCTCTTTAGCCATAAACATGACTACTTCAATAATTTTAGTGGTTGAAATTGAAATATCTTCATAGATTGCTTTGTTTCTATTTTTCCAGATTTCCCATATAATGTGTAATGGTATGGTTTTAATGACAAAGTTTAGGATATTATTAGAGCTGCCTCTAAGCCACCATTCCATTATCATACGTTGCAGAGATTTAGAAGAAATTTTGATGCCAATTAAATTTGCAAAGTAGGACCAGACCTCCCTAGCTATAGGGCCATTTATGAAAAGATGATTTAATTCTTCAAAATGCAAGTGGCAACATCTATAAATAGGAGTAATCTTGATTCCAATAGCTTTAAGGTTATCTTCTAAAGGAATAAAATTTTGAAGACATATCCAAGTAAAGATTGAGATCTTTCTTGGAATGTATTCCCATATGTTGTTATATAGGACATAGGAAGGTCTTGAGAGTTTTATTAAATTATAAGCAGATTTAAAATTAAAATTACCATTTAAGGAAGGTTTCCATATTTTAGTGCCTTCAATCTCAGTGATATACTGCTCTATTCAATTGAACTAAGCTTTGAAACTGTTAAAAGTGACAGATCTATGAGATTTGGGATAATTTTTACATTTGCATCTCATGAAATCAACCCAAAAATGAGAACTTGCTATATAATTCCAACACCTTCTCCACCTAGCTAGAGTATTAATATCCTTCATACTTCTTCTTATTTGAAGAAAATTTTACCCCATTTACACCAACGATATTTAATGTCAAATTCTTTATGATCGCCCCAAAAGAAGTTGCTAAATATATTTTCAATTCTGTTCAATATAGCTTTAGGGGGATTCATGGCATCAATAGTATGGAAAGGAATATAGCTTAAAACTGATTTTATTAGAACTATTCTCCCTGCTTGATATAGGAATTTAGATTTCCATCCTTCAATTTTAGATTTAATGGAAGCTAAAAGACTTTCAAAATATATCACTTTCTTCCTACCTTTGAATAGAGGACACCCAATGTACTTTATGGGAGATTTACCTTTTTAAAGGCCAGTGACTTCTTGGATGATGTTAGCTCTTATAATAGAAATTTTATCTTTAGTATTGAATTTTCTCTTATCTTTATTGATGAGCCGTGTCCTGAAGCCTTTACATAATCTGAGAGGAAATTCATAAGGGTGTTAAGGCTACTCTTGGTACCCTGAGTAAAGATGATAATATCACCAGTAAAAGCTAGATGACTAAATAAAGAGAAATTTCTTAGATGAGAAAAATGGCTAATTTTAGCTTTTTCCATAAGGTTTGTTAGACCCCTACTAAGAAATTCAGCATTTAGAACAAAGAGACTTATAGAGAGAGGATCCCCCTGTCGCAATCCTCTGGAATATTTAAAAAACCCAGTTGGTTGACCACCTACTAATGTAGAGAACAAATTTAAAGAAATTATTCTCCAAATAATTTCTATAAACCCTTCACTAAAACTAAAATTTCTAAGAACTTTTATGAGATACCACTAGGAAACTCTATCATAAGCCTTGGTCATGTCTAATTTTATCACCACATTGTTACCTAATTTTTTCCTATTTACAAGATGCATCATTTCTTGACCTAAAAGGATGTTATCAAGTATGTTTCTACCTTTTATAAAACCTAATAGGTTAGGGAAATAAATTTAAGCATGTAAACATTTAATCTAGAGTTAATTATCTTGGATAGAATTTTATTGGTGAAATTACATAAACTTATGGGTCTGAAATCTGTGCATTTTGTTGGATTTTTGATTTTGGGAATAAGACAAATATTGCTAGAACCCTAGCGTTTAGGAATATCCCTACCTAGGAAAAAAGCTTGAATGGCTTCAGTGAGCTCTTTTTTTTATAATAGTCCAACAATTAGAGTAAAAATGGTCATTAAAACTATCAGGATCTGCTACACTATCATTAGTTATGGAGTTAATGGCTTCTAGGATCTCTACCTCCTCAGGAATTTTAGTAAGGTCCTTGTTAATATTTTGGCTAAAAATCTCAAGAATATAGTTGAGAACACTGTTCCTATCAATAGTACCTTTTTCTGTTAATGCATATTGAAAATGTTTGACAAAATATTCATTTAGGTGCACCCGTGCTTCTATCCATTCATTATCTATTTTTTTAATTTTTTAATCATTAAATTTCTTTTCGAATTGTGTACCACTGCATGAAAGTATTTAGTGTTAAGATCCCCCTCTTTTATCCACTTAATTCTAGCCTTTTGATTCCAATACTGCTCTTCACACTTGATAGCCCAGTTAAGTTGGGCTTTAGTTAATTCAATATCCGATCTATTCTCCTCAGAGGGGTTTTGTTGGTAGATATATTATTTAATTAAAAGCTCATCCTCCCTATTAGACACTTCTTGAAATATATTTTTTAAATATTTTTTTGTTCCATTATTTTAGGTATTTTTTAAGGATTTTCAGTTTCATATAAAATTTATTAAGAGGGCTCCTAGTAATAACTTTGTTCCAGAACAATTGGACACAATCTTTAAAGGTTGTATGGTTAGTCCACATGTTTTGGAATCTAAAAGGTTTAATTATAGGACCTCTCACTTGGCAAAAAGAAACCAAAAGAGGTGAATGGTCTGAGCAATTTTTGTTAAAGAT
Organism: Sambucus nigra; assembly: GCA_949130495.1. NCBI lineage: Eukaryota > Viridiplantae > Streptophyta > Magnoliopsida > Dipsacales > Adoxaceae > Sambucus > Sambucus nigra. The sequence goes on from OX422210.1 coordinate 131,517,831, forward strand.
TTTCATAGTAGAGAAAGGAAAATGAGCTAGCCAATTTTGGTTTATCAATCCTCTATCAAGTCTTTCCCAAATACCTCCATCACACTCTCTTTTGTTGTGCCAAGTAAATTTTGTACCTATGTAACCCAAGTCTATCAGGGCTGCCCTTTGGATACAATATTGAATTCTTCCACACTTAACATATCTATACTTATTCCTCCCGTTTTCTCTGAACTTTCAGCAACTGTATTAAAGTCACCATGGATATGTATGGGTAATCTAGACATAGGATAGAGTTTGATTCAATATTGTTCCAAAGATCTTACCTTTCTATTCTAGTGAACTTTTCATAGACTAAATCTATACATATTATTGTAAGAAGATTGGGATGTATTAGTTCTATTAAAACATTTTGATCTTTATAAGATATTGTGTTGCAATTGACTCCATATCTCCAAAACCACCAAATTTTATTGTTGGTATTGGCCCCACAACCCTCGAAATTAAGATTTCTTCTAAGATCCTCTATTTGATACTTATCAATTTTAGGTTCTAAAATAACAATAAAGGGAAGATGATGAGACTTACAGAGCAATTTGAGCCTTCTTTTTGTTTCTTTCTTACCAACACCTCTAGGGCCTAACGCATGTGCCAAAATTCGTCGAAAGAAGTTTAGATAGACCCAAATTACATTAGTAAGAATATAGGAAGACATAAAAAAATCCCGCCTGGGACCAAACCCATAGCTGAACCAAACCTATGAGGCGAATAGGTTCGCCAGATAAAACCAGTTCGGTCAAGATCTGTAAATGCACTAAGAAAGCTCTGACACCACTTAGAAAGAGTGGAAGGCACTAATACCACTATGAGAATACGAAAAAAATGTGGCCAACAAGTATGGTCACATTCAAAGATTTCAAATTTTAGTCTCAATGAATTTTATATTTTTATCCTAAACATACAACTATGTGATGAAACAAATAAAGTAAACCAAGCATTTAACAAAGGCAAAGTTTTAGGAAAAAAACCCTTTTGGGTAAAACCTTTTATTTCACTAATACAGTATGCAAATCGCAATGTATAACCTTATGAGTAAAATACAGCTCGACGAATCTCCCGCAGGTGACCTTCGTCTTCTTGAGAAATGATTCTCACAACAACCACACAGACCGCAGTCTTCCTTCAGCCTCAGCCTTCGTCTTCAGTAGTGAACCCCACATGTTTGACAAGTCATCCATGGAGATGCATTATCCATAAAGGTGTATGCAAGATACTAAACGTTTCTAGGGTTTAAACGAATTAACAAGAACGATTTTTAGGATGTATGTTGTGAATTTAAAAGTGTTTTAGAACCCTAAACAAAGAAGAACTTTTGCAAAATATATTCAGAAACGGATTTGGCAAACGTCTTAGAAAAATTAAAAATTAACAGGTATTTATAGGACGTTCATAATCTTTGAATCGGCGAACTCGTTTGAACAAAATAAAACCTCGTTTCAACGAAGAAGCAATCTCGTTTGAATAGGCTTCAAAGGACATTTTGACGAGCCAAAATCGTACGCCCTCGATCGATGCTCGTTAGATAAACCTACGAATGCCTTCTAATGAAAACACATTCTCATTTGAATGAGATTCTGATCTCATTTGAACGAGGTTTAAAATAAAAAATATTTTTCTTTTCAAAACTTAAAATCCCCTGTTCGTTTTTGATAAACATAAAACATTCCAAAAATAAATTCTGTGAATTTATTTAAACTTTCAATTTCTTTATACCTTTATAGGATGTCAGGAAGTCTTCAAACTTGGAGATCCTCGAGTTCGGTTCGTCATGACGGTGTGTGATGATTTGTAATGGGATATGCCAAACTAGCCTAAAATCGGGACGATTTGTAATGGGATTCTTAAAACCAGCGTAAAATATAAAAAGGCCGCCTATACTATGAACAATATTAGAAAAATTGTTCTTACAAATCTCCCCCTTTGGCTAATCCAGTACAAAACAAATAAAGATAACCTAACATTAAATAAAATAAAAAATTTCCGATGGCAAAATTCCAACTGCCCTTCCCAAACCCTAGAAATGGAATGGCATAAGACATTCTCTTCAAATCTTTACTTGTTCTTCACTTTGGAAAACTTTTTCTTGATCCCGTGTGTCTTGATTTCCGTTTTAAGTACCTACACACATAAGACAAAGAAATATACCTTGTGACGCATCGAGTTTGAATTAAAAAAACTCAAAATAAATTCTCACACATAAATTAAACTCATCAAACCTCACTTTTTAGTTTGCTCTCACCCTTTGTTTTTATCCGAAATAGACAAAGAAGTAAACATAATAATGAAAGCAAAGCATCACGTAGAAGATAAGATATCATCACATAAATATGTAAAAAACGCACAAGTAATGATAATCTCAAAGGCAAACACAACCAACTATTTTTGAATTTTTTTAATTTTTCCAAAAAAAACACAAAATTCACAAATACAACCTACAATACCAGATCTAATATATTCAAATATACCAAAGAAATTTTGGCACACATATATTTGTATAAACGACCACAAAAATATTACACAAACACATAATCTTTACACACTAGCATAGTATCAGTGTGTCTAAACACGTGGGATATAATGAATGGGTGTGAACTAGATACAAATGAATTTTGGCCCAAACACTTAAATCTATTCAAGAAGTTCTAATTGATCGCAAAACATTATCAAACTAAGATTTAGCCTTAAGTGACAAATAAAGTTTAACTTAATGAACAAAACAAGCGCAATGCATACAAGTCTAGAATATTGATGATTATACAAATCAATAGTATCATAACAAAATACGCATACTAGGATTCATTGTGCAAATCCGTTGATCTTAAACTAAATTCCCTCAAAAGATAAACATATATCATATATTTCTATACTTTTATTTTCTTTTGAAGATATTTCCTTTTTAAATGATCAAATAAACTAAACTATTTTGGCCCCCTTTTGACAATTTTTGTCCTTTTTATTGTCTTTTATTTTTCTTGGGCTCTTTTTAACGGTGGCCTTCACACAAAGTCAACCTGTGTTTAGCAGTCCTTTCCCGTGTACACTCATATTTTTTCAATACAAAATAAAATCTCTCACGGGTAGCAGTTCTTACATGTACGAATCCCCCTTAGTCACATAAACATGCAGATCAAAAAATTGATGGGAGAACATCTCACCAAACTCAAATATACATAGTGAAGTAAACGTTCAAAAAGATCGTGCACGTGTGTGCGAAGGTATATACAAAGTCAAATCCATAAATCAAATCAAGTTTGAAACAATTCCATAAATATGGTTAAAAACAATCCAAGTATCTATAATCATAACCATATTTGTAAAACTAAAATACACAAAAACCGAAAATCTTTTTGTATTTAAAAAAAATATATCAAAATAAATTCTTTTTCTATTTTTCAAATAAGGCTCAATAAAAGAAAAATATAATACCAAAGATACACATGTCATAACACTAGCAAACATATATCATGAAGCATAACTAGAGTATGACAAACAAAATCTTACAAACAATCATTTATAAGATATAGTAAGAGAAGAATCATGTGAAAGCATGTGAGAATCCACTAGTCTAATATCTAGCACCTCTAAAAGAGATTTACTAACCTAAGTAGGTATGTACTTGACGCGTCGGGATTCAGGAATCAAGAAAACACTTGACTTCAACTTCCTAGGACCTTTTCACACATCATAACAAAGACACCTAAGGTGACCTTTCCTTCCACAAGGTGAACATGTGTAAACATGAGAAATGTTACCTATGGCTTGACATTTTTTAATGTCCTTAGATGCAATTGACTCTCTAAAACAAATAATGGTCTTGGCTTTAACACTGGAAGTATTAGAAACTTTGGATCCAGTACCGTCACTACTAAAGTTGCTCGAGTCTTTCAAATCATCTTTTAATTTCAAAATTTTATACTCAAGAAAAGAATTTGACTCTTTAAGTTTTGGGAACTCCTTGTTCATATGTTCAATCATTCCTAGAAGGCTATCTCTCTCCCCTTCAATGAAAGAAAACTTATCCCTAAGAGTCTTCTCACGTGCCTTAAAACCATTAATCAAAATAATAACCTCAATGGCACAAATATTAACCCTAGAATTTTTTAGGTCCTATAATCTTTTCTCTAAAAGTAGGAATCTATCATCACTCTCTTTCTTGGATAATACTAAAATTTTAAAATCATGATCCATGTCCAATGGCTTCTTATAAAAGAAATCTCTTTGAGTTTGAATAATTTGCAAAAGTTCCATAGCAACTTTAAAATGAAAAATTTCTTTTTCAAGAATCTAAATTCTTTTAGCAATCTTAAAATTCAAATGATTTAAGTGTCAAAACTATGGAATTCCATTGAGAGAAAAATAGATAAATCAACATAAGAGAGATGAAATAAAAACCACCCTAAAACAGCACTAAATAAGGATTTACACAATAAATTAGTGCAACCTGCTCTGATACCAGTTTGTGAAAGATGGTATCAGTGGGAAAAAAACTATTTGAAAAATCAGGATCACACGATAACTTGGTGAAATCTGCCTTGATACCAATTTATAAATGCAGTAAGAAGAATGCTCTGATACCACTTAGAGAGAGTGTAAGGCACTGATACCACTTTAAGAATACGAAAATAAATGTGGTCGGCAAGTATGGCCACAAACAAAGATTCTAAATTTTATTCTCTATCAATTTTATCTTTTTATCCTAAGTATACATATATGTGATAAAATAGATAAAGCAAAACAAGCATTCAATAAAGGCAAAGTTTTAGGAAAAAAACCCCTTTCGGGTAAAACCTTTTTTTTCACTAAAATAGTTTACAAATCGCAACGTACAACCTTATGAGTGAAATACAACATGATAAATCTCCTGCAGGTGACCTTCGTCTTCTTTAATATTGATTCTCGCAAGAACTAAAAATACCTCAGCCTTCCTTCAGTCTCAACCTTCGTGTTTCGCAGTGGACGCCTCAGGTTTCACAAGTCAGCCATGTAGATGACTTCTCCACAACAGTGTATGCAAGATACTAAAACTTTCTAAGGTTTAAACAAATTCACAAGAAAGATTTTTAGGATGTATGTTGTGAATTAAAAAATGTTTTAGAACACTAAACAAAGAAGAACTTTTGCAAAAGATATACAGAAATGGATCTAGAAAAAGTCTTAGAAAACTGAACATGAAACATGTATTTATAGGACGTTCACAATTTTCGAGGCGACAGACTGGTTTGAATGAAATTCAAGGTTCGTTCGAATGAAAAAGGCAACTCGTTTGAATGAAATAAAATATCGTTTGAATGAAGAAGCAATCTCATTTGAACAGGCTTCAAACGACCTTTTAAGGAGTCAAAACAGTACGCCCTCGATCTATGCTCGTTAGATAAATATACAAAAGATCCTTCTAACGAAAACACATTATCGTTTGAATAAGATTCTCATCTCGTTTGAACAAGGTTTAAAATCAAAAATATTTTTCTTTTTAAAACTAAAACTCCGTTGTTCGTTTTTGATAAAAATAAAACATCACAAAACTAAATTCTATGAATCAATTTGAACAATAAGGTGCTTTATAACTTTATGGGATGTTGGGAAGTCTTCAAACTTGGTGATGCTCGAGTTCGGTTCGTCTTGACGGTGCGTGGCGAATTGTAATGAGATACGCCAAACTGGACTAAAATCATGACGATTTGCAATGGGATACGCCAAACTAGCCTAAAATATAAAAAGTCCTATACTATGAACAATATTAGAAAAATTGTTCTTACAAGATTTCTGCATAAGTCTTGCCTTCTTTACCATTTTCTTCTTATTTATAGTTTTGCCCTCGAAAATTATTCTCAACTTTGAATGATTGTAACTTCATCACCGTAGCTCGGATTAAGGTGAAGTTTCTTCCATTATCCTCGTGACTTCGATCTCTTAAACTTTTCTATTGTTTCGTCATCTGAGTTCTCGCTGAAAAATTATCGATTTTTCCTTGACTTTCCATTGTCATAATTCTTTCATTGCTTTGACTTTTCTTACCCATCCACTTGAACAATTTACCTTTAAAACATATGAGAAATACAAAAAATATGAAATACTGGACAAAAAGGTTAGTAACACAAATACGAGATAAATTCGGGATAAATGCAATGTTCACGACCATAAAAATATCGAAATTAAGAGGATAAATATGTAATATTTATGCCTAATCAAATCCCCCTAACTTATAACGTTGCTAGTCTCGTGCAATGTAAAAGAATATGAAGTAGTGTCCAAGAAAACTTTTAAATAACCAAAGGATATAATACATTTTTTTACAGGAAAGCGATTTCATTTAGCATATACAAGAAGTCGTTAAACCCCTAGATGACTTTAGTAGGACGAGTGGTATCTCTTGAGGGTTTGCAATGAATTTACCCACAAAGTTCATTTTGTACCACACACTACGACTCTAAGAAAATGCCAAAATAATTTAAAATCATAAAATTTAAATTCCACAAAAATAATCACCATAAATTTTTCTAGAAATCTCAATTCATAGTGTGTGTGTGTGTGTGTGCGAAGCCGAAAATTAATCGCTAACTTTCACCGATTGATCATTACGTTACTTTTCAAACATTCTCTTTGATTCAATTTCTCATGGGATGCTCTCACAAACGAATCACCTGAAGGGTGAATTTTTTTCTCGATGTGCGTAAAATTAAGAGTAAATGTAATTGGACTCGTGTTCAGGCACACAAATTGAACGACTAAAGTTTTATGGTGAATACAATCTCATGAACGAAATACGATCATTGTAAAATGGAAAAACATCATTTATTATTTACACCGTTTTGTGTTTTTATTATCTTTTTTGTATTTTTAGCTCTCCACACGGTAATTGACTTCGTTGTCCAGACTCGATTAGGACTTTTTCGGGTTAAGAGTATTTTGGGTAATAATAGGAATGTTTGAAAAATTCTGGAGTTGGAAAATTTTCTTGTGAATTGTTCGTTGGAACTTTTTCGAACTTTCGCTCATTTTTTCTTTCTTTTTCCTTTTATTTTTCATATTTTTCTCATATTTTCTATTTTTTATTTGTATTTGAGCATTTTTCTATTTTTCTACCCCTTTTTGTGTACCCAATGGACTTAATTTATGAATTTTCCAATTTTCCCAACTCTGGGCTAATTTGGGTTTTTCGAGTTAACAAATGAAAAGGGATATCATTTTTAGGCTCAAGTTGGCTATCAAAAGGATATTTTTCATGAATTTTTATGGCTAATATTTTTGGGTGAACAAGTGATGGCCCAACTTCATATGCCCGAATTACTAATCAAATTACCATATGCGTCTCGAGCGTTATTTTTATTTTTGAGACATTTTGGTACGTTTTCAAAATAATATTTCCACTCATTTTTCGTAACCAATCAAACAAAGATTTAGAGATCAACGAAAAATTTATCACTAAACAAACTTTTAGGCAATTTTTAACTCGGATTGATTTAATTACTCGAAAATGAAGATAGGCACAAAAATTCTCATCGGCTTAAAATCTCCATACTTATTCGTATAAGTCGTCAATTTTCGCTCAATTTCCATTTTGGATCAATTTCGACTTAGTGCAATGGATTTTTACAAATTGAGTGTTCAAACAAAAATTTAGTGATATTTTTGAAGATTTTAAATTCTATTTTTTATTTATTTTAAAAAGTAATATTTTTTGACTTTTTTTGAAATTTTGCTTTTTTTTTTTAATAGTTTTTGACATTTTTCAATTTTTTTGGGCATTTTAAAATTTGTGAGGATTTTAAAAGATGCATTTGTACTCCCTAACTTAGATTTTCGCATTTTCCTCAATGAAAAGGACTAAAATCTATTTAAGACAAGAAAGGGTGCGAAATAAAAAATAAGCAAAATTTAAAATGAGAATAGACAATAATAAACTCAAACACCATTTCATAAACAAGAGATAGAAGTCATTGTTTCTTTAAAAGATACATCCATGAAAAATGAAGAAACTACATAATAAAAAGGTACACATCCTCGAGTGCTAATGAGAGGGGTCGGGCGCATCCAGGACATGAGCATAAGTGTCTCGGTAGTAGTCGGCCATTAGGGATCCTGAGCCCATGCTAAATTGGTATAAATAGGCTTGAAGCCGCATCATTATCGGGTGTCCCTTCATTAGTCGACATGGTTGTCTTGATACTCGTAAAAAAATCGTAAGACGGGCCTCAAGTTGGTCCTTACAACTGTTGATGACCATCGTGTTGTAGGCGTGTTCATCAAAGTCGACCTCAAAATCCGGTTCGATCGGATCATCATCTCCTCGGACTCCCTCATCAAAGTCCCCCTCCTCCTCACTTTCTTCATCGCTCTCCTCGACTTCTTCCTCTTCGGCACTTTCCACCCCAATTTCAATGTCATCGAGAATGGGCTTGGGGGGAGGTGGTCCATTTCGGGTTTGGGTGTTGCTTCGACCGATGAAGGTGGCATTAATTGGCTTGGGCTCGCGGGCTTGCTGGCCCCACACAAGAACCCCCGCTTTTATGCATAGTGTGGTAATGAAGCGGGTATATGGAAGAGAGGTTTTCCCAATGCCGTGTTAAGTCGCGAAATTAATCTTGTTAAAATAAATATGCGCGAGGCTTATCTTAGCTTCCGTGTCGAACAAAAAAAAAAGGAAAGTCCCATGCCATAGAAGAATTGCTGAATTGTTCTTTGTGGGGAGGATGGTGTCACACGTGATTAAGTTAGACAAACGGGTGCAGGTTGAGAGTTTCCCGGAGGGAAATGTCTCTCGGGTTCAAGGAGTGTCGGGGCCCAACGATTAGAAAGGAGATGCGAGAGGATCGGGCCTTGCCATGGGTATGTGTAGCGATCAAAGCATATGACCACCACCGTGCGCATCTTGCACTTGATTATTTGAAGTGTGAGCGGGATAATTTTTCCATTAACGTATGCCTCATAATGGCCTTTGGTTGTGCAGACTAGGGACCCATATAATTGTCGGACGACGGCCTCATAGGCGGGGACCGAATCGTTAGACAACTAATTTTTCCAACCGAAGCAAGAGAATAGGGAGGTGACATCCGCCGGTAATTGGTTCCAAATGACTTTGAACTCGGTGAAGACGGTGCATTGGTTTCTAAAGGACTCATGACACCAATTCTGTTCTTGGACTGAAGCCATATGGAGGATGGAAATTTGGGAAAAACTTGAAGATAATTATAGGAGACAATAAAAGGTTTAAGGTGTGAGGATGAATGAAGGGGGTGGGGTATTTATAGGTTGGAGGGGGTTGTGAAGGTATGGGAAATGAAAGGGTTTTAGGTGGAAAATGGAGGGATAATGAAAAATGGAAGGTTTTTTGGGGGGGGGGGGAGGGGGGAATTGTTGTGGGTGTATTTTCATATGTGAAGGGAAGGGAGTGAATTAGAAGGGTGGGAAGGTGAAAAGGTTGGAGGCAAGTGAGAAAATTAGGATAAATTTGCATGTTATCAGCCCTGGGGAGCAAACCGGTTCGCCTAGGGGATCGAACCAGTTCGGTTAGTGAACCACTTCACCCCTAGGATCGAACCGATTCAGTTCACTTTGCTATAAAGACCACGTTTCCCCATTTTCTCCTTTCTCTTGGGCACGGGGGTTTAGGTTTCTACAACTCTCAACAAGTTCAATAAAAAATCTCCAATATGAACCAAAAACATTCAGTCACACCACACGCTCATGTTTTTCACTCTCGGGACAAGTGTAGACAAAATAAAAATCGTTTCGCTCTTGATAAAACGGAATCAACTCACTCCTAAACACTCTACGCACTCACACAACTCAAAAATAAAATAAAAACTCACCCCATACGCGTCGGGGGTACGACGATCGCTCTTCGAAAACTTACTCATCCCCGTATATGGGGTCCAACAATAAAATTGTCTCCACTTCCCCAATGCACGCCTCTAGATACATCTTTAGGCATTGTCCATTAACCTTAAACATTATCCCATCCTTAGGGTCGCCTACTTCTATCACCCCATGTGGAAACACTTCCATCACAACGAACGGGACAGACGATTGCTACGGTAACTTTTTGAGAAAAAATTTAGACGAGAGTTGTAAAGGAGAACCTTTTGACCCAAATAAAACTCTTTTCTATTTATATTTCAATCGTGTGCAAGCTTTATCCCCTTTTGGCAATGCGGGTGATCTCATATGCATCGTTGCATATTTATTCGAACTCATGCAATTGAAGTTTTCGAGTTTCACCGGCTTCGTCTAGGTTAAAGTTCAACCTCTTAATCACCCAATACGCCTTGTGTTCCAACTCGATGGGGAGACGGAAAGGCTTTCTATACACAAAGAGGAATGGGGACATCCCGAGGGGGTTCTTGTACACAGTCTGATAAGACCATAGCGCATCGAGTAATCGTTTAGACCAATCCCGACGATTGGGATCAACGGTATTTTCAAGAATATTTTTAATCTCTCGATTTGCTAACTCGTCTTGCCCATTCGTTTACGGGTGGTATGTTGTCCCAAATATGTGGAAGACTCCATACTTTTCATTAACTTCTCAAACAACCTATTGAAAAATTGTGTGTTGTTGTCACTAATGACGGACTTTAGAGCACCGAAACGAGAAAGAATGTGTTCGTGAATTATGTTTACCACCGCTTTACTGTCATTTATCCGAGTAGCTATTGTCTCTTCCCACTTAGACACATATTATACTATAATAAGGATGTATAGAAAGCCTAAAGAGGGAGGTAAAGGTCCCATGAAGTTGATGCCTTAGCGGTCGAACATCTCAAATGTTACGAATATGGGTCAACTACATTATATCACATCTTGTAATAGCTCCCATTTTTTGGCATCTATCGCATGATCAATAAATTTACGTTCACATCTTGGAAGATAGTAAGACAATTGAGATCGCATTGAAGAATCTTTATGGCAGTATTTTTTAAGGAAAAGTGGCCACCACAGGCTTTCGAAGGACAAAACTAGATTACACTTTCAATCTCATCATTCGGCACACATTTTTAGATTATTTGGTCGGTGCAATACTTAAATAGACAGGGATCGTCGCAGAAAAACATGCGCGACCATGTGAAGAACTTCCTCTTCTATTGCGAAGCCCAATTAGAGGGAACGACCCCTAAGACTAAATAGTTCATGATGGTCACAAATCAAGGAATAGAGGAAGTGGAAAAAAGTTGCTCATCCGAAAAATACTTGTCTATGGGTATGGGATCTTGAGGCACATTTAATGAGAACCTAGATAAGTGGTTAGCTACAATATTCTCCACTCCTTTATTGTATTTAATGGAAATATTGAATTCTTGGGGTAGCAAGATCCACTTAATGAGGCGCGACTTTGCATCCTTCATGGAAAGGAGATATTTAAGTGTCGCGTGGTCGATAAGACATGTGATAGGTGACCCATTAAGATATGAACGAAACTTTTCGAGGGCGAAAACTACCGTCAGTAATTATTTCTCCATGGTGAACTAATTGAGGTCCGATTAAAGTCCTTATAGCGTAGTATATGACATAGGACTTCTTATATCTCATTAGACCTAAAACATCCCCTACCTCATAGTCACTCGCATCACACATGAGCTCGAATGGAAGGGTCCAATTCGGAGCTTGAATGGTGGGAGTGGAGACGAGCATGCTGTTTAATTTCTCGAAAGCATCTTAGCACGCTTCACTCCACTCAAATGGCACATCATTCATGAGTAAGTTACGATAAAACCCTGCATGTCCCAAAATTTAACGCACGTCTTCTAGTGACTTGGGTGAGGGAAGTTCGACAATTATGTCAATTTTTTTCCTATCGACTTCTATCCCCTTGATGACACTATGTGGCCTAGAACTAATCCTTCAATAACTATAAAATAGAATTTCCCCAATTTAATACCAATTTCTTTTCCATACATCGGGAAAGCACCTTCTCAAGATTATCAAAACATTGGTCAAAAGAGGGTCAAAGACATTAAAATCATCTATGAACACCTCAAGGCCTCTCTTAACAATGTCGCTAAAGATACTAATCACACACCTTTGAAAGGTCGAGGTTGCATTATACAATCCAAATGTCACCCTTTTGTAGCAAAAGTGCCAAAGGGACATATGAAAATAGTCTTCTCTTGGTCTAGCACATCCACCACTATTTGGTTATATCCAGAATAACCATCTAAAAAATAGTAAAATGGGTGACCCCAAACTCTCTCAAGAATTTGGTCCATAAAGGATAAAGGGAAGTGGTATTTTCTAGTGTCGACATTAAGTTTCTCGTAATCAATACAAACTCGCCACCCGGTGGTGGTACGTTTTGGGATAAGTCCCCCATTTGCGATCTCAACCATGTTCATTCCTGGATTCTTTGGAATAACTTGAATTGGACTAAACCATTTACTATTCAAGATGGGATATATGATGTCCGCATCCAATAACTTAATGATTGTCATTCTTTCAACATCTTTCATAACCGGGTTCAAACATCCTTGCATCACTCTAGAGGGATACACGTCCTCCTCTAGGTGGATTTTGTGGCTACAAATCAAGGGAATTATACCTTTTAAATCCTAAATTGACTAATCTAAAGAACCTTTGTGCTTACTCAAAATAGTCATATGCTTTCCTTCTTTCTCTTTATCTAGGCCAGAGGAGACAACAACGGGATATGTCTCATCCTCTCCCAAATAAGAATTTTAACGTTAAAAGGAAGCTTCTTCAATTTGAGTTTAGGAAATTTAACATTAGAAGGAACCATGTAGGACTCCCTTGGTGATTATTCCTCGAATTGGGAGACCCAACTTACGTCTCTCACGTCCTCTTCACTATCGCCCTCGTCTATCAACTCCTTCTTCCTACTCACCTCTTAGTAAAACAAAGAATAACCTCTCTCGCTCTCATTCGCCATCACTAGACATGCCATAAGTGGATCCCTAACTTGATTACCCTCAAAGTGTTCGTGTATTACCTCATCAATAAGATCTGTTTCATGTAAATCTTCCTCATCACACATTTGCTTGGTGATGTTGAAGATATACGTTTTAAGTGTCATATTCCCGAATGTGAGTTGCATTTGACCATTACACGTATTAATCAACGCGTTAGCCATGTGTAAAAAAGGGCGAACAAGAATCACGAGAACATGATGACTCGATGGGGAGGAGGGCTCCATGTTCCAAATGACAAAATTTACCGGGAAGTAGAAAGTGTTGACTTAGATAATCATGTCCTCAACTATCTCATGGGGTACCTTCACGAAATGATCTGCAAGTTAGAGTGTAATTTTGGTGGGATTAAGATCACCCAAATCAAGATTCCTATAGATGGAAAAGGGGAGAATGTTGACACTCGCCCCTAAATCTAATAATGATCGCACGATTTTATTCTCTTCAATAATGCACGAAATGGTGGGGGCACCCGAATCTTTATACTTGGGTGGGATGTTTCTCAATAGTATCAAACTCACATTTTGTGCTAAGAAAACCATCTTCTTTACCTTTAATTTATGTTACACCCCGAGTAAGTCCTTTAAGAACTTAGCATATGCGGGAATTCGGTTGATAGGCTTAAGAAAAGGTAGGTTTAGCTTTGTTTACTTTAGCACCTCTAGAATGTCATCACAGGAGGACCCTTTAGGAGGACGGGCCAACCGCTGAGGTTATGGTGCGATTATAGGGGGTTTTACTACCACCTTGGGCCTAATCGCGTCTTCTTTTTCACTCCCTTCCAAGGGGGCATCTTCGTCCTCTTGCGTGATGAGTGAACCCCTTGTCTTTTTGCATGTCATGTGGAGGAGGTGATAAGTCAAAAAATCTTCCACTATGTAGAGTGGTTAATTATTTTCATTGATCTTAGTTTTCATCGGGAGTGGAGCTCACACCATTTTGACCTTGGGGAGGTCGTTGGCCTTGGGCGGCACACTTCCTCTTCTCTTGGACACTTAAAGAGGATTGTAACTTAGAAAACGAACCTTGAAGTCGATAAAATTTTGAGCATTTTGGGCATTTATCGCTGAATGAGTTTACTTAAATTGAGCAAGAGTGTCCTCGAGACTCTTTTGTTTTAGGATCACATAAGGCGCGGGCGGAGGCGCTTGCATGGGTGGCACTTGTTCATAAGGTATGTGTGGTGGCGATTATTGGGAAACGTGTGGATTTGGGTTAATCATCGCATTTAATTTCCCATAATTAAAATCGGTATGGTTACGCCATGAGGTATTAAAAGAATTCCTATGCGGGGCATTTAAATTCCCTTTATATCCTCAACTTGATCTTCAGCATAATTTTTAGGCGGGTATATTCGAACATTCCTTCGTTAAATGCCCTGCCTCATAAATTGCACAAATCTCGTGATGTAAAAATATAGATGGGCCAGATGTATCTCTACCCCTTGCTTCTACCACCACTTCTAGCCTCTTATCTAATTGATTAGTTTGGAGCTTCAGCTCGACTTCCTTGTCCAAGTGGTAGAGTCCGAACGCGAAAGGAGCTATTGACGCCATTCTAGCTTTGGGTTGGGTTTTCATATCTGATGTGTCTTAAGATTGAGTAGTCTCGGTGACATAATTAAAGTGGCTCTCTGAATCATCGACATCTAACCCAAAGAACTCTCTCGGACACATTGTTTCAATGAGTTTCTTTGAGCTTAGACTAAGCCCATGATGGAAGTAGGAGATGAGTCTCCACTTCTTAAAACCATGATATGAGCACATATTGACTAACTCGTTGAACTATCAAAGGGCTCATTATCGTTTTGTTAAAAATTTTGAATTTGAACCCTAATAGAATTGGTCTAGTGAGGGGGAAATAACTTTTGGAGAAATTTAGCTTGCATATTTCTTTCCGTACTGATAGAGTTCGGTGCTAAAGTCTAAAGCCAAGTCTTGGCCTTGTCCTTAAGTGATGAAGGTAAAAGCTTGAGGCGCACGACATCTTAGGTGCAAGCTTGATTGTTAATCATTTCGCACGCATCCTCGAACTGTCTAATGTGGAGATAAGGCTTCTCCGACTTTATACCATGAAAAATAGGAAGAATTTGGATCATCCCGTTCTAAAAGTGAAATTGCCCTGCATAATACGGGATTATAATGCATCTCAGAGCGATGGTTCACTCTATGTATAAGAGGTCTCTTATAGGGTGGTACGACATCACACCCTCTCCCATTTCAAAACTAGCATTATCCGACATCGCACTCATACTAAAATAATCACTATCCTCATCGAAGCGTGGTGTCACTTCTTGGTGTAGGAGGTGGTACTCAGAAATTTGGAGTGTTATTTCTAGAAGGATGGAGTTATACTATTGGCTTGGAATTTGGATTGGACTGAGTATTTTTCATGTAAGGACCTGAGAGAATATTTTATTTTTTCTTTTGATTTTTTGGGATATTTTGGATATATTTTTTTTATGTTGTTGGGATTTATGATTTTTTTTTTGTCTTTTTAGGATTTAGAGTCAAATTAAGATCAATTCGACCTAACCTAGAGTATACCTAATCCTCGGTGTCGAATCTTCAGGGAATATGTCTTAAAATGATGATGGAGGTCGGCTTTTAAGATCTTGGTTTCGACCGACGAAAGAAAGAAAATGTGATTTTTTCTTTTGAGAAAATTTCCATTTCTCTAAGAAACTTAATCTAAGTGAATTAAAGTTAAACTACTAAAAAGTAAGAATTTGAAATTTGGTTTTGAAAACACTTTTTGGAAAAATGGAGTTGGGATCCAATCCCCCGAACCGTAGGATATCTTCGCTAAATATAAAATTCTCAAAAACTATTTAATTAATTGCAAAGAAAAACATAAACTAATTCGAAGTACCAAACATGTGTGGGTATTGATCCTCACAATATTTAGTCAACAAATTAATTTACGTGAATGATAAAGTTGTCGACGCATATATTATATTCTCAAACACTTTGGTTGCCTTTGAAAAATGGAGTTAAGAGATCTATGATATTAGTCCCGATTAAGTTATCAAACTCTAAGAATTAGTCATACAATTATTTTGAATTTTACATTTAACATAAAAAACCTAGGTTGGGTTCATGCTCCCTAACTCACTATAAGTTTAGCTAGACATAGAATTAATCTCTACGTAATTAATCATCTTAGTGAAATCAAGAATAATTGAAATAAAAATAAATATAAAATGAAATTTTATTACCAAACTTGAAGAAAAAAAATCTCATGCAATGAATTCACACCAATTGAAAAAAAACACAGAAAAGAATGAATCTTGGTTGAATTTTGATGGTGAAAGATGTAAAACTTGTTCTCAAATTATTTCTTGTTCATAATTTGCCTAACTTTGACTTGAATTAGGTTAGTTAGGCTCCTAATGGCCAAAAACATGTGCCAAAACTGTCCAAAGAAGTTTAGATAGACCCAAATCACATTTGCAAGAATATAGGAAGAGGTGAAAAATGCTGCCTAGGATTGGACCCATAATCGAATTGAACCCATGAATGATCCCATGAGGCAAACCTGTTCGCCTACCATTTCGGTCAAGATCTCTACCTAAATCTTTCCTTCTTTGCTATTTTTTTCTTATTTGCAGTTTTGCCTTCAAAAATTCTTCTCAACTTTGATTGATCGTAACTTC
Source organism: Sambucus nigra (assembly GCA_949130495.1). Lineage (NCBI taxonomy): Eukaryota > Viridiplantae > Streptophyta > Magnoliopsida > Dipsacales > Adoxaceae > Sambucus > Sambucus nigra. Next base: position 131,534,442 of record OX422210.1, read on the forward strand.
TTCACCATATCTTAAATTGAGGTACCGTTTTTTCCAGTATTCTTATAACTTAGAATTCTTAAACTTTTATGTTCGTTCCCCCTCTGTTCTCGTCGAAAAACTATCGATTTACCCTTGCTTTCCTTTCTCGCAATTCTTTTATTGTTATGACTTTTCTCTCTGATCCACTTGCATGGTTTACCTGTAAAACATATGAGAAATACATAAAATAAGAAATATTATCCAAAAACATTAGATGAAAAAAATAAGAGATAAATACGGGTTAAATGCAATGTTCGGGACTGTAAAAATACTGAAATTATGGGGATAAATATCGCATATTTGTGCCTAATTATCCCAATAGATTCAAACTAACAGAATGGCCTTTTTATCATAAGGTCTGCTTTCTCTGGTCAAGTATGTGTTGAGGTTATTCCTCATAACTCCCTTTGGGCTGCAGCTCAATATCGTCGAGATTGATAGGCTAATAGGCATCCTCATCCCTGAGAAACTTACTCATTGTCTATACATGAAAAACATGATGCACTCGTTGCAGGTGATCAAGTAAGTCTAGTTGATATGACACCGGGACTATTATGTCCAAAATTATGAAGGGTCCAACGTAACGAGGTGCTAAATTTCCCATAGGTCCAAATCTAACAACCCCTTTCATCGAAAAACCCATTAAAGCACCTGGTTCCCTACCTGAAACTCTAGTTTTGTTCGTCTCTTGTCATCATAATTCTTCTTTTGATCTTATTTAGTCTTGATTTGTGCTTGGATGAGTGTCACCTTCACTAAGTTGTCTCGAATAATGTCTGGACCGAAAATCTTGTGCTCCTCGAATTCCAACCAACAACTCGTCAAATGGTATGGTCGCCCACATAGTTTCTTAGGGTGCCATACCAATATTCTAATGATAACTATTATTATAAGTGAACTCTACGAGAGGTAAAGGAGCATCCCACCTGCATTTGAGATCCAATACATAAGCTCGGAGCATATCCTCTAAAATATGGTTCAATCATTCACTTTGGCTGTCAGAATGAGGGTGAAAACTGTGATCATACTTAATTGTACTATCATATTATCATGAAAACTCCTTTAGAACTGAGATATGTAAGTACTATCCTTTTCGGACAAAATGTCAAGGGGTACACCATGGATTCATGCAATCTCTATTATGAACAATTTTTCGTACTTCTCGGCTGTGAAATCTATTTGAACTGGAAGGAAATGAGCCACCTTCATTAGCCTATCAACAGTGACCCAAATCGATTCATGACCTATCTAGGAGTGTGATAATCCCACTATAAAGTTCATGGAAATGTTCTCCCACTTCCACTGAGAATCTCCAAAGTTTGTAATTCCCTGCCGGCCTTTGGTGCTCCACATTCGCTAATTGACAAGTGGCACACTTAGGCACAAACTCCGTTAAATCCTTCTTCATCTCGTTCCACTAATACATTCTACTCATGTCTTGATACATCATATCAACACCGGAATGTACCATGAATCATGAAAAGTGAGCCTCATCTAAAACCACTCTCCTTAAGTCAGAAATCTCGTATATCACCAATCCTCCCTGAAATATCAACGCACCACCCGAACTGATTGAGAATGATAGAACTTCAACTGAAACTAGTCTGGAGACCTTTTCCTAGAAAAATCAATCTAAAGACTGTGTCTGTATTACTCGTGTAACCATGGTTGGTATAATAGTCACTAATCTCTAAACGGCATCCATCAAAGCTAGAGCCTAGGTGGCCTTCCCCTGTGCTGCCCATATCTCTACCAATTCCTCCCCCTTTTCGACCCATAACACTTCTAAATTAACTGTCGATCATCGACTCGGTGCATCGATCACCACATTCCCCTTACATAAGTGGTATTGAATCGAGAAATGGTAGTTCTTCCTAAACTATAACAACATCCTCTATTGCATATTCATAAGTATTGGAGACTCTTATGATCGGAACATAATGTGAACTGTACACCCAACTGATAATGTCGCTAAATGCGAAAGGCAAATACTATCGTTACCGACTCTAAGTGATGGGTAGGGTTATTACCCTCATGAGGCTTTACCTTTCAAGATGCATAAGAGATTGGCTTCTCCCCTTGCATCAGTACACCTCCAAACCCAACAAGGATGCATTCGTGATTACCAAATATTCCATATCTCCATATGGTAACACAAGGACATGTGTGGTGGAAAGATTCTCCTTAAAATCTTCAAAATCTTTATGGAAATATTTATTCCTCATAAACGATAATCCTTTCCGAGTTAGATGTGTCAATGGTTCGACAATCTTTGAGAACCCCTGATGAATCTCTTGTAGTTCCTTGCTAGACCCAAGAAACTTCGAACCTCGACAGGTGTTGTATGTCATCCCCATTTAACATCTACATATACCTTGCTAGGATCCACTGGATGTCCATCTTCAGATACAACATGGCTCAAGAACTATACCTCTCGAAGCCAGAATCCATACTTTGAGAACTTAGCATATAAATTATGTTCTCGTAGTGTCTGTAACACCAACCTCAAATGCTATGCATGTTTCTCCTTTAAATGAGAGTAAATCAATAAATCGTCTATAAACCCAATGATGAATTAATCCAGAAATGTTAGAAATACCCAAGTCATCATATCCATAAATACCGCTGGCACATAGGTCAGCCCAAACGCTATTACTCAGAACTTGTACGATACGTATCTTGTCAGAAAAGTGTCTTATGAATATCCTCCTCCCAAATACGTAACTGATAATACCTTGTGCACAAGTCAATCTTGGAAAATAATGATGCGCCCCACAATTGGTTGAATAAATCATCGATACGTGGCAACGAATACTTCTTCCTAATTACGACTCTATTAAACTCCTGATAGTTTATATATAATCAAAGTGAATCGTATTTTTTCTTCACAAATAAGACTGGAGCCCCCCACGGAGATGTACTATTTAGTATGAACCCCTGTTTCAGTAATTGTTGTATCTCTTCATGTAACTCCTTCATTTCTAATGGTTTCATTCAATACGATGCCCTCACAATGGGTCTGGTATCCGACCTCAAATCAATGCATAAATGTATTTACCTAGTTGGTGGTAATCCTGGTACTTCCTCAAACACCTGGACAAAAAATATCGAATCCAACGATACAGTAATAGCCTTGGATGAAGTCATCTTAACATAATACAAATATGTGTTGAACCCCCCGCCCTCCCGGAGTCTAGTCATTGCTACTAAAAACATCTCCTGATTGGGAATAAAAAACGTAATCTCCTTCTTAATACAATCTATTTGTGCATGGTACTGAGCTAAACAATCCATACCTAATATAACATAATACGTAGTCATAATTAAAAGAAATAATTTGTCCGAAAAACACAATCGATTGATGTCAAATGCTATGCCTCTACACATATGATGTAGGGTGGCGCCCCTACCTAATGGGGTATCCACATAGAATGATACATGCTCAACTATGTCTACCAATCCTAATGTAGCTATACAGGTATAATTAGAAAACTAGTGTGTCTCCCTCGTGTCGAATAAAACCCATACACAACACCTATAAATATAAAACATACCCCCAATTGCTTGTTGTTGTGCTGGTTGATCCACCTAATGAGCGTTGCACATATGTCCATAATGAAGATGAGGGCCCCTCTAAGCCAGAGGGACTGCCAGGATGGTGGGAAAACGTGATACTGAGGTGGGGCTGGAAGATCTTACTACTGTTGTTGATGTCCTACTTGGTTCCCCTTAGGGCAATTACGAAAAGAGTGCCCCCTCTCTCCACAAGTTTAGCAGGACCCCGAATGGGATGCTTCCGATCACGACCATGCAGTCCCTGCCCCTGGGGTCTATCTTGTAATCTCAAACCTTGGCCTTGTACCTGGCCCGGCTAGTCGTATTTCCCCTAGTTGCCCTGATAATGAAAATCAACCTGTAATACCCCGCAGTTTTTTATTGAATTGAAATGAAAAAAAAACTATGTAAGTATATATATTCGAAATGTTTGGAAATAAAATATGTCAGTATATATATTCAAAATGATTGGAAATGAAAAGTTAAAATGAATTCATTGAGATACGAATGTGCGACTTAAATATTAGAAGCGAATTAACGCGTAAAAGAATCGAGAGGGTTAAATTTGGGGTAATGGCATTTTTGTAAATAAACTAACCCTAGGTATAAATAGAAAAGAAGAGAAGAAGTCTTCATTTTATCATTTCACAATGGGGGCTAGGGTTTGGTAGAGAGAGAGAGTAAGAAGAGAAGAAATCTAAGAGGATTTCAAGAGGATTTCAAGAAGATTCAACTTCTCCATATAATCAAAGGCAAGTTAATAACCTATATGTGTATATTATGTGTCTATAATGAAATTTCACATGAACATGTATTTGAATCCCTAAATTAATATGAAATTGATGTTAAAAATGATATGCAATGTATTAGGATCATCATCCATGTAGATTCAAATGCAATAACATCATTATAGAGATTGAGAGGTAGAACAACCTCTTGAATTTTAGAAATCTATGAAAATAAGTAAATCGTCATATCAAAAACTGTTTTGAGCTGTTTTGATTCCGAGAATGGATGTTTTGTTTGCGTTGCCCGATAGAAAATCATATTCCGAACAACTTTGTAGTTTTAAGTTTTTCCAAAAACGGATCGGAAAGGCCTCAAATCGGCGTTTTAAAATTCTGGGCAGAATGTTATCGAAAACAGGGGCGAATATTATATGTTAGTTTCGGGTCTGTTTTATGCAGGCTATGGAAACATGCTCACGTGTCTTTATAGAAAATCACGTTCCGAACAACTTTGTAGTTTTTAGTTTTTACAAAAACGGATCGGAAGGGCCTCGAATCTGCATTTTAAATTCTGGGCAGCATGTTGTTGAAATAAGAGTGATAATATTTTCCATGTTGTTAGTAAGATAATTGTGGTGTTGTGCCTAATATCCTAACTTGATCACATACTTATGGTTATTAGGGATATATAACCTTTAAATGATTTAATGTTGAATTAGTAAATTAATGATGTAAATTATGTTATATTATAAATAATGACTATTGTATAACTCGAGTAAGAGACTTGACACGATTGTATATATACATAAGCGTGAAATTGTTTTACATGTATATTGTTGAGTATACACTAGACTAGTCCTCCGGTCGACGTAGCCACATGTTGAATGCGATTTTTTTTTTATGATTGATCCGGTTAGGTTCCGCTCGAGTGCCGTGTCCGAGATAAACCACCGGAACCGGAGACATGGTTGTAATGCGGGTCGGATAGAAAGACCTTGAAATGCCATGTGATTTAGGACTTAGTACGATTGCCCTTGCCACGTAATATTGGGGAGTATTCGTGTGTAGGCCTAGTGTTACGACTTGTTCCCCCGGGTAACGATAGTGACCCGATATGATTTGTTGTGTGAGATATTATGCTTGTGTCTTAAAATCATATCCCGAATCGATGCATTTGATATTATACTTGAAGGAAATGTTTTGATATATTAAATACTGAAATGAGATTTATAATGATTAATCATGATACGATATGAGACTACACGTTACTTGAGTTTGGGTTGGGTAGTCACGACATAGGAACATTGGTCGGGTAATTGAACAACTTAATTACTGGAGACGAGTAATGACTAGTGTGCTTTCATTATAAGTACATCTTATAATCTTATAGCTTGTTTTGATGTTCGTCTATCTTGCTTCTTGCTTCTTGCTCCTCTCCTATATATATAATATATGACAGGTCCTCGTCCCGATGGACAATAGACTATGGAGCTTGATGAGATCATGTCAATCTTAGGATTCCTGTAGCTGTGGAGTTATTCTATTTTAATTTATGTCGCTTGTTTTCCTTTTCTTAAGGGTGGTATCAGAGATTAATATCACTTTGTTTATACTTGGGATTTGAGAGAATTGTTGTATTACTCTTTCCCATTTGGTGTTGGGCCGCATGTATTGGCGTTTTATATTTTTAGTTTGAGATTACTGATGGATTATTACAGTTACTAGTTATGAGTTGGTTGCACTTGTTATAGCTGTTATGATGTAATATGGTTACACGTAAGAGAGTGTACATGTTTATTTTACTGCGTTTATTTAAATTTCTGTTTCTCATGCCAACATATTGATGCTCTGCTTTAATTAAATTGGGCGTAGCTAACCGAATTATATATAAAAAGTAGGGTTGTCACAGTTGGTATCAGAGCACGGTTTTAGAGCCTTTAGGGATCTGAGGGCGTCCGTTATGTTTTCCGCGCATCGTATCCTTGGTACGTAGAGCCTTACGATTAGGTATTGTATTCGATGAATTGGAAGATTTTCACGCTGAGATTTTAACGACGAGTCGGAGCTAGCCTAGTGTATAGGGAGGGTTCCTTGTTTGGATTTCATTCGTGAGACGTCCCACGCATGAGGTGAATCTTCGATCGACCACAGGATAGTACACTAGGTCTGTGTGTGAGTACTTGTTGTAATTATGACTAGTGCTCCACTTGAATACATTTTTTTTAGGATACGTGTTCACTTACTATCTTTTAAGATGGTGATTTGATGAGACGTTGACTCTGGGAGGGCAAAGGGTCCAAGAATTTTAAGAGACCGCAATTCGCGTGCAACTATCGTAGTTTCATCGCCCACCAGTAGGCGAGAAAACCGATGTTGAACTCAATGATTGAGTTGACTTTTGGTGCTTTAGGGGGAGGAAACACTCGTATATTTGCTGTGCATTATCAAATTTGAATATCGTCGCTCTTATGGTTGTAAAGAAGTTGGTATAAATTATAGCCCACCCTGTAGTACCACTGAGTTGTTGGTACCGCTTGTGCGTGTAGTTGTATGAAGTTGTTTCCAATGTGGAAGGGTAGATCTTTAGATATGGAACCCCTAAAGATGATGTGGTCCAGTTGTTGTTGTGACATTTTCCTGAGAAGAAATTATCACGCTCCACCCATAATGGACATACTGTTGAGGCATTCGATGATGTATTAATCAGTGAATGGTTAACGAAGTACATCTTGTGATAATAAGAGTATATTATTACTCATGAACATGTAAAGGAAGGGTTGTGATTTGAGAGAGGACTACTCCAAATCGGTGTATGTCCCATCCCATCAAAGGATGACCTGAGGGGTCCAATTTTGGCGTACGTAAGAGTGTTGTCATACTTGTGAAAAGCACGAACTAGATTCATCCGTTTGATGATGTTAAATGGGAGATTCATGAGTCTGGATCTGGAATGGATAAATGATTATCCTTGAAATATTGTGTTGGTATCAAGGAAGTTTTGTAGGCGTGTAAACCTACACGTTGTCCACACAATCGATAAATGTCGCATTGGGGTGGCATAGTGGTTTTTAGTGTTCTGATCATATAAAATCCGTAATGGAATCAACTTAAGGACGGTTAGGTGCGTGTTCGGTCATTCACAAGGTATATTAGTGGGTTAGGTACTCACTTGTTCAGAGTGGAATGTTTCGACGAGTTATCCCAAACAAGTTCGTGATAATTTATCAGTAATGTTACGATATCTTAGCCATGGACACTAGGGATGAGGAAGTCCACATCGCAAGGTCATACGAGGATTGACATTGGAGAAGTCCATAATTTTTTTAGGCAGTTTTCTTTCCGTATTTGGCAATGAATGGAGTTCAGTGTTCTTCGTAAATGCCTAGATTAGAATTGGTGTTCGATAAGATGTGGTTATCTTGCTTTGTAGCACCGGTATATTTGTTAAAAGCCGTCGAGAGAGGAACGTGAATATGGGTGTGCTAAGGGATGGACTTGAGTTGGAGTTACCAGTTGTGAACCCTACGATGAGTAGAGAATCTCTAGGGATGATTTGTCGAGTGAGAACATCAGGAGGGAGTGTTCAATATGAATTTCATTTTATGCGAGTGTGATCGCTTGAGTTAGTGATATATCCATGAGTTAGGTTTTATGTTATCACCTGGTGATTGGGAGTACTAATTTGTTTCACCTTGAAAATGGTGGTGCTTGATTTTGAATCCATCAGATATGGGAATGTGGCTATGTTGTGGCCCTCGTTATGTATTAATGTGAATTATAGCACGAGTGAGTAGTTAGTGACATGATGTTTACTTAGATCGTGTGTGATTAAAGATGCGTTCCGAAATCAAGTGTAATATGTTCGATTTTGGTGACGTCTAGACTAGTGAATAGTCATAGAATGGTCTTGATGGTCTTTTGATAATGGTAGAGTCGCGTATAGCTGAGTCAGTTTTTGCGTGATTGATGATAGTGTTACCAAGTGAGTGTCGTAATTAACGGCAAGGATTGAGACATTTTGGGGTTTCAAATGGTGGACCCATTCATTGAAATGGTTGCCATAACCTCCACTGTAGGGGACAACAAGAGAGTGTTTAGACCGTTGTTGAGAAGTTTTGTAAGGAGGGTGTGTACTCTTGGGCAAACACCCACGAATGGATTCGTAAGATATTTAATTTTTACTTCAGTTGTGTGTGGATTACTGAGTGCTAATTGGGGTCACGGTACATGAAAGTACCCGCTACCTTATATTTACGACCTTTGACATATTGGATAGCACACCGTTCTTCATAAAGATCAGGTAGCATTGGTGTGCTGGAAGATAAGTATTCGGATGGTGAGTGTGCCAAATCCTATATTCTGATTTGGTAGGATAAATGGGAATTTTTGGTCTTACCTCGTTGCTTGGAAAATGTACAAGCCTTATTCGTTTCATGGTCTTACCTCACCCACCTCTCTTGAATTCGACCCTTGAGCATAAACTCGTTTCTTTTTCTTTAGTTCCATCTCTTTCTAAAACTCCTTAAAGCCATGGAAATGTATCAGTGAAACATCTACCATCTTAACGTTGGATGTGTACGTCTAGTTTCCTATTATAATGTGCCTGATACCCATGCCAGTCCTTGCACAAATAGATATATCTTATTCGATTATAAATCTTTGATTTTGGGGGAAACTTTCACTAGTCGAGTCAATTCTTTTTCAAATCTGGTACTGTTCCACCATTCTATTGCAATATATCGAACTTAGATCTCATAACTTCTTATTGTGCTGTAGGGAAATATGTCCCCTCAAACTTCCCCCAAAATTGTAGAATGATCATTTGAGACCAGTTCTTGACAGTGGTAATTGATACCCACCACTGTAATGCGTCTTATATAAGTCAAAAACTGGCTAGTATTTGCGTCTATTTATCAGTGCACTATAATAGATGGATATGATGCTTAATGTCATGCCTCCTTTGCAATGTTACGATAGGATCTAGAGATTCAGAGACCTCCGGTGGACGTTTCTTCTTAAAATCTCCTATCACCTTCTCCAATGTAACTATAATTGGCTAAATAGGCATACATGCGGCCACAGATGGTAGCGATGGTGGAGGCAGCTACTATTACTATATCGTGGCCATGGTCAAATCCATAGTCTGTGCTATGATAGTGGTCAGGTTGGTCAGTTTAACAACAGGTGCCTATCCCTGTGAGGTGGATCCGGATGCTGGGGTGCTGCGGCCTTAGACTCGGCACTAGCGGCCTATCACGATTTGCCTACTAATCTACGAATATTCACCATCTGAAAGATAATAAAAAAGTCGTATAATTACGTGTAGAGAAAATATAGTACAAAATCTAAATAAAAACTCTAAAGTATCAAAGAACGCTATGCGAATAGTGGTGAATGCAATCAAGATCCCTAGGACACTAGAACCTAGAATGCCCTAATACCAATTATGACACCTCGTAAAATTTAATAATAGGTTAATAAAGTTTACAATCAATAATAAGGAGGTCTAAACAATTGTACATCATTCTAAGAAAGACTATAAATAAAACTGAAGCACACATAAGTAATTCCACATAAAAGTGGTGAACCATACAATCTTTATGAAACTAGCATAAAGTATTAACTGATTCAAAAGTAAAGTCGATGTGAATATAAAAAGGATATAGAGTATGAGCACGCAGGTTCGACACCTACATCTTATGAGATTAGTAGTGAATAGGAGACCAAGTCTTGATCATGGGTGAGGCTGCACTAGAAGCCTATATCCTAAAAAATGTTAATAGGAGATGTTAACATCAAGTTTAAGTAGTATAACAATATAATTAAATTTGTATTACACTATGACTAAGTATCTTCATCCAGTCTTTTAGTTTCTTTTAATTTAATCCAACCCAAACAACTGTACATATCACATGTGTTTACTCCCGATGCTCAAATGTTCCCCATAATTAAGTCTTTTACAGCATTACTGGCTTTTAGGTACAATTCCACATTTATTCCTTTGAACTCTGCTAATATATAATATTATAGGAAAATATCTACATCAATGTCATCATAGGCCAGAATGGTTCGAAATGCGTATCGCATAAAGGGGATCCATCATAAGTCCACATATAACGAAGGTCTAATCTATCACCTTTGGGGATCGCTCGCGCCTACTAGGCATAGTTATAGGCTGTACCACTACTAATAAATCATCTCTATAGTAATACTCATTATGCCTTCACACCAATCATATAGTCACATACCCAAAACTATATAAAAGGATCGACCTAAGAGTCTCACTCTATGGATCAAGCGCGTTCATCACGTTGTGTACGAGGTAATCATAACCAAACCACTCCTGTCATCATTGTGTTCGGGTTCCAGTATTGGTTGTTCTTGCCCCATATGGATATCCCATATAGTATGTATCCTATAAGGACAGACACCCGAAATATTTGCATATAATACACTAAATAAGCAAATTATGTATAAAGAATGTTTATAAGTCAAAACCCCAGTTTAATCACCTTAATTAATTTTTTTAATTAAGAAAATAAAACTATGCTTTAATGGCATTCGATCTCTTCGTTCGAATGAGAATACACTGTTCGTTCGAAGGAAGTCCCACCGTCGTTGAACGAAAATACTATATTCGTTTAAACAACCCCAAATTATCGTTCAAACGAGATCTGCACATGACCCTTCTTTTTCCCAACGAAAGTCCTCCATTGTTGAACCTAATTTCACATTTCTAAGTCCCCCCAAAGCCCCCAACTTTACTTTTGTCTATATATATAGGTCCTAGTACCAATGCTGACCAATCTCCAATGGTTTTTAAGTTCTTCTAATGTAAGATCTAGAGATTTATCCTTAATTATCATCTTAAAAACTCTAATCATGATTTCATCTTAATTTAACCCAATTTATATCTATTTCATAAGATTAATAAAGGGTCCCTAACCTTCAACATGAATTACAATGGCCATAACATCAATTTAGCAATTTCTATTATAAATCATGATAATCATCCCAATTTTATAACAAAGTGTAATTCTTTAATCCTAACAATGGTTTTAAATTGTCTAATTCAACTTATGTTAATATTAAATCAATAATTCAATGAATAATAATATCATAATACAACTTCAATTATAGTCTTTTACTATTTTTTTTTGCCTTAGTTCTCAATTAGATTGAATCTTAGATGAACAACCCCAAATATTCTTTCTCCCTTCCTTAGCCTTCCTCCTTAGCACTAGGACTGCCTCCAGATATATAAAATGATTTAGTCTAAATGAAATCTTTATTTTATGCTAATTATCCACGAAATTAGGCTTAACCTCTACTTGGACCATAACTCATTAAGCCCAAAATGCAATCCAATTATTCTAAAGTCTAGTCTAAGGCCTATACTAACCTATGGGCTTAAAACCCAATCTTTTAAGGTGTAAAGGGACCTACTATTCCAAACGTCGTCCATAAATAACCAAAATAATTATTAATGTCTTAACATATTTTTGATATAAAATTGATTTCAAATAATACACAGAATTTTAGTGACATCTCGAGTCACTGCAGATAAATACAAATAAATATAAACTAAATATAAAGAATTTAATTCGCCTAAAATTATGGGTAATTACATTCTCCCCCCTCCCCGCAAAAGGAATTTCTTCCTCAAAATTCAAATTTGTATACATGAGTCGAATAACTCTGGGTGCTTCTCCCATATAACATCTTATCTCTCCCATGCAGACTATGCTTTGTTATGGTGTCCCCACAAGATTAGAACTAATGAACTGACGTTTTATTGTAATGTATTCTCTTTCTGGTCAAGTATGCAATGAGGTCACTCCTCGTAACTCCCTTCGAGCTGTAGCTCAATCCCATCAAGATCGATGTTCTAGTAGGCATCCTCATCCCTGAGAAACTTCCACAACATTAATACGTGGAAAACATCATGCACTTGGTGTAGGTGATTATGAAATACATAAATATAGGTTAGAGAATCACTAGATTCGGAGATTCTACTAACTATTTTGTTCTCAATGTTAGAAGTCTCAACAATCTTTCATCAAAATGATTTTATGAGTGAACCCATTTCATCCAAACATCTTTCACAAACACCAACTTCTTTACATTTTCAGAAGGGGAATTAAGATACCTCACTTCATGACTTCATAAGAGGTATGATCCTTCCTTGTCCTTTGCAAACTACATGGACTTTGAATCTGGACTATCGTCCATGTGATCAAGTCGAACTTTGTACATGTATATCATTTGTTTATGTTATCTACACACATATCTGAGACTGCACTACACGGTCTATTAGTTATTAATTAATACTTCACATCTACATTTGAGACCAAAAGTACGGATCGAGTTCCTAACGCCTTCCAAATTCATAATGCAATTCCTGAAATTTTGACTTTCTATTTAAACATACAGATCACTTGCCATCACAAGGTCTCCATGGATACCTACCCATTCTTTTTTATATTTTGTGTAAAATAGATTAGCGATTCCATTATTTTCAAAGAGAATGAAACGATGAACATGTGTCTTTGTGAAAGACCCTTTCTCCATTCGTCCATAGATGTGCATAGGAGAGATACATCATTTGGGTCCAGGTTCTCACACATATTTACAACATAAACTTGGGCATTGAGAACTTGAAAAACTATCTTATCTTTACCACTCATAACATATGAATACAATTCTCTCACCAGGTAAGGATAACATTTCTTATATTAAGAACAAATACTAAGCTAAGTACACTTCTCCAAAATCTGAGGAACATGAGTCTTAGAGAGAGAATCAAAATCAATTGAATGTTCCTAATGCGAAAGCACTGAAACAAAAGCTCAGTGTGTATGGAATGGTGCTTGGTGAACCTTGAGGCACGTGAACACGATTTTGGAGCCACGTGAATAACCTAAAAATCATGAACCGAGACAAAACATAGAATTCCTATAAGAAAATGGATATAAACAAGAGATCTTCCAAAGAATCATATACTAAGAATTTGTGAAAGAGTTTCATGTAATAAAAGAGGTCATATAATCATGAACTCTAACCCATAATTGTCATAAGAATAGAAAAGTACTAAAGTGGGTATAACAAATTAATCAATATGAAGCCACACTAAATAAAAACCACTCTAAGTTAATGAATCTCAACTCAAGATAAGTAAACTCTTCAATCATAGACAAAAATTCAGCCACAAAACAACAAAATATACAATACCAAACCCTAATATCTAAAAAGATAAATCCACATAATCTAGGAAGAAAACTTACCAAGGAGATGAATGCCCACTAAATCAAGGATGAATAGCACCTAACACTTCCAAGGAATGAATATGGGAGTAAGAAAGAGGGAAAATGGTGTAAAATAAGTTTTGAATGGGTAAAAACGGGGGAAGCTCCCAAATAGGTTCTAAAAAGGAACTTTACTCATTCCATACCCATTAGTTGATGCTAAAAAAGTATGGTTTACTGATGCGAGTAGGTTGCTATAATGAATCAACTTTGTTGCCAGTCACAAATAGAGGCATGGAATCCAAATAATTAGGAAAAAGGGCAAAATGAGGTGTAAAATCCAATCTTCTTATTTTAAGAAAGTACACTATATCCCATTTAAAAATAAATATGGATATGACCAACATAATTTCAAAAATCATTTTCAAGGTTTGGTTAGGAAGAATATTTAACACAAAGAATGATCCAGCTTTGAAATGCCCAATTACTAGAATTAAATCCATTATATAATAGAGTGATTCAAAGACATAACTAGTGACAAAAAAGTGAATAAAATGAGCATTAAACCAAAAATCAATAATGTAGATTAATATTTTAACTCACATTCAAAAAAATTGTGTTTATATAACGTAGATAAAGTTTCATTTATTTCCATAATTTTTAACCACTACTACATTTTTCCTTATCAAGTGATTTATTATTAAAATATATAAAGTCTCATATCTTTGGTGTTGCCCAATTTTATATAGATAAAAATATTTAAGATATCGCTTTTAAAAATACTTTTGCAAGTGTCGAATTTTACTCCTCACAAAATGCGGGGAACTTATTTTCGATTTCCAAAGGTAGTCATCACAATATCCTTAAGTTGTTGTCTTGACCACTTATTATCTCAGGATTTTTGAATATTTAACATTAGATTTTTCAACTTCAACCATGATAAAATTATCGCATACACAAAGGATTATAAATGACACTTTTTTTTCAAAAATCACATAAAATTTTTAATTCCATAAGAAGTGGGAAACAAATTCCTTAATTAGATTTTTCATGAAAATTTCTCAAGTTATAGTGTAGTGTAAATTTTACGAGTTATGACAACATATTCTCTTTCAGTCTTCACAAAATGTGGGGAACCTATTTCGATTTCCAAAGGTAAGCATCACAATATCCTTAAGTTGTTGTCTTGACCACTTATTATCTCATGATTTTTGAATATTTAACATTAGATTTTCAACTTCAACCATGATAAAATTATCTCATATACAAAGGATTAAAAATGACACATTTTTTTCAAAAACCACGTTGAACTGTTAATTCTCTTAAGAAGTGGGGAATAAATTCCCTAATTAGATTTTTCTTGGAAATTTCTCAAGTTATAGTGCAGTTTAAAGTTTATGAGTTATGAAAACATACCTTAAAATTTTCAAGCTTAATTTACCATGTAATTTCAATTTATATTATCTTAAAGATGTAGTATGCAAGTCATAAATGAAACCAATTATACAAAGTATAACATGTAGGTTAAAAATGAAGCATATGGGATATATGTATACCTACAAACATAGAAAGCTAAAATTGCAAAATTAAACGATTTATGGAATGAACATGCAAAGAGAAATACTAAATAGCTAAAAAATGAAATCGAGTATAAATCATACCAATATCTAAGAATATGAAATCCAAGATCCACTTAGGTACACATAATAAAGATCTTATCTCTCTTGAGAGGAGGAAGAAATCAAAGGACGATAACATTTTCCTAAGTCTTTAATGTCAACATTATTTATAATATGAATCTTAATTCAACTATGATTGAACTTTAGTTAAGAGGATTTATAGACGGCGTTGGAAGAAATAACCGTGGTTTTTTCCCTTATGATACTTGCTAAGTAATCCTACCATTCTCTTTCCTTTACGATCCAAAACGCCTCTAGCCCTTGTACTCTCCAAAGGTATGGACGGTCTAACAAAAACCTAAAACTCTCTAATACGATCTTATTTATGGCAATGGGTACACCTTTAAGGTTTCGATTTTATGGGAGGTACAAGAATTTTTAACATATGTTTCTTCCACTTAAAGACGAAAAAAATTTCAAATGCCCCCCTTTATCACAGTTGGAACAAATGAACTTCAAATTTACTTTGTTCTTCACGAATGAATCGGTTGAATAAAAACTCTGTAAGGTAAGTGGTATACTGGATTTTGATACGGTGTAAAAAAGTGACTTGTCTACTAGTGGATGCAGGAATTTCACTCTCTAACAAGTATTTCCCTAAATATTCAATTTCAACAAGAATAAAGTCATTTTTACTCTCCCCCAATGCCAAATGGTTCACCAAACACCACTTTTTGAGCATCTAAAATGTTCACACAACTCTCACTCACCAAATCCCTTCATTTTTTACACTGGTTAGCATGGTGGAAATTTCCATGTCTGTTTCTCAAGTTCAACGAAATCTTTAAAGAGTTGAGCATATATGGTGATGATATCATCATTAACACCTTTACCATCATCCAAATATGTGTTAGTGGTCTTTTAACAAATAAGGGAGGAGCATCAAATTCCTTCAAATCATTTGACTCTGCAAATTTCCCTTAGTCCATAAATGCTACAAAATTATTTTGGGGAGACTCTTAATCCAAGTCAAAGTCATCATCACTGAAATTATCTTGATAAGAAATTCTGCCACCATCTTGACTCAGTTCTGAATGGTATTTTTTTAGAATAATGTCCTCTAGCACAACTCGTGTAACATGTGATGACATTTGGTGAATTTTATTTTTTCTCCCCACTTCCTTATCCCAAATCACACTTAGGTGGGTATGATTTAAGGTTGCCTTTAGAATGATACTTTTTTTCCACGACTTGGAAAATTTCCAATACAATAAATACATATCCTCTTCACTAAAATCGAGGGTATTATACGAAGGAACCTTTTGAGATTCTATTTTAAAAGTTATTTTATTTTCTTGGATAGGTTCTCTAGGATGACAATTCAAATTTTTCACATAAGTTTGAAGTGAGCCTACTAACTCATCCACTTACATGGTAGTTTTAAGCAACACTCAAACTTTACTAATGACTTGAACCTTGCCACGGAACCTAAGTCATGGATAGGTATAAGGATCTTGTCAATGATGATATCCTCTTTAACCACATTTCCCAAATAAAACATGAAATTAACAACATCATTAAGTGTACATCGTGTCAAAAGTTGTAATCTTCGTATAGAAGATTGTCATGATTCACGGTTGAGGCGCCTTCATGGGATTTTGTAAAAAATTAAATTCCTCCTTAGACGTAGTACACATTGACATATGCATAAAATCACTAAGGATTACACAACTAAAAATTATGCTCAAAGCCTTAGCATTCTACCCACTCTCTTTTATATCATTGTCATCCCAACTAGATTGGATTATGGAGACTTGAATGTCATCAACGTGCTAACTGACGAGAACAATCTCAAAAACACATTATTCCGTGCTCATTCAATGACATAAAATGTTCCATCATGAAAACTATCCAATAAGAATGATTGTCACCATCAAAAAGTGAAGATCGAAGACATGAACTACAATCCATATCGTACAAAAATGATCTACTCTAGGGAATTCACTCTAAAAAGAATGATACCTAATTTGATATTAGTTGAGAGTTCTATATTTGTATGGTATCTACCCAAATAAAAATTAATTACCGATTAAAAGATGATTTTCTTCTTATTTTAAAAAAGGTAAAGAAAATCTTAAAAGTCTATCCGCAAAATATTTTATCAAGATTAGGATATTCGAAAATCCACATCCGTTCGATATTCAAATCTAAATTTGTGGATATTTATTCAAAAAAATGGAAACGGATATGAATATGGATACTCTATAAAAGTATCCAAGAAAACGAATACGGATACAGATAGTACTATTATCCGACACGAATAATTCGTATCCGATGCAGAGTATCCATTTTACCGGATATCCTTTTTACCAGATATCCGTATCCGTCAAACTTATGTTTAAAATATTACTAATAATATTAGTATTAGTATTATTAATAAAATAATGTTAAAAAAAACTTAATCGTTTATTCCCCAAAACAAAACAAACACATACTCCACTCAAAATAAAAACACCCTAAAGCTATTATTTTATTGGGTATATTATAAAATGCAATGTATTATTATTTTATTGGGTATATTATCATGGAGTTACACTAAAGTTACAATAAACCCTATCACACACAACATACACCCACTAAAGAACATATACTCCACCAAAAAAAAACCTAATTTCATTTCATTTCTCTTTCGTACAAAACAAGAGAAAAGAAACCCTTATTTCACTCCACAAAAACCCTCATTCTGCCACCTCCCCCTCCGTCGCATCAGTCCGTCGCTGCTCATTAACCCCACCCCTTCTCATCAACCCCTTCGTTGCGCATCAACTCCGTCGTTGCGCATCAACTCCACATGCAACAGAAAGTTAGCAACGATAAGTACATACAAAATAAAAATAAAAACATATATCTATATTTATATAGTGTTCATGCAGTTGTTCATTAGTTTCCCTAATTATAAATAAATGTATTAGAGAAACAAAAAAGTAAAGAGATGGTTTTGATTGTTATGACAATAGGTATATTATATACAAAATAAAAATATATACTTATTAAAATAAAATATCAGTATGTTTTGAAGACTAAAAGGTCCATGAGGTTATCATTCTAAATAAATTTGATTTAATCTAAAAGGGTCATATTTATATCTACTGTTATGGAATGCTACTATTATTTTTTTGGATTGCTTTAAGCTTATATGGTTGTAAAGTATGGATGGATTTAAGCTATATTATCATTATGGAATGCTACTATTATTATGGAAGCCATAATTGTTGATGTTAGGAGGTAGTAATTTTGTTATATATTTATTTGGATTGGATTGGATTGAATATTTTAATTGTTATTTTTTGTCATGGCTAAACAATGTAAACGAATACAGATATTATCCGAATCCGAGGTATCCGAATGGATACGGATATGGATAGTTATTTTAACTATCCGTGCGGATACGAATACGGATACACATATAGATAGTGCATCCAGATAGAGGATACGGATATGAAAAACATGGTATCCGATCCGTATCCGTCCGTTTACCACCCCTAATCAAGATTATAATCTTACCAAATTTCATCTTCATAGTAAGACAAGTTATTATAATAATGAGAA